>OW052220.1:273940498-274540498 GCA_932526605.1 Nephrotoma flavescens
GGGTCCCCGCCTCCGCCATAAATTAAAAAAAAAACCTATTAAAGTTTCAATGAGTCAAAATAAAATATTCATAAATTTCGGAATAAAACAAATCACAATCAATTTTAATTTTATTGGTTACATAAAGGGTGATTTTTTTGGGTTAGGATTTTAATGCATTAGTATTTGACAGATCACGCGGGATTTCAGACAAGGTGTCAAAGAGAAAGATGCTCAGTATGCTTTGACATTTCATAATGAATAGACTTACTAACGAGCAACGCTTGCAAATAATTGAATTATATTACAAAAATCAGTGTTCGGTTCGAAAAGTGTTTCGCGATTTACGTCCGATTTATGGTCTACATAATCGACCAAGTGAGCAAACAATTAATGCGATTGTGACCAAGTTTCGCACTCAGTTTTACTTTATTGGACATTAAACCAACCACAACGAATGCGTACAGTGCGTACAGAAGAGAATATTGCGTCTGTTTCTGAGAGTGTTGCTGAAGACCGTGAAATGTCGATTCGTCGCCGTTCGCAGCAATTGGGTTTGTGTTATTCGACGACATGGAAGATTTTACGCAAAGATCTTGGTGTAAAACCGTATAAAATACAGCTCCTGCAAGAACTGAAGCCGAACGACCTGCCACAACGTCGAATTTTCAGTGAATGGGCCCTAGAAAAGTTGGCAGAAAATCCGCTTTTTTATCGACAAATTTTGTTCAGCGATGAGGCTCATTTCTGGTTGAATGGCTACGTAAATAAGCAAAATTGCCGCATTTGGAGTGAAGAGCAACCAGAAGCCGTTCAAGAACTGCCCATGCATCCCGAAAAATGCACTGTTTGGTGTGGTTTGTACGCTGGTGGAATCATTGGACCGTATTTTTTCAAAGATGCTGTTGGACGCAACGTTACGGTGAATGGCGATCGCTATCGTTCGATGCTAACAAACTTTTTGTTGCCAAAAATGGAAGAACTGAACTAAGTTGACATGTGGTTTCAACAAGATGGCGCTACATGCCACACAGCTCGCGATTCTATGGCCATTTTGAGGGAAAACTTCGGAGAACAATTCATCTCAAGAAATGGGCCCGGTAAGTTGGCCACCAAGATCATGCGATTTGACGCCTTTAGACTATTTTTTGTGGGGCTACGTCAAGTCTAAAGTCTACAGAAATAAGCCAGCAACTATTCCAGTTTTGGAAGACAACATTTCCGAAGAAATTCGGGCTATTCCGGCCGAAATGCTCGAAAAAGTTGCCCAAAATTGGACTTTCCGAATGGACCACCTAAGACGCAGCCGCGGTCAACATTTAAATGAAATTATCTTCAAAAAGTAAATGTCATGGACCAATCTAACGTTCCAAATAAAGAACCGATGAGATTTTGCAAATTTTATGCGTTTTTTTTTAAAAAAAAGTTCTCAAGCTCTTAAAAAATCACCCGTTATAACAACCAAAAGAAAAAGATAGATCACGTCTATATAGAGCCTCAACAGCATCAACAAAGATGTTTCAGCATCAATTAGCCTTTATACACATATACCACTTCAAAACACACCCAAAACTAAGATCTAGGCCTATTTAGGATTACTGTGTATTGAACGGCACAGTCAGTTCGAGATCTTGAATTAAGAAACAAAATCTTGAATTAAGAAACAATTGATCGATAGCTTTTATATCCAGCATATACTGGATGTATGAAAATCCCGCAAACTATTAAAAATTTGCTATTAAAACTACTCTAAAGTTTTTAATGAGGGAAGGAAAAATACTTTGATCTGATACTCGTATATCGTCTCGTACAGACATCCGGACGATCGTATACAATTAAATTTCGGCCTGCAAGGCCAACTTATTGAAATACATGGTAAACGTGATACGAAATGATCAATTTGTCCTAAACGATTTTTCTCGGCGTTTCGAAGGTAATTGAGCCCAAGATATGGGACCTCTACTTTAAGAAGGTGGGGGTTTCCGTACAAAAAATAACACATAGTCACACGATATGGATATAACATGTTTTTTATTATTGCCATATACCTACTCGAGTAGTATATCATTTGAAAGGACTTGGACCACACAACAATTTTGACGATACCACTTTAGTTCATAAATTTCCTAAAGGAGTTTTTTTTTCATAATTTGAAAATATATATGTTACGGTCAAAGTGTATAATCCGGTGAATATATATATAATTACCTGTGCGTTTGGTTAATTTGTGAAATACCACAAATAATTACATATAATTACCAAACCTCTTTGGTTAAAGTGAATAATATGAAACTTTTTTTACTTAGTTTAAAATTATAATTAAAATTTGACTGAAGAGATTAGTTAAGATTTGACTGAGATTTGAAGAATTGTATAAATTTTGGAAAAGCGGGGGTTTGGGGCCATTATTTTAAAATGAAAATAATAAAATTTTAATTTTTAATGCCAAACAGTTCTTTTTTGAACTGCAAGCACGCGTTTTAAATCCTGAAGGATACCACAAAGTTACTGAAGCTACAACCATTCTTCTTTCCCATACTATCTTGTGACATATCGTTCAAAAGGTTTTTGGCCAAGCAACATTTTTGATGTCAACACTTTTGTTCACAAACCCACCGTTTTGGCGCTGGTAGTATATTGCCCGTTTATATTAGAATATATTCGTATATTTCAACGGTCAGAAGGCAAATTGTTCGGTCACTTTGCAACAAATATGGATCACTGCCTTTAACTCCTGGTCAAAATCCCAAGCCTAAGAACGATCTGGCTGGTCAAAGTGATTTGCATTTGATAACAACTTGCCCACCGAGAAGAACATGTATTGAATGTGGGCTACGGACTATAAAAATCTTCTTGTCGTGTCCTACTTCACAATAAACGATTTGAAGATTACCATGACATGACTAAGACCCTCTGATGGAGTGCAGTGTAGTATAAGTAGTGACACCTGATAACAAATATTGGAAACAAATATTTGTTACATGGGCACCATAAAAACTAAAAGAAGCAGTAAGAATAAAAAGGTTAAAAAGCTAAGTTGTTCAAACATATGTATGAAATAATAAATAATTTGTTAATGAAATAAATAAATAAAATAAAGTGTTTATTCTATAAATAAATAACAGAAGAATAAATATTACATGGCGCTCTAGACCAAACAATAAAATAAAACAAATAAATTTGAAAAATAATAAAAGTAGAAAACGTGTTAGACATAACCAAAAAAAAAAAAAATTTGATTGAAATTGAATTTTGGTCAAAAATTCAATTTCAAAAAAAAAATTTTTTTCGAAATTGAATTTTTGAGTGAAATTGAATTATGGCTTCATAAAATGGATTTTATGAAGCCAAAACCAATGCAATTTTCAAATAATCTATCAGAAGAATGGAAGCGGTTTAAGCAAGCTTTTGAGATATATTTGACGGCCGCGGATTTAATTAATAGCTCAGAGAAGCGAAAATGTGCACTTCTTTTGAATACGATGGGGCCACAGGCGATGGAAATTTACTACAGTTTCTCAATGAAAGAGGATGAAAAAGAAAAATATGATTCCATAGTGGAACAATTTGAGCAGTACTGCAATCCGCGAAAAAACATTATTTATACCAGATTTATGTTTTATTCGAGAAATCAACGAGAAAAAGAACCATTTGACGAATTTTTGACCGATATACAGGGGTTGGTTAGAGATTGTGAATTCGGTGGTCAAACCGATTCAATGTTACGAGATCGCATAGTTTTGGGTATACGACAGCAAAAAATTTATTTTTGCAAAAAATGTTATCAGAAACATAAGTTCGGTAATTGTAAAAACAAAGGTAAAAAATGTACCAATTGTGGAAAATCGAACCACACATTTGATGTTTGCTGGCAAAATAAAAAAATGAATAATGTGAATAATATTGATGAAACAAGCCGGTTGGATTTTGAAAACAATGTAAATGAAATGTACATTAGTACAATTAATTCGGGGACAGTTAAGGATGAAACACACCAAGAGCAGCGCAACATATTCCAAGCAATTCACACTAACGGTTGCATATGGGTGTGCACACCAAGCAGCGCAGCAGATTGCTTTGTTTTAGTAGTAAAATTGAATTGTGCAAATTTTAACGAGGTTATGAGTAGCAGCAAAGAGCAGCAAATTGAAGCTGCTGATGTGGAACCTATTGATGCCGCGACAGATGCAACTTCATTCAATATAATTTCTTTAAATTTAAATTTTTCAATTATAATTACAAAGTACTTAATGTCTTTTAATGGAAATACCTATATTTATACGCAAACTATGATTTTGTATCATTACATAAGCGAATAAGCCAAAATTTAAATTTGCTGCTTACTGCTGCTGCTTGGTGTGTTTCATCCTTTAAAAGATGGTATAAACACATCAAAGTTGAAAATATAGTAATAGAGTTCAAAATAGATACGGGTAGTGACGTTAATATTATACCACATAATATATTTAATAAAATAAGAACGAATGCAATCATAAACAATGATAAAACTATTTTAAAAGCGTATGGAGGGTTCTTAATAGAAACAGTTGGTTCTATAAAATTGTTAGTAGACCGAATGGTATAAAGGCCAAAGAAGAATTTGTTATAGTAAAAGGGGATACTACACCTATTATTGGTTTAAGTAGTTTGCAAATATTGGGCATTATCAAGAATGTGAGTGATATAACGTCAGATAAACAAAATTTTATTAAATAAAATTTAGATGTGTTTAATGGTTTGGGAAGTTTTCCAGATTTTTATAGTATTCAGGTAAACGAAAACGCAATTCCAGTTTCGAATCTATCCCACCGAACAGCTATTAAAATAAAAGATAAAGTTAAACAAAAGCTAGATCAGAGCTAGATCACCAAATCAATGGGTCTCCAAAATGGTTGTAATAGAGAAACCTGATCATAGTTTAAGATTGTGCCTTGATCCGAAACATTTGAATGCAAATATAATAAAAGATTATTGTGTAATCCCGAGTTTATCGGATTTATGTGCTCAATTGAATGGAAAAAGGATATTCAGTGTAATGGATCTGAAAGAAGGATTCTGTCAAGTCCAATTGGATGACCAGTCAACAGACCTTTGGACATTTAGTACACCATTCGAGTGCTACAAATTTAATAGACTTCCATTTGGCATTTATATTGCATCGGAAGTATTTCAAAAATATAATATAAAATTTTTTGGTGATATAGAAGGGAGAATTTTAGAAAAAGTAGTGAAAAGTGCTAGAGAATGAAACATTAAATTCAATATTACCAAATTTCAATATAAGTTAGAAGCTGTGAAATATTTAGGTCATGTATTTTCTGATCAAAGGATTAGCCCAGATTCAAAACGTATAAAAAGTATAGTTGAATATGATATGCCAACAAGCAAGAAAGACCTTCAACGATATTTAGGTATGCTAAATTATCTCCGAAATTGTATTCCAAGTTTTACGGAAATATTTACTCCTTTGAGAGAACTACTGAAAAAGAGTTCAGAGTGGTGTTGGTTACCAAACCACATAAATGCTATAAATAAGTTTAAAAGAATTATTACTAACTCGCCTGTTTTGGTTAATTTTGACACCAATAAGGAAATATTGATTCCAACCGATGCATCAAAAGGTGGTATTGGTTGTTGTTTATTGCAGGAAGGAAAGCCAGTGTGCTATGCTTCTAGAAGTTTGAATGCAGCAGAGATTAATTATGCACAGATAGAAAAGGAATTTCTGGCAATTTTGTTCTCCTGTAAAAAATTTCACAATTACGTTTACGGACGTACTGTAAAAGTGAGTACAGATCATAAGCCACTAGTTAGTATCATGAATAAACCTGTAAGTGAGATTAAATCAAATCGATTACAGCGTATAAAAATTAAATTACTAATTTATGATCTTGAAGTGACGTATTTGACAGGTAAGGATGCATTATCAAGAGCATGCTCACACGTAATTGATGATGATAAAACAGATAATGATCTAAAAGATATGGTACATACGATTAATGTATCGGATGAGAGAAAAGCTGAATTTAAAACTGAGACTTTGAAAGATCCAGTTTTAACAGAATTTATAAAAGCATATCAAAACGGTTGGGCGAATTCCAAAAAAAAAATGTCTCAGATTCTTTAAGAATGTACTGAAATAAACAGAATGAGTTGTACGTAGACGACAATAGCCTTGTCTTGACGATAAAACTAAATAGTTCTAAAAATTAATTTTATGATCATAAATTGGATTTTTCGTCTTGACGGTATGTAAACTATTGATCTCCCTCCTTTCGTTGAATACGCGAACCAATTTGTTTTTTATTCGATGTCAAATGATTTGGAAATTTAGCCCAGATTTACATACATCAAATTAATTGTTTATTAAATAATAAAAATAAAACTTTCAGATAAGCGTTTTTATTGAATATATAATGTACATATACTTAATATTGGAACATGTTCTTCGGTATAGAATACGAATTTGATTTTCTGGGATAGGGAACGTTATTTATTTGTTTTAATTGAAGACAAGCGAATTTTTGCAGTTTTATAATTCTTACATGAAGAGCTTAAGGGACACAAAACACAAACAAAGACAAAATCAAAGAGTTCGAATCATGATAAACGGTGGTGTCATCCAGGCATAACATGAATAAAATCTGGGTGATGCCAGAGTTGCTGCCTCCAAAGCCAGATGGATACTGGGAAATGGTGGGACGAATTTTGCCAGACAACCGATTTCACTTTTTATTTTGTACGTGTGCACGTTGAAACATTCATGTAATTCACTTTTTTGACATATAGATTGCTGCGATGCACGCGCATTTTTCGATAAGTAAAAGTATGTTCCAATTAATTATGGGTGTTTTGGATAATTAATTATAGTACTAAATTGTACTAAAAATGATCAAATTATGTCCGTATTTTATATTTACTGTGTAATAATTACAATGATAATTCAAATTATGCTCCAATTAATTATCGTGTCAAGACAAGGCTAATATTGTTTATTATCGAGATAGAATATTAGTACCGCAATTGCTTCGTAATAAAATGACCAAGAAAATTCATGAGTCACATTTTGGCATTTGTAAATTAATTTCGAGAGCGAAAACTATTTTTTATTGGCCAAATATGGAGCAAGATATTGAGAATGAGGCTGAAAAATGTAGGATTTTTGAAAAATATCAAAGCTCTAATATAATGCAAGAATTAATAGCTCATGAAGTGCCCACTTTACAGCTATATGAAGTTGGCCCAAAATTCTATCCCAAAATTTTTTTATTTCAACGCTGGCAACACTTTTAAACTATCACGATATAAAATAAACTATCGCGATAGACAATTGTACTTGTATACTGTAATAGTAGTATATAAGTACAAATGTATATCGCAATAGTTTATTTTATTTATATCGCGAATTATATTATCATTTTCCATCATAATACAAAGCGACCCGCAAGGAATTTATAAATTATAAGTATCGATACTTTTAATTTATTATTGTATAATTATTATTTAATAGTTGTCATTACTATGTGTTTCATTAACCTGTGTACATATAACTAAATGAAAAACACATCTTGTTGTAACAAGTGAAAACATTGTAATATTTCAAATTTGAAGTTTTTAAATTAATAAAATATTCGATGTTAATAACTTGCATGATTTATACTTACTACAAAAAGGAATATTAAATCAATACATACTCATTAGTTTTTACTCTGTAACTTTTAAGTTTTAGTATTGGCCCGCGATGCCATTATATTTTTCGAATAGTTCTGGTCCTAATCTATACCTGTGCATCGGGGCATGCGATTCTAACAAGGCTCTCGTGGTCATATATGGCCCAATTATAGCTCAATAAATACTCATCAATTTTTACTCTGTAACTTTTAAGTTTTAGTATTGGCCCGCGATGCCATACTACTTAAATCACTTTCGTCCGAAAATAACTCTATAACTATAATATTTATGATTTATTTATGAACTCTGTAACTAGAATATTATTGATATTTATGATTTACTATGTTATCAAAAACAAACAATTAATGTGGTAAATTTATAAGACATAAAGTATAATGCTCTTTTAAAAAAGTATTTCGATTTAAGAAAGATCCGTTAAAATCTGAAAGACATTACATCCTATCATTTTTTACGTCCACATTTGTGTACGGTGGACTTAAATTAAGGGGAAAAAATTGTCTGGCCGGAAAAGGGATATGGTCCAATTAAAGCTCAATGAATTCTCTCTCTCTCTCTAGCATTTACATCCCATGAAGGGATTTTGCCACCCTCACTATGGTCCTCCATCCGTCTCTGTCCATCGCTCTCGTCCTCAAATTTCGACATCCTAATGCGAGTAGGTCTTGTTCGACGTCGTCACGCCAGCGCAGTCGGGGTCTTCCTCTGCGGCGTACACCGGCTTGGTATTGATGGAACACTTTGTAAATCGTTCGTTGTTGTGGAGACCTTGCAAAGTGGCCGAGCCATCTAACTCGATTGGATTTGATGAAGCCGATAATATCGCTACCTACGAGAAGTTGCTTTATTTCGTGGTTCATGCGAATCCGATATTCATTGTTCGCAACTTTAACAGGACCAAAAATTGAACGGATGACCTTCCTTTTGAAGGTAGATAATAATCTACAGTCGTTAGAGGTCATGATCCAGCTCTCACTTCCGAAACGAAAGGCAGCACAGATGTTAAGATCGCAATAATTTTGATTGGGCGTAGAAAACTCGTTGTCCGGCAGCGATTCGGGCTTTTATTTCGGCCTGCATATCATTCAAGGAGGTTATAAGTGACCCGAGGTATTTAAAGTGTTCGACGCTATCAAAGTTATGGTCACCAATTTCGAGATTTGCCATGGAGATGTTCCTGGGTGTTGTTCAAAATTTTGTTTTGGTACTGTTCACCTCCAAATCAAGTCTACTTGCTCAGCGATTGAGCGGGATGAAATTGTCCTTGATGTCGCTAGGTCTTCGGCCAAGAAGCACGATATCATCTGCATATCCAAGAATTTGGCCTGATTTATTGAATATACAGCGCGAAGTTTCGATGTTGCTTTTCCTCACTACGTACTCAAGCGCCAAATTGAACAACACAGGCGCCAGTGCATCACCTTGTCGAACACCAGATGCTATTTGAAAGGAGTCTGACACAGTTCCTTCAATTACAATTCTACATACAAATCCAGATGTTGTTAATTTACACAGAGAAACAAGTTTCTCTGGAATACCTAGGCATATGAGCGCGGCCCATAGGTTGTCGCGGTTGTATATATAGTTGATGAATGGTTATGTTGTACTCGATCGGTTGGTACAAAAGCCACATTGATAGTCGCCAATGATGTTTTCGGCGAAAGGGATGAGTCTGGCAAGTAAAACATTAGCCAACACTTTGTAAGCAGCGTTCAATAGAGCTATGCCACGATAGTTTTCACATTTAAGACAGTCGCCTTTTTTATGCAACGGACATATGAGTGCGGTATTCCAATTTTCAGGCAGCTCTTCTTGGTCCCAAATAGACACGATGAGATCGTATAGACTTGTTGCAAGAAAAGCGCCTCCGAGTTTAATCAATTCTGCCGGGATTCCATCGAGACCGGGTGCCTTTCCATTTTTCAATCTACTAATAGCTGCGTCTACTTCCTCTACTGTGGGATATTCGACAAGGACCTCTTCACCTGGAGGAGCTATTGCTCTAATGAGGGTCACGTCGTCGTTCCGATTTAGCAGATTTTGAAAGTAGGTTTGCCATACTGAGAGAACATCAGCCACGTTTGTTCTCAACTCTCCGTTCCCGTCTTTGATGGCTGTACTTTTTGAGTGGAAGTCTTTAGTAAGATTCCTGGCATTGGCAAAACAGTCCCTTGAGTTTCCTAGTTCCGCTTGGAAGCTGGTGTTTTCGATGCATAATCTCATATGTTCGCGCTTTTTTTGTCGGAGGAATTTAAGCGTGGCCTTCCTAGCGCGGAGATATTCTGCTAGAGTGCTTCTAGTGTTGCGAGCCAACCATTTTTCACGAAGCGTTCGTTTATTTTCGACGACCAGGCGGCATTGATCATCGAACCAATCATTGCGGGATCTCAGAGGTCTTCTTCCGATAGTGTTTTGCGCCGCGGTGGTTATGGCTAACTATATAGCGTGCCACTGCTCCTCGATGTTAGAGGGAGCTTCTTCGTTGTTGCTGGGTCGCTCCAAATAGTTAGTGACAGCTGATTGGTAACTCTGCAGTGACGCTTGGTCTTTTAGAGCATCGACATTCCATTGAACGGTTTTTTGTGCTTGTCTGTTGAACGTAGATGACAGTTTGCACTTATATTTAAATATGACAAGCACATGATTGCTGTGCATATCTGCACCTCTGTAAGATCTGACGTCAGATATGCTGGTAGAGTGTCTCTTAGACACCATGACGTGATCGATTTGGGTTTCCGTTCTTCCATCATTCGATCTCCACGTTACTTTGTGGATTCTCTTATGTGGAAAAAACGTACTTGATACAACTAAGTTGTACATTATTGCCAGGTCGGTGACGCGTTGGCCGTTGTTGTTACTAGTTAGATGCAGGCTGTTAGGACCGATGTGCGATATATTTTCTGCACTCCTACCGATTTTTGCATTAAAGTCGCCCACGATGATTTTAATGTCGTGGTGCGGTATGTTATTGATGACTTCCTCCAGGAAAGAATAGATCTTTGATGTCATCAGATTTATCTTCGGTGGGTGCATGCACATTAACGATCGTGATGTTGAATTTCTTAGTGCGAAGTCTGACCGTGCACATCCGCATGTTGATAGGGCGGAAATCGATGATATGGTGCTTCACGCGCCGATGGATGAGGAAGCCAACTCCAAATTCTCCTCCGTTCTGATGGCCGCTGTAATGGAGAGTGTAACCGTTGGCGGTGTCATGGATTCCGTTCCCAGACCATCTAAGCTCTTGTAGTGCAAGTACGTCTAATGTGTAAGTTTTGGCTTGGTTCGAAAGGTTCTGGAGATTTCCAGGTCTTATGAGGGGCTAAGCACGTTCCATCTTCCTATTTTTAAAGCGTTGTCCGTGTACATTTTCCGAGGTCGAGTTTGTGATGAATCTGATTTTCTAATCCGAGGGCCTTTGATTAGGGTTCATAACTTAATTGTTTTTATGAGGGCAGGTTGTTGGCCTGCCGCTCAACCCGCTTGTTACGTGTGTGGGTCACGTACTGGTGAGAATCTTAAGGAATCCAGTCCTACCTTGAACATTTTTATATAGCGAGCCGCTTGATACAAGACAGACGCCCGCTTCAGCCGCACCTAACCTGAAGAACAGACGCTGATTTGGTATTGGTTTTGAGGCGCCAATAACTCGCCCTGACATGTAGTGTCCATGACTATAAACAGGATTTAGCAGCTCGTCTCCACTACACCGCCTGATTCATTTAGAGTTACCAAGATAGCACCACGAGGAGGTATGCATCTTGGACTTCGCCCCTAGCTCAATGAATGCTCATCAATTTATATTCAACAGCTTTTTACTCTGTTAAGCAAAACTTAAAAGTAACGGAGTATCATAAATATTAATATTATTAATAAATATTAATGTTTTAGTTATAGAGTTCATAAATCAAATCATAAATATTATAGTTATAATGTTATTTTTCGGACGGAACAGATTTAAGTAGTACACACAAATGTGTACGTTCGATCATTATAGGGCCGGAGAAGGGAAAAGGACCTTAAAAGCTTTCTTGCACAGGTAAAATATAATGACATCGTGCGCCAATACTAAAACTTAAAAGTTACAGAGTAAAAATTGATGAGTATTTATTGAGCTATAATTGGGCCATATATGACCACGAGAGCCTTGTTAGAATCGCATGCCCCGACGCACAGGTATAGATTAGGACCAGAACTATTCGAAAAATATAATGGCGTCGCTGGCCAATACTAAAACTTAAAAGTTACAGAGTAAAAATTGATGAGTATTTATTGAGCTATAATTGGGCCATATATGACTATGAGAGCCTTATTAGAATCGCATGCCCCGACGCACAGGTATAGATTAGGAACAGAACTATTCGAAAAATATAATGGCGTCGCGGGCCAATACTAAAACTTAAAAGTTACAGAGTAAAAATTGATGAGTATTTATTGAGCTATAATTGGGCCATATATGACCACGAGAGCCTTGTTAGAATCGCATGCCCCGACGCACAGGTATAGAATAGGACCAGAACTATTCGAAAAATATAATGGCATCACGGGCCAATACTAAAACTTAAAAGTTACAGAGTAAAAATTGATGAGTATTTATTGAGCTATCATTGGGCCATATATGACCACGAGAGCCTTGTTACGCACAGGTATAGATTAGGACCAGAACTATTCGAAAAATATAATGGCATCGCTGGCCAATACTAAAACTTAAAAGTTACAGAGTAAAAATTGATGAGTATTTATTGAGCTATAATTGGGCCATATATGAATGACCATGAGAGCCTTGTTAGAATCGCATGCCCTGACGCACAGGTATAGATTAGGACCAGAACTATTCGAAAAATATAATGGCGTCGCGGGCCAATACGAAAACTAAGAATACATCGAGTAAAAAATTGGAGTGTTCATTAAACTTGTATTGGGTTATTTATGACCAAGATAGCCATGTTAGGTTGCTTAAATATAATTTTCTGGAATATAGTTGTACCAGAGCCTATGGAAAACGTGATGGCACCTTTAGTTTACACCTGCACTTTGAAGTTGTAAAAATGAATTTTTATTTTTAAATTAATTATAACGATTTTTTCCAAGTTCTTTAGTTTTTGATTATCCGTTATAAGTTGAGACTATCCTTTATAAGAAAACTGTCTCACTGTCACTCATACGCTTAACCCAAAAATTCATTATGAAATCTTAAATAATAAAATAGATTAAAAATATTTATTTCAAATTCAAACTAAAGACTTTGTCTTTGAAATAAATTTTTTTAATTTATTTTATTATTTAACATTTCATAATGAATTTTTGGGTTGAGAGTATGATTGACAGTGAGACAGTTTTAGTTTTATAGTAAATTTTGGGCTGTCTATGAGAAACTATCACGATAGTAATATTTTTTTGGGCTGAGTTCTTATAAAATGTCGTGAAATACAACTTTTTGGGCTGATACTTTTACCATTATAGAAATCATCATTTTAGTGTTGCCATCGCATTTTTTTGGGTTGAAATTTGGGCCAACTTCAAATACATCCACTTTACCATTTCAAAAAGTAGGAGCGGATATATTAGAGTAGAGTAACAAAAACTATTTAGTTTTAGTTGACTATTATTCTAAATATATAGAATTAAAATTGATAGACAATAAAATAGCTTATGAAATAATCAAGAAACTGAAGCAGATATTTTCAGTTCATGGCATTCCTCAAACATTCATATCTGATAACGTACCGTTTAATTCTTATCAATTTAAGAAATTTGCAAAATAATATAATTTTAAAACAATAACGACAAGTCCTACATATCCACAATGAAATGTGCAGGCTGAAAAGGCAGTTGGAATTTGTAAAAATATAATTAAAAAGTCAATAGAAACAGGAATAGATTTAGAACTTGTCCTTTTGGAATATCGGAATGCGGATATTTCAGGATTAAAAGTGTCACCCAATCAAATGTTAATGGGTAGATTAACTCGTACTCAAATTCCAATATCTGACAACCTATTATTACCTAAAATAATCCCAAACATTCGTAAGAATCTAATTGAACATAAAAATAAAATAAGGGAGATAACATAGTATATAAAAATGGCAAAACTTGGGAACCAGGATATATAATAGCAAGACATAATACACCTAGATCGTTTTATATAAAAGATGAGAATAATAGAATCAAACGAAGAAATACGATAGATCTAAGGAAATTTGAAAACAAACCTACCATTAACTCACAATTTAATTTTGAAGAAATTGTAAATGATAACAATTGTAGTAATACTCAGAATCATGATAATTTAATGACGGGAAATACCGATATATCACGTAAGAGAAATAGTATTGAAAATCAAATCCCTAATTATTATACGAACAGATTTGGTAGAAATATCAGACCTCCTAATAGATTGGATTTGTAGAAATTAAAAAAAAAAAAATGAACTTATGTTAAGTTTTAATTTTAGTAATTATATAAGAATTATAAAAAATTGATTTATCAGTTTACACTTAATATTGATGGGCAGTAAAATAAAACATATCAACATATCTGATATCAAATATTGGAAACAAATATTTGTTACATGGGCACAATAAAAACTAAAAGAAGCAGTAAGAATAAAAAGGTTAAAAAGCTAAGTTGTTCAAACATATGTATGAAATAATAAATAATTTGTTAATTAAATAAATAAATAAAATAAAGTGTTTATTCTATAAATAAATAACAGGAGAATACATATTACAGCAGAATTCGGCGCCGACCCACCGTCCATGTCAATGTACAGGTTGACATGGGGCTTGCAATGTGCAGGTGTTATACTGTAGTTGTGTGAGTAGATGAATAGGTGAATAGATTATTGATGTGACGTGAATGCGTGGTATCACAATGGACCAAAAATGGCCTAAGTGTCAACCACTGAAACCTCACCTAACCTACCATAACGTGAAACAACAAATGAAGAATTTAAATATTCCACACATACACTAAAATGTGATAAGGCTGAATTAGATAAAAACTAAATTAACCAGTTATGAGTTCCCGAATTTTTCCGTACTGATGGGAAATTAAATTCCATAATTTCTAAATTTGTAGTTTATTGGTTACTATCAATAAGGTTTAGGCCATTTTTCTAAAATAATTTAATTCTGGGGACAAATGGGTTAACTGTTATTATTGAGATGGCTTAATCTTTAAAAATATAAAAATATAAAAATATAAAAAAATATTATTTTAAATAATTTATTGAACGTACAGAATTTAATCCTGGATATTTGATGGATTCACGCTCATAACGTAGAAGTTTCAAAAGCTTAGCAAGTTCGACATTCCTCCACAGAAAAATACTGTTAACTTATAAGTTGTCATGTTAACTCATAATTGTGTTTCGGCAATACGTCACGCCATAAATCTACAGCGTGCGTTAAAAACGAATTACCAGAAAAGTTATTTCCCTAGGATAACAATTTGTTTGAAAGCTCATTCAGTCGAAAAATTTTATTTTTCTAACAAAAATTATGTTTTTTTACCATAATACCAACCTACAACACCCAAACATATATTTTTAAACAAAATACGCCAACTGTATCAGACATGTATTCGATTTGCGAGAGTCAAAAGCTTTTATAATTTTTATATGTTCAAAAATTATTGAAGTGAAATTAATAAATGACGATGTAACGAAATAAAGGCTTTTGTGTTCTTGTCATATGTGCTGGAAGGATTTTACTTTGAAGTTCGTGCCGTACAGCTCTGATACATTATGGCCACCCAATTTGATTAAAAAAAAAAAATTCAATATGATTTATTTTTAATAATTTTAATGGTGTAACTGTATTCAATATTTAAATTAAATATTCTATATTTTTTTAAAAATATTTAATTAAAATTATTGTAGAATAAAATTTTATAAACTAAAAATGTAATATATAATATTTTTTCCCTTATTTTTGTTGTTATTTATTTTAATTTAAAAAATAGATTTTATGCGCTTTTATTATTATTCTGTTAACAAACATTATTGTTTTTCATGTTCAATTATACGTTTTTTTTTTTAAAAATACAAATTATAATTGGAAATTGCATTTATTTATTTTTGTTTTTTATTTTTAAATAAAACATTTGTTTGTAATTTTTATATCATGGCGTAATTAAAAAAAAATATCTGGTAATATAAATAATAATTAATGTTTGAAATATCAAATAAATAATAAAAATTGAGAGAATATTGAGTTTTGTGTACGTGTGCGAAATCAAAATATTTTTATTGTAAATCGAGCTTTTTAAGTTCTGCTGAATAAGTTTACATTTCGCTGCGACAAAATAAAAAAACAACAATAAATTTTAGGAATTAACTTGATTAAACGACAATACAGCCTTAAAAAGTCTATATTTTTGTAAAACGTAAATTTATAATGAACTCGATTTTCCACGAAGCTTTTTTACTTATAGAAAAATATTTCCAGGAATATTGGTTTACGTGAAGCTAACATAAAAACAGGATATGAACATGTAACTAACAAAATAAGCCAGTTAACGTTAAATTCATCAACGTTTAAAATCGTAAGTATATGTATCTTTAAATTAAAAGCTTTCTTAAAATTTGTAATGGCTTAATGGTTCGGAAATAATTTGCGCTGAATTTAGTTTTACAACTCAGGAATCACGTCAATTACAGTATTTGAAATTGTAATAATAGTATTTTCAAAAATAATACATGATGTCCAGGACTTGGTTTACCTACACATCATGTTGGAGTTTCAAATATATTTTACGAAATTTTAAAAACCAATTACCGTCACGATATTAAAATGTACAGGACAACTTTTAATAAAAGTTAAATGTTCAAATTTATAGAAGTTTTGTTCTGATCTGTTTTTTCCTAAATTTTGTAATGTTCAACACTACTAAAACTGCCACTTCATTTGGACCTTATTTTTACTTTCTTTTACATAGTAAAATAAAGTAAATTACTCATGAAAATTTTTGATTTTTTTCATTTTCTATATCGCCGAAGTAAAAAAAAGTATTTTGGAGTTTACTCCTTAAGAATCGATTATAAGGCACCCGGTATGAAAAAAATATGAGTAGTAAAATCTATTGAACGAATGACCTCGTTACTTTTTTTGTGCGCAACCTATTCTGCGCAACTTTCACTTTTAATTTAATTTTCGTGTGATTTCTATGTTCGGCGTTGGTTCGTTAGTCAATAGTAGTGTTGCTTTCACTAATCTAATCGGATTAGCTAAGAAATGTGAAAGCAACAACTTTTGGCTTTAATTTTTAATGCGTTTTAATTTTTCTGTGTTGGTTCATTTTATTAATATTTATTTTAGTTTTTTTTATTTTATGAAATAGAACAAATTAAATTCGGTATTTTGCTATCAAATATCAAATGCCAAATTTTGAAAAAATAACGCCTTGCGGTAAACACCATAACCATAAAATGATTTTATTTCCCCTAATCCTAAAATCTTTTTTCTTAACATTCTAAGAAAATCGGCTTTAATACAATGCAATTGTTGTTGTAAAATTTTGAAAGCAACACAGCTAATAATTCGATAAAATGCGTATGTTATGTATATGTAAATTAGTGATTATATAATTTAGCTCTTCTTTCAATTTATTGAATTATAAATTGATTCTTATTCGGTGTTCGTTTTTATACTTGATTTTTTCTTCAATTGGTTTTAGTTCATTAACAATAGTAAGAGGAGAAGTATTATTGTTTGCTACCGGAACATTTTTTTTAGATTTACGAAATTACGTAAAAATAATTTTTTATTATTTTTTTAATGATCCAAATATGTCAACTACATTTGATACACTCTATAAACAATTAGTCGAACCAATAGATAAAATAAAATATTTGCACTGCGTATATCAGTAAACCTGTCACTTGATTGAAATTTCATTTAACATTTTCCGACATTTTAATAAAAATTTAAAATATTATTTTAAAATTTTAATATTCTAATAAATAAAATTTAAAGTGGTGAAATAGACTATTTTAAAATTTTCTAACAATTTAATATTGAAATTATACCTACAGAAGACTTAACCACAAACTTGAATTAAATACAAACTGGAAAATTCTTATGTAAAATTTGATTCAAAGTTCCGTGAAAATTTAAAACAGTTAGATGCCCAACCACCTAAATAGTAATCTGACAAATATGCATACACAAATAAACAGCAAAAAATCTAAACCACCTCCAAAAACTCCAGCCGAGAAACAGCGAATAAAAAATTAATGAGTTGAGAACAAAATCCGTCCAAGTCAGTCGTACCCGCAATCAGGGATGGGCGATTACGCGTCGACTACTAGTTTTTACATGATTTCGTCGACAACGCGTCGAAAACGTCGACAACTCGTCGGCAATTCGTCGACAACGTCGACAACTCGTCGACAACGACGACTACATCGACAACGTCGAGAACTACTTGAAAAGTTAATTTACGCCATCTATCAGAACTTATAATAAAACTCAGCATAAATTGCCTTTATTACTGATTGATAGCTGGCACTGTATTTATGAATCATTAAAACACACTGTGCCTAACATTTGTATCATAAATTGCGTAATAAATTAATAATTATCCATTTTCGAAATAAATTCTTTGACAATCGAAAAAAGTCATATTATATTTGCGGATTTGTATAAAATTTGAGTCTATCGTTATTTCGCTCGACTGAAATTTTGAAGCTTCTACTATTCATATAACTACGCGGTGAATAATTAGTTAATTTATGATTTATGTTGTCTTTTTATTTAATTTTGCTTTATTTTAGTATCTTCGAATAAGATAAAATATTCGTTTACATTAAAGTCCAAACCACACAAATGTGCGAGTAAAAAATCATAGTACTATGTAATGGCGTTTTTGATAAAAAATTTCACTTGATTTGAAGTACAACCAACACAATTGTGTGTACAGTTATAGTGTTTTTTTCGAACGAAAATAAGTTTGAAAGGAATACACAAATATGTAAGTTGGTGCATACAAAAATGATTTTTTGACATGATACTTTTGCCGTATCCACACAATTGTGTTAGTAAAACACAAATCGGAAATATCTATTTGATAAAAGATGGCAAGGAAAGCATATAATCTATTGAAATATTCAATAGTTTTAGATAGATATCTCTAGTTCAGAGATTTTAAATTTATTTTTAATTTATAAAATGCTTGTAAAAATGTTAGAATTAAATTTAAGTAATTATTCATCAATTTTAATAGTGCGGTTAACGTAAAATAATTAAAAATTTAGTTTTTAATAACATTTTCTAAGTTGTCGACGTTGTCGACGTCTGAAAAGCAAAAAATTGGTATGTAATCTACGTGCTAGATTACGTGTCGACAACTACGTAGATTACCTTACGTAATCTACCCGCCCAACCCTGCCCGCAATTAGTGCACAGTTGGCGCCATCAAGTCCTGATATGGGACCCACCATCATACAGCATGAACCAGTCATCGAAACTGTACCATCTATATTCGATATCCATCGAATAGAAAACGAAAAGCTGA
Organism: Nephrotoma flavescens; assembly: GCA_932526605.1. NCBI lineage: Eukaryota > Metazoa > Arthropoda > Insecta > Diptera > Tipulidae > Nephrotoma > Nephrotoma flavescens. Next base: position 273,959,684 of record OW052220.1, read on the forward strand.
AGAAAGTATCAAGGTATCGAGTAAATACCGCCCACTTCCAAGAAAATACATACAGTCTCTATACTTGTCCAATGATGAAATACAACAGGCATTGAATCAACAAATAGAAAATAGAGATTTTAATGAGTCGATACAACCGCAAAATCTTCATGATGGTGATGATGGCGAGTATGCAGAGTCAGTCATTGAAGATGAACAAATTGATAATTAAGATGATTTCAATTTAGATGAGATTTTACTAGCAGAAGATAATTCAAGTCTTCCATATAGCGGCTATCGTTTGCATCAATCAGCGTATAAACTATTCCAAAAGATGTTCGTGGAAAATGATTTTGGTCACGTCTGTAATGTTTGTGATCGTCTATGGTTTTTAAATGATCTGAAAACTGGACGACTTGAAGATGAAAATCTCGAAATTTTAATTTTTATAATTTATTTAACTAATACCTTAATTATTTTTGTCGCACAAAATTTTTTTGTTTATACCTTTACTAACGTTGCTGACATCAAGATGTGGAAGGCTTGCAATGTCAGCGTTAAAAATGACAAAATCCCGTCTTTGGCAACCTTCAATGGTTTTAAATATACAGATAGACCAGTGTACTTACCAGAATTAGACATCATTACTGAACCATTTATATCACCGCGACTCCCTTTTATGTAGATACGTAGATTGTGGCATTTTAACGGTCAGTTCGCTATAACCGGACAAATAATTAATGTACTTGTTTCAGTTAACAATATGATAAAGCTTTTACCCGGACCACTAGATGGTGAAGAAAAAGATTTTTGTATTAATGTACACATCAAGAAAAAGGAAGATCTGTCATCAAACAATGGTTAAAATATCTGGTCCAGACATCTTTATATAAGTATTTTGATATCAAAGTAGATGATAATTCCTGGTTTTCCTGGTTCCTGCAATTCTGCAGATCACATCATACCTGTTGAGCTTGACTCTGCACAAGCGCGAATACATATTGATGAATTAAGTGAGCACTTTACAATTGATGAAAGTCTTCAACAGCAAACTCTTATGTTGAACGAAGATAGATTTTTTCACATCGCTCCAGGTGAAAACAAAACTCCAATGAGTTTACTGTTTGATAAATATGCAGAGGAATTATCGTTTCCAGCCATTTACTTAGGATAATTTCGTGTATTCCGAGATGACATTACAGTGACGCCATTTATGATAGCAACCAGTGAGTTGCGTCGTTCTGATATAGGAGGGGAGTGACACCAAATAAACTTCTTTATACTGCGATGAAGATATTGCGAATAAGAGTTTGTGATGGCTTAAAGATTGGGTTCAAACATATCGGCACGAACAACAAAATTTCTAAAGAGCAAGTTTTATCTGAAGATTATATTAACACCTGTTTAGAGAGCAACTTAGCTTTTATGAAATCGATACCTAATTCTGCAGCTTATTGGTCAGCGCGTCCAACCATGTTTTTGACGATCAGCGCTAATGAAATAGGCTGGCCGCATCTTTTAAAGCTTCTTCACAAACTTAATAATAACGGAGAAATACTGACGAATGAGCATATTGAAACATTAAATTACTTTCAAAAAACAACCTTGGTCAATGAAGATGCCGTAAGTTGCGCAATTTACTTCAATAAGTTGGTTAATATCATCATGTTAATTTTATACAATCGAAGAAATTAAGTCCGTTTGGAAAATATAGAGTTCTTAATTACTTCAAACGCATTGAATTCCAACATAGGGGTAGTCCACACGCCCATTTATTATTTTGGTTGGATAATGCATCTAAAGATGCGTTGGGGGCGAACTATGAAGAAGCGATTGCCTTAATTAATGCTCTTATATCATAGTAAGTTCATCAGAATCTTCTGGACATATAAAACTGCAAACTCATAAGCATACTTTCACATGCTATAAATATAGAAGATAATGATTACGACTGTTGATGCGCCACATTAAATTTTATATGTGTATCATTTAATTGATCCACTGTTTCTGTTCTTTATTTACATATATATATATATATATTTTTATTTTACTTATGTACTTAAATTTTGTAATGCATTTATATACGAATGCAATTAATGTTTCTCACTTATGTACTTATTCTTTGTAATGCATTTACCTATATAAAAATGCAATGATTCTCTTGCTCTCGGTACCAAATTATTATGTATTTTAAAAAATCAAAAGTTTAATGAGTTAGTTGTGTAAAACGAGTGGCTGAGTAATGTCTAAATTATATAATAACTAAAAAATAAATTATAACGTTTTGTGAAGTGATTTTGTTTATAATTGAAATAAGAGATTAACATCCGAAATCCAGATTGCTGCTTAAATCGCAACTTACTCCAACCAAAACCAGCGGGCGACTCAAATCCAACCTACTCCGACAAAAATCTATCGTGCTGTTTAAACCTAGCCTGCACCGCTTAAACATATGGTCCTTCGATCCAAATAAGCCAGAAATTTGGAAACGTGTCATCATTCAGCTCTCAACAAAAACCGATAAGTATCACTTACATATACAATTATATTAATTTTCGGGATTAAAAAACTATTTCAAACCCCATTAACATAAACCGATTTGTTCACTTAAGAAAACCTAAACGCAAAAATCAATAGTTTAGTTGCTATTTATTCAAAGTAAGAGTAATAATTTAGTATAAGTGATTGTGTTAAGACATTTTAGTGAAGTATACGTAGATTATCTTTGAATAAAATTGTTGCTGAAGGATTTGTAAGCCGTATCATCAACATTCTAGAAAGTTATCCGTTGTGCATTTTAAAGGTCGTTCAAAATAACGCTAAATCCGTCATAACAAGATATTGTTAAAATAATTGAAGTACATTTTTTTTTATTTAATTGTTCCAGTTTACTGTTTATTCGTAATTTCAAATCAATATCAAAAATTATTTAACGTAACATTCTTTACTTAAATTGGCCTAATAAAAGTGTGATTGTGTTCTTAAAAATTGTCGAATCAACTTAAAATGAATGCACTAATAAAACGTAGAGGTATAATCAAGGGACAATTAACAAAGCTTGTATCATATGCCGAAGCTCTAACGGACGGGCACAGTTATGATGAGGTTAAAGCACGACTTGCAAAAGCAATAGAGTTGCTAAATTTGTTTATAGAAACGGAAGATAAAATGTTTGCTATTTCTACTGAAGAAGAATCCGAGCAACTAGATTTTGATGAAAATTATTATCGCGCAACATCAATGTTAAATGAATGGCTTAGACACCATAATATACATAATGTCACTCCAAAGGATGCATCATTGGATATGGATACATCCGTAGCCTTAGGGAATTTCACCAGTTTTAAATTACCTCGAGTCAATATACCTACCTTCACGGGGGATTACAGAGAATGGCAATCATTCTTTGATTTATACAATGCCATGGTTCATGAAAATGCTGCGCTTTCAGCTGCACAAAAGTTTCAGTATCTGAAAGGGCTTCTCAAAGATGAAGCTGCATCGTTGGTAAGGCATTTTGCAGTTACTGAGCGAAATTATTTGGAAGCTCTCAACAAACTCTGTAAACGATATGACAAGAAAAAACATATAGTGAATTCCTTCATTCAAACCTTTATGGAACAGGGAGTCATACGTCAACCTAACGCCGCAAATATTCGTAAATTCACTGATTCATGTGATGAAGTTACGAGGGGACTTAGAGCACTTGGTACAAGTGCTGAATCCCGTGATCCCTGGCTAATATACATAATGGTCAACAAGCTCGATGAAGAAAGCCGCCAATTATGGTTACGAGAATCAGCCGAAAATGACTTCCCTACACTCAGCCAGCTAATAGAGTTTCTAAACGTACGAGCAGATTCTTTAGAAGGAAATCTTTTATCAAGTAGAAGGAGCGTGCCTGTAAAACGGTTAGAAGCCCCAAAAAGTTTTGTAGCAGAAATAACCGATTCAGGCTGCCCAGTTTGTCAAAATACCGACCACCATTTGATGGTCCGAGCAGATTCTTTAGAAGGAAATCATTTATCGAGTAGAAGTAGCGTGCCCGTAAAACAGTTAGAACCCCCGAAGAGTTTTGTAGCAGGAACAACCGATTCAGTTTGTCCAGTTTGCCAAAATACCGATCACCATTTGATTGTAGAATGTTCCAAGTTTAAAGGTATGGGCGTCGATGCACGTAGAGAATTTATCAAAACCTCTATTCGCTGTTTTAACTGTTTCGGAAGGAATCACTCCGTCTACGATTGCCGATCAAAGAAGAGATGTCATGAATGTCGTTCTAAGCACCACACTCTAGTCCACAAGGCTCCAACAATCAACATGCCATCTACTAGCACTGCAACCAACGATTATAAAAAAGAAACCACAACAACATACACCACTTCAATCAACGAATCTTTATTAGCAGCACACAATCCAGACACTAAAAATCACTTAAGCACAAACATTTTCAATACAGAGCCCTGCACTCAGCAATCAAATATTAGTCCAAGATCAGATCATTTAAGTGATCCACAAGTCAAGGCCTTACAAACTTTAAATGTATATTCACAAACACTACTACCAACAGCTCTCGTTTATGTGAAAGATAAATATGGTTGTCTACAAACATGTCGTGCACTGTTGGACTCTGGATCCCAGAGCTCCTTTGTTACCGAGTCTCTAATGCAAAAATTGCAAATCCCACGGCAGAATGCCCGCATTTCCGTTATCGGCCTTAGCTCAGCTGGAGCTGGTACGTCGAGAGGAAGAACATTTATTGAAATACACTCTCGTATCGATCCATCCATAAAAATAATCGTCAATGCCTTAATTTTACCCAAACTGACGTCCAATTTACCGATTACCAATATAGCTCGCTCAGAATGGATCCACCTAAATGGTATTGAAATGGCCGATCCGTTATTCCATCTTTCGAACCCTATCGATCTCCTAATTGGCGCAGATCAATTTTTTAATATAATCACCGAAGGCCGTATATCTGGAGAAAAGGGAATGCCTATTGCTCAACGAACAATTTTGGGTTGGATAGTAGCCGGTCAGACACATACCCAGCAAAACTCAAATCCTCATGATCAAACAACTAGTCTATTCGCTGAAGTAGATATCGATCGAACCTTAAAGAGATTTTGGGAGTCTGAAGAAATAATTGCACCGAAAATCCTCACCGAAGAAGAACAAAATTGCCAACATCATTTCGAAAGAAACTTCATGCGTAGTTCCGATGGAAGAATCGTAGTAAAACTTCCGTTTAAAATCCCAACACCAAGCATAGGAAATACGAGAACGAGCGCTATCAAACGACTCCATGCCATGGAACGCAAATTTAGAAATGATGAACATTTTCGAGTAAGTTACGTTGAATTTATGACCGAATACGAAAACCTACGACACATGGAACTAATTCCTGATAGTGAAGTTGATGTCAAATTCGGGTATTACCTTCCACATCATGGCGTAATAAAGCAGAGCAGCTCAACGACTAAATTACGCGTGGTCTTCGACGCTTCTTGTAAATCAGATTTGGGCACATCATTGAATGATTGCCTAATGGTTGGCCCAAATATTCAATCAAGTTTGGTGTCTATTCTACTTCGGTTCAGATGCCATAAATTCGTGTTATCAGCCGATATAGAGAAAATGTATCGGCAAGTGCTGGTTGAAAAGTCTGATACAAATTATCAACGGATTGTTTGGCGATCGACTGAATCTCAACCAGTCAAGCATTACAGGCTTCTCACAGTCACGTATGGCACCTCTTCAGCCGCATTTTTAGCTACCAGGGCCCTCCATCAAGTAGCAGTTGACAACAGAGAACAATATCCGGAAGTATCTAAAACTATTTTGCGGGACTTCTATGTGGATGATCTAATGACCGGAGCACAAACGCTGGAAGAGGCACGCAATATCCAAGTTAATATATCTAATGTTTTGAGCTCGGCTGGTTTCAGGCTACGTAAATGGGCCTCAAATGATTTAAGGTTATTAAAAACCATTCCTGAAGAGGACCAAGAATTAAAAGCGCTAGAAATTACGGAAGAATCAAAATCTGTAAAACTTCTGGGTGTCGAATGGAACCCAAAGAGTGATCATTTCACCTTCAGAACTAATTTTGCTGAAAATCCAAAATTAACTAAAAGAAATTTACTATCAGAAATGTCGCAAATTTTTGACCCACTCGGTTGGCTTTCACCGGTAATTGTGAGCGTCAAAATCCTCTTTCAACGTCTATGGTTACATCAGCTAGAATGGGATGACGAATTGCCTGCAGAAATTTCATCGAAATGGACCACAATACGAAATGAAATATCCCAGATTAGGGATATTAAAATCCCCAGATGGTTGTTCACTCGCGGTAATGCGGTTGAGCTGCACGGATTCGCTGACGCATCCGAAAGTGCGTACGCTGCAGTAGTTTACCGATTCAACAATTGTGTTGGCCTGGCTTTCGGAGCATCCAAGCAAATGGAAAACGTTTATAGCCAATAGAACGTCCGAAATACTAAACACAACTTCTACAACTCAATGGCGACATGTTACTTCACAATGCAACCCAGCAGATTGCGCTTCTCGAGGCTTAAATCCTCGCGATATTGTCCAATTTCATTTATGGTGGTACGGGCCAGCTTGGCTTAAAAAATCAGAGTCTGCATGGCCTAAACAACTTACGACAACGAAAGATACTCAAGTCATCAACCAAGAGATTCGTCCTAAATCAGTTCTAGTGCACGTTGGTACGAAAACGTCTAGTTTACTTGATCGCTTTACTATATTGTATTCTTCGTTTTATAAGTGTAGTAAAATATTAGCCTCTGTCATACGATGTAGTAAAATATTTCAACGGTCACGAAAAAATTGTCTACCAGCCTTCACCATTAACCTGACACCTGATGAATTAAATCAAGCCGCTGCTACCCTGATACGATGGCTTCAAAGGGTATCCTTCCCGGCGGAAATTCTTAAACTAAGTTCTGAATTGCAGTTAGATAAAAATAATAAGCTTTCTTCGCTGACACCATTTATACATGATGACGGATTATTACGAGTAGGCGGCCGAATAGAAAATTCAATGGCTTCATTTGAAACAAAACACCCCATAATATTGCCTCCGGACCACATTCTTACAAGACTTATCATCCGAGACGCACATGTGAAACATCATCATGCAGGGCCATCATTACTAATGGCTATTTTGAGACAAACGTATTGGATAATTGGAGCTAAAAATATGATAAGGCAAATCATATTTCATTGCCTGCCTTGTTTCAGAAGAATGAAGATGTCACAAAAACAGCTAATGGGTTCGCTTCCTCAACCAAGAGTTACCTTTGAAAGACCCTTTCTAAAAATAGGAGTCGATTACGCGGGACCACTGCAAGTTTGCTTGCGGAAAGGAAGGGGTCAAAGGTCTCAAAAAATCTACGTTGCCGTATTTGTGTGCTTAAGTACAAAGGCCGTACACTTTGAATTAGTGAGTGACCTTACCACAGAAGCCTTTGTAGCAGCCATAAAGCGTTTTGTGTCGCGTCGCGGTTTATGTTCGGATGTATACAGTGATAACGGCACCAATTTCGTTGGCACAAAAAATTTATTATCTGATCTTTTTTATTTTTTATCAAAAAATTCTAATGCCATTTCCAATTTACTTTTAGAAGACAAAATAACTTGGCATTTGATTCCGCCAGCAGCTCCACACTTTGGCGGCCTCTGGGAGGCCGCAGTTAAATCTATGAAATTTCATCTTAGGCGAGTGGTTGGTAACACTATTTTAACTTTGGAGGAAATGTTAACACTCATCATTCAAATTGAAGCGGTTCTGAATTCGAGGCCGATCTGCAAGCCAAGTAGTGGAGAAATAGATGCATTGACACCCGCACACTTCATCATAGGTCAACCGCTTACACTAGTTCCGGAATATGACTTGACCGATATAAAATTGACCTCGTCAGCCCGATGGTCTATGGTTCAGAAAATGTTACAACACTTCTGGTTACGTTGGCATAACGAATACCTAACCACTTTGCAACAAAGGTCGAAGTGGACTACTAAGATGCCCAATTTAAAAATAGAGGACATAGTCGTTGTGCGAGACGATCAAATGCCTCCAGCCAAATGGATGTCAGGAAGGATAACCAACGTATACCCAGGAAAAGATGGCTTTGTAAGAGTTGCCACGGTACGAACGAAATCCGGAGAATTCAAGCGACCAACTCACAAGCTTGTATTATTACCTATAAATTGAATCAAGCGATTCAAGGCGGCCGGTATGTTGATGCGCCACATTAAATTTTATATGTGTATCATTTAATTGATCCACTGTTTCTGTTCTTTATTTACATATATATATATATATATTTTTATTTTACTTATGTACTTAAATTTTGTAATGCATTTATATACGAATGCAATTAATGTTTCTCACTTATGTACTTATTCTTTGTAATGCATTTATATAAAAATGCAATGATTCTCTTGCTCTCGGTACCAAATTATTATGTATTTTAAAAAATCAAAAGTTTAATGAGTTAGTTGTGTAAAACGAGTGGCTGAGTAATGTCTAAATTATATAATAACTAAAAAATAAATTATAACGTTTTGTGAAGTGATTTTGTTTATAATTGAAATAAGAGATTAACATCCGAAATCCAGATTGCTGCTTAAATCGCAACTTACTCCAACCAAAACCAGCGGGCGACTCAAATCCAACCTACTCCGACAAAAATCTATCGTGCTGTTTAAACCTAGCCTGCACCGCTTAAACAACGACAATATTGAAGAATTTTATCGAGCTAATCACATAATATCAGATGACAATTATATGAACATTTTACGGTCTGGAATAACTCGACCGCGAGTATTTATAAAACTGCAACCTTCTGAAAAGTGGTATAATTGTTTTAATCCTTTTATTCTTAACCTGGTTGGGTCTAACATTGATTTTCAATTCCTCACTGAAGAATATTCATATGCGCTCAGTATGTCGTTGATTATAACAATAAGACAAACAGAGGAATTAGCAATTTGCAGCAGGAACTCGTTGAGATTATAAATGAGAATCCAGACGTTGATATCATCGCTGCAACCAAAAAACTTAGTGTTAACGTACTCAATAGTGTTGAAATGTCAAGTCAAGAAGCTGCTTGGTTTTTATTACGGGAACCCATGTCCAAGGCATTGGTACCCGTTGATTGTATACCTACTTATTGGCCACAACATCGAGAATGAATCAGAAAAACTCTAAAGGAACTAGCACAACTTGATGATGATGATATACGCATATGGAAGGAGAATTGGTTTGATAAGTACGAAAAAAGACCCGATGGACTGGATCACATCATTCTAGCCCAGTTTGTTTCTCGGTATAATGTCACTGCTAAAGGAAATGTAAAATTACGGAAATCTCCTAAAATTATAAGATATCGAAGTTATGACATGGGAAAAGAAAAAGAATTATCGGAATATAAGAGAGAAATGGTTACTCTATATATTCCTTTTAGGATTGAAGAAATTGATATTTTGGCAGACATGAAATTTCTACGTATTTTTGATGAAAATGAAGCCGTTATAATGGAACGAAGAAAAGAATTCGAATCTAATTTAGATATTGCCAAAACTATGGAAATATGTGCGCGATTATTTATCTCAGCAAGAAATTGAGCTCAATGATTCACAGGATCATCGAAATTAGGTTTATGTCGAGGATATTCCTGATCCATATCAACACCTTCCTCGAGATCCTCATTCAAGAGTCAACGATGACGTAGTAACAGCAACGATGAATAAGCTAGGAGCAATATGGAAAAAGAAAGATAACTTGATGGAGACGCAAGAATTTCTCCAGTTGATATGAGAAAATCAAACACGAGGCAATTTGGATTTGCACAACATATTATATGGTTATTAACTTCCACAAATCTACTTCCGTTACAACTATTTTTAACTGGTCCTGCTGGATGTGGGAAAATATTCCTCATTAAACTTATTATGGAAATTTGTAATCGATTTACTGATACGGATGGTTATTATAACGCTTATCTTGCATGTGCATCTACAAAGGAAGCCAGCAGTTGCTATAGAAGACACGACTGTTCACACCGCATTCAAAGCCACTCTTTCGAGTTTTCAAACACCATTATCAAACGAGCTCAAAGGCTTATTTCGAAATTTTTTCAAATACGTCAAGATGATACTGATTGATGAAATCAGCATGATCTGCTTTTGGTGGATTACATATAATTCTCATTGGTGATTTGAGGCAACTGCCACCTGTTAAAGCTACTCCCATTTGGAAACAAAATGTCCAGCGAGTCGATGGTCAGCAATTATGGAGAGGAATTGCTTTTTATGAATTAAATGAAGTCATGCGACAAGAAAATGCTGAATTCTCATCACTGTTGACAAAGATAGGTAATGGAGATCAATTGGATGAACAACAGCCATTCAGTTGATACTTATAATTTAAAAATGTTGAGTTTATCTGATGAAATGTCAAATTCATTTGTTAATGACGAAATAATAGAATGTGACTGTGATCGCGAAAAAGAAAGAGCTGCTAGAGAGAAGCTTCATAAGCTCAATACAATCGACACAGGAAGATTACCCTACGAAATTATTTTCGTTGTAGATAAGCTATACATGATAACAACCAACTGTTGCTGATGGTTTAGCCAATGGAGCGGTTGGTAAATTGTCATATGTTGAGTTGGGTGCTCAAAATGAAGTACTGCGAGTTTGGCTTCTATTTCCAAACAGCGTTGGTGTTAAAGCTCGTGGAAAATGGCTGGTTATTCGAACGCAAAAGGAATGAGTAGACAATTCGTTCCTATCAACCGTAGATGTGCAACAGTGCCTCTCAACCGAAATAAATCCATTCATGCTGAAAGAAGTCATTTCCCACTCAAACCAGCTTGCGCGTTGACAATTCACAAGTCGCAAGGAGGAACATTTGATGAAATTGTGTACAAATACAACAAGACACATTCGCAACCTTTGGTCTACGTGGCCTTATCCAGAGTCACGTCTCAAGAAGGCCTTTATATTGTTTCTACTGATAACCGCCAACGTTTTTATCATGGTAGACAACGGAACGAAACAATGCTTGTTTTACGCCAAGAATTTATCAGGCTTTCTACTGTTAATCTTACAACAATTGATCAGGTTATAAAGTAAATGAAGGAAATATGATTCTCTTCTCGCTTAATTGCCAAAGTCTCCAGGCGCATGCACGTGATCTCCGTGGTAACATTATACAGAAAGCACATATTTCAATTTTATCGGAAACATGCATCCATGGCTTCGCAATAAGGAATCGGTTGAAATTAAAAATTTCAGATGTATATCACAATATCGACGGCCTGACATTACTCGAGGGGGTGGGGTCGGCATTTATCAAAATGTTAACGATTAACGATTTACATCATGTACTTATACTGGCAATAATGATACTTTCTTAAGGAATGCCCAGCACTTTAGCAAAACACATTCTAATTTGGGAGACATATGTGCAGCGAGATGTACTTTGCCTAACGGTATTCACATTATTGTCATCTCAATTTACATTTCAATTAATCAAAAGGTTGATGATGTGATAGATTTCATTCATGAGACATTGTTAGCTTATACAGAAAGTGGATCAAAACTACTGAAGAAACAGTATCATGTAATAAAGATGAAGGATTGAGATTAATACAGTTTTTAAAATCCGAACTTAATTTAAACATTATTTCCGATAGAACATTGGGGACAACGAGGTATGATACAACCATTGATGCGGTATTTTCAAGATTTTTAAACCACATATCTACCATAAGCCTCTTGTCACAGTAATTAATAACGACAGCACTATTGATCTAATTAATATGTAAAATAGTAATAATAACTTAGATGATAATAAAAATAATTTATCAACCTTCCTAACGATATATTCATGTATAATATTTCAAATCTTATCAATTTAATCCTATTTTTGTAAAATGTTTGATGTATAATACTTTACCGAATAGTCATAAAAAATGTAAATAGAAATAGAATAAAAATACATTATTTAGGTATTTTCATTGATGCGTTTATTTACCGTTTGATATGGTATTAATCTTTTTCTTAGACTAGTAAGCCTTTTTTATGCGTTTATACAGTCGATCTGAAGAAGTAAACTCCAATCGTGCGTCGGAGCTGACACACACAATTTTTTTTTTAGAAAATCTCGGCGCTGTATAGCCCAGACGGATTTTATAATCTCGGTGAAACTTAAATTTTAACTTTTTTCATGAATTTGGAGATGCAAGTGATTTTTAGTCGAAATCGATCTACCGGAGGCGGTAACTTCTATAGGAGATTTTACGTATTTTGAAAAGAATGTCATTTAACAGAAAAACCATTAAGAACTAAACGATTATAAATTAAATTTGCAATTATATCGGCACAGAACAATTTTCCAAAATTTAAGCGAAAATTGCGATTTTTGATAAAAAAACTGATTTTCAAAAATCGGTTCCTGTACAGCACAGATGTAAACGCAATTTTATACTTAATCTTTTTACATAAATCGGAAAATGTCACTGATGATTGGCCGGAATCGGTACACGATCCGTTTTTCTCGTATTTCTTCTGTCTCTTATCAATAAAAAGGTTCTGCATTAAATTTGCAACAGTACTGGACCAGATCATTTTTCCAATATTTAAGCGTAAATGAAATTCTTTGACAAAAAACTGTTTTTCTATAAAATGCGGCCCTGTACTACTCTTCAAACTAATTTTTTTTCTACAAATTTGGGGACCCTAGTGAATTTTGGCCAAAATTGGCCCACTGTAACTGACAGCTTTCACAAGAACTTTTCCGAATTTGAAAAATATTTTGTAAATATTAAAATGAAAAGATTGGAATTTAAAATAATTGATTTGAAAAAAAAAAAATATTTCTTTCTAAAATGGAAATGCAAACCCGATCAAATTTTAAAATCGAATCGCAGCTACAAACGAATAGGACCACATATTGTGGGAATTTAAACACAGATTGACTCAGAATTCTCTAACTTGGTCAAAACTAACGAAACTAATAGGATCTGTGACAACTAATTTTATTCGCTTAAATTAGTAAGGCTAACAACCATCAGAGATTTTCGCAAAATATTGAAAACTTTTTGTTGCTTAAATTCCGGTTGAAAATAAGGGAATGGTAAATTACAACTGGAATGCGCGGTTATTGGAAGATTTGTATTTTGAAACCCGATCAATTTTTATAATTGAACCTTAACTTCAGGCAAATAGGACCATATAACGTGGGAATTTAAGCGCAGATCCGCTCAAACTTTTCTAATTTCGTCAAAAACTCAAAACGACCGAAACTAACGGATTTTCGGTAAATTACATATACCGTAATCCGGACTTGTGCGATAATTTATCTGAAAACTGTAAAGCCGCTTTAGTATAAAACGAAAATTTGAACATGAATGCACCATGCATTCGGACGCTAAGCACAATTTTAACAATTTTTGGAAATTGTAAACCTTAATTTTTCGCTGGCTTCAACGTCACGATCATGGCTGTATAGTGTTTGCATAATTACAACGAAACAGTGCAATTACCAACCGATTAATTAATCGACGATTTATTTCCCCATAAACATGATTGTGAAAATTTTCGTACAGTTCCTAGTTATTCCTAAAAAAAACTACAACAACAACTAAAAATTTGAGAGTAATTTTACAACTGCGGGCTAACGAATAAATTTCAAACTACGCATTAATGAATCATAAACGTTTATTTAATCATTCGAAAATAATAGATGCATAGATGCAGTGGAGCTATGAACTACGTTTTCAGGCACACTGGACGGACGATTTTAATATTTTGTATTGATTTATCGTATACTGAAATTCACTGAACTTTCTTGATTTTCCTTAACGTCGGGCGTCCCAACGGAACAGACATCAATCATCTTACGTCGTGAAAATCATTGCAAAGCCGCTTATTTTTTTGGAAATATAATCTCGGCAAGTGGATTACCCCACAGCATTGTATTCGAGATCAATGTACACATTCCTGGTAAAAGAAAGTCGCCTCTTGGCCACAAGATATTTACACCTCTAATTTGAGGTTTTTAAGGATTTATCAACTAAATTCAATATATGACTTTTGTTGCACTGTCGTACAACTTGAAAATAATTCTGTCCAAGAATGTCTTGCAGTGAATGTATAAAATGTAATTTTTGTTAGAATTTATGAAGGTCAATCAATTGGACTGTGGTGGTTCAGTTAAGGGTGAGTTTTTTCAATGTGTATGATAGAAAATCAATAATATGAAAGATTCAAGCGCAAATTAACACTTTTGGCAATTTATGAAGAAAAACTACCACATCATATACAACAAATCGTTATATACTGCTGATGTACTACGGATATTTGTTGTAATGAAAAGACAGAACTAAATTACGTTGAGGAAAGCTTTCCACCACATAGTTTTGTTCATTTTGCACCTAGTAAATAAATTACTCTACATAATTACCAATTATACGTCATTGTTTATTTCCATTCAACCTGAAAAAGTAATTTATTTTCTTACCCATTTTCTTTTGCCTCGAAAGCATATAGTGAAAATTTAAATTAATTTTTTTTTTTGAATTATTTTAATTAAAATAAATTCTGATTACAACAATGAGGTGAAAAACTAGTTTACGTATCGTTATCATAGATTGGTTTATTTTTGTTAGTGTTATATGTATATAAGCTTAAAAAGGAAGCAATACTAAAAAACCAAAAGTTTAAATAAAAGCTCATAATATTTTCATCAGATTTCCACAAAAAGCAACGGTGTAAAAACCGAATTTCAATTTCTTGGTTTTATCTTATCTCTGCACAAAAATCTAAAATGAACAACAGTAGCAGTTCGGTACGAGCTCGAGAATAAAATCAAAATGTTCTGAGGCAAAAATAAATTCGGTTCCCGTGTAATCTCATTTTATGAGAATGATTTCCAACTAAATTTTCGTATATCGTGTATGTAGGAAAATGAAATATATAAATTGGGAAAATATTGTGAAAATAAAGAGAACCCGAAAGCTTTATGGTATATTTCACCGAAAAAAAATTCCCGTTGATTGAAGTATATATGGGTATACGAGAGAGCGCGGTATGGGTACACCTATTTACCTGTATACGAACGGTAATGTATTTATGATGATGAAATGGATTTAGAAAAATTTTCTTTCCCTACTGTAAAACCGTATACGTTTTCCAACGGAGCCTAAAGTTTTTGATCTATGTATGTGATGTAGACGAAACCAAATGAAAACGGGAAATACGAAAAAGCTATAACCAAATATATTTTGGTGGTGTATATTGAAGGTATACATACCACGGTAATCTTGCAGGAAACTTTTTTTTCATAAACTTAAATCCGGCAAATATTTGGTCCTTATTTGTTTAAAGGGTTTTAGAAAAATAAGCTTTTTACTTTACGAACGATTTATAACATTTATGTTTATGATATCATTGATTGGATTCATAATTTGGTTGAAGTCAAATCTTCAATAAATACAATATATTCTAACTATGGTTAGTAGCTTTAGATATCGATTATATATATTGAAGGGTATCTTTGAAAAATATCAGAAGAGATTCCGTATACTAAAAGCAATTGTAATTTTTGTAAGTAATTTACAAATAATTTGCTGATTTATTTCGTTAACATTGGGGATTCAATTTGGTTAAAAATTATGATGAAAAATCTCGTTAAAAATATTGATGATACGATTTCATACGTAATGGTGTCCAACTCATAAACATATCGGAATCCAATCTTATACATTAGTTCTAATTTTTACTATAAAAACCACAACTCGCATATAACACAAAACTCCAGTAAAATAAAAATATGGAAGTTTGAATCGTAGGCCTAATGTCAAAATATCTTTACATCCGCGTTCGTACAATATTCGTCATATACCTCAGGTTTTTGTATTTATGGTATTAATTACACTATTTACAATTTTTTACCGTACAATTTACGTAAACAATGTCGAAAATGAGCTTTTACGCCAATTTGAAAAACTTTGGTTCCAATCAATAAATATATTGGTCTCTAGCGAGGGTTCACTAGAATCTTGTAAACAGTTTCGGTTAAATTAAAACCTAATCGTTTAGTACTTTCAGCCTCTAGTCGGTGCAATTCCCATTCCATATTTAATACTTTCCAAAGTTTCTGGCCGCAATTAGTTTACCGGAAGTGGCAGCTTTCATAGGAGCTTTATATTTTTTTTTCAAATATTTTGTAAAGTATCATTTACAAAAAAAATGATTTAAAGCTAAAAGATTCTAAATTAATATTTCAATAATACCGCAGTTTTCCAATATTTAAGTGGAAATTGCGATTTTAGACAAATAAAAACTGTTTATACAAAAAAAATCGGCGATGTACAGCCCAGCCCAGACGGATTGATCGGATTGATGGAAATGACGGATTTTGACAAAAAAAAAAAAAAAGTTGAGAAGGAGAGAAACTCGGCGCCCGGGGGTTTATTGGGTAGCTGAATCCAAATATAGCATCGGCAGAAACCCCCCGGACACCTGGTGCGCTGAAACCTGGATGCGGACGTCATCCCCGAGAATTTTCCAGACAATATCGACAAAAACAACCCGAATATCATTGTTGGGGCGTTTTTTGGGCCGCTGAGTCCAAATTTCACGTCGAAAACGACCTCCTGAACACCTGGTGCATTGGCACCTTTATATTAACAAAGATGTCATTTCCATGAATGTCAACCAAACATGATGTTTTAGAGGCGGACTCAATACTGCAATATCTAGGTGGAATTGTTGGTTCTATTTAAATTATGTGACGATGGAAGAAATTGGGCCTTGCAGGTTTCCATAAAAATATTTCTCTGTCAACCGGGCAGAGGGCGGTCACTAGTACGGCAACGTCTGTATCTTCAGCGACTATGACTACCTTTTTTGGTAGGGTCCCTAGATTTTTTTATAGCTGTCGTTACAATCTTACGATCAGCATCCGCTGCACATTGGTCTGAATCTATCCCGACTGTTATCAGTTTGGCACGGAGCATTTCAATAATCTTATTTTTATTGTTTTTTTTATTGTTGTTATTCTTATTGTTATTGTTTATTTTTAGTGTATTTCGGTAACGCTTTTCTACTGTTTTCTACACAAAAGCGTTTCGAGCGTTGGGAGAAAAGTGAAAGGCCGCTCGGCAAAGTTCGGAGATCTAGCCAGAGATTATTCTCGTAATTCTCCTCGCTCTATTCAAACCCGGCATTTAGAATTTTACAGGATTGGATCAATTTTTTAGAAGGCCTCAGGCGAGAGTTACACATCAATGAATGTGTGAAATTATGAGACGATTTTCGGTTAGTATTTTGCGATCGTGTGAAGAGAACCCTCGGAGATGACGTTCGAGCCCAGATTTCGGTGAGGGAGAAGTTCGGAGGATCGTTTTCGAGGTGAAATTAGAATTAAGCGCCCCAAAAAACGCCCCTTCAATGATTTTCGGATTGGTTTTGCCGATATTGTCAGGGAAATTGTCGGTTCGGGCGCACCAGGTGTCTGGGGGTTTTTGCCGATGCAATATTTAAATTCAGCGACCCAAAAAACCCCCGAGCGCCGAGTTTCTCTGCTTCTCCGCGTGATTTTCGGGAGAGCCCCACGGAGATGATGTTCATCGGCGTTCCAGGGCTCCATGTCGGCTGTGGGTCAATTTGAACATCATTATCGTGATCAGCGCACTCGAAAACCCCCGGGAACTCGAGTAGGGCTAGTTCTGACTCTTATTTACATAGTTCTCTAATCTTCTCAAAGCCGTCTCAAAAAATGCATTTTTTTCAAAAAAAAAATAGGGGCGGTTTTTACAAATAGTTTTTGGAAGCGAATGCAAAAAACGGCATTCCGATCCGTCTTGCTTTCAAAAATTTCGAACTTTTGGCCTTTTTAGTGCTTCATTGCCTCGACTATACACATTGAAAACAATCTGCTATTCAGGGAAATAATTCAAATTTAAAAATTTTCAAATTTCCTTGAATTTTTCTTGTATTGATAAACGAAGACTATTCTAATGACAGCTGGTTTTGGGTGGGCCCAGCCACTTAGGATTAACAACTTTTTAATATTCTTTAGAAAACTATCGATTTTTTGAACTTTCTCAGTGTTTCTAAATACCGGCCATGATAATTAAAGTATTTTGAATAAATCACACTCTTATTGAAAATTTATTCAAAATACTTTAAGCGTTTAGGATTTTTGAACATTCTACATTCTTAGTAAAACTATTGGAAACCAAAATTCCCTGTTTTTTTCTGGTATTTCTAAACGACGGTCATCATAACGAAAACTTGTTTTGTGTAGGTCACAATCTACTATAATAGAAATAAGTCATTTTTATTAGCAGTAGAAATTAATTCTGTCCGTTTTTCTTTAATTTAAAAATGCATTTATTTTAAAATAAAATGAATGAACAGATTAATTAAAATACTATCCATCGCTGCTTACGATTTTTCCCACCTCTCAGGGAATTTCCGAATCCCATCTCGGAAAAACGTTTCGTGTTTTAGGGCGATCCAAATTTGAAGCCAATTTTCAATTTCTTCGAAAGAAGTGAACCGGACCAGCGAAATCATGTTGCATCCGTCGGAACAACCAGTAATCAGGAGGAGCAATGTCCGGAGAATACAGCGGGTGTGGTAAAATATCCCACTTGAGCGTTTCCAAATATTTTTTTTACGGCTTTTGCAACGTGAGGCCGAACATTGTCATGCAGAAGAATAACTTTATTATGTCTTTCATCATATACCAGTCGTTTTTTTCGTAATGCACGGCTCAAATCGCAGTCTGAACCACTTGCCTGTAATGGAATCGCCAAGTTATAGGAGCTCGTAGTACATAAATCCTATTTGGTCCCACCAGATACACAGCATAACCTTCGAATCATGAATGTTCGTCTTTTGTGTTGATGTTGAGATCGATGGCAACGAATGTCTGGTCTTTTGGTTTTGCAATAATGCGTCGTGGTATTGAGTACTATTCATACTGTTGAAGTTAGCCGACTCGTTTCAGCCGAAAAATGTCGATAATGCAGTTTCAAAAGCAACTTATATTTTTCGTCTTTAAAGGATAAATAGCCAGCCGAAAAATGTCGATAAAGCAGACAAACAATTTTGGTGTTAAACAATAATGTAATAAAAAGATCACACACACAAAATTTGAAAATTTCTAAAAATTGACCGTTTAAAGTGTTATGGCTGGAAATAGATTCATGAAAGGTCTAAATTATTTTTTGACATAAAATTTGTATCTGAATCATCGAGATTATTCGACTGTCATTTAAATTTTTTATATTTAATCTGCATTGCCGGCATTTTTCGGCTAGGTATTTATGTGCTTTTTTTAACCAATTTATATGTTTAATTCAACCGAATTTTTGCGGATTCTCCACGTGAAAATTGACCTGAAATTTTATTCAGATGTGAACATTAATAATACCTTTCATTTGAATCTATTTCCAGCCATGACACTTTAAACGTTCAATTTACAGAAATTTTAGAATTGCCTGTGTGCGATATATCCAATTAAGATTTTCCCGGACTCCCAACATGAAAATTGGCCTGACGTTTTTAAATGATAATTATTAAATAGCACTTTATTTAAAATATTCTCCAAACTTGTAATTATAGATGCATTTCACGTGTTACCTCCCCAAACATTTATTATAGCACTTAGAGAAATCTGGTTTGATATTTTACTTTTAATTTTTTCGAATGAAAATTTCTTATTTTAAATTTTTTAGTTGGTTTTGGGAGTTTTAGTGCAAGCTTAATTATTTCAGCGTTCAAGTTGCAAAATCCTGGTGACTGATTACGTTTGAAGCAATTTAGAGCACTGGTGACTTCGTCCAACTGCTGTTAGTGGCGATCTCGCGCATTTTGGTGGTCTGGTGTTTCGTCCGGTAGCAGTGTATTAAATAACGCCAAGCGTGTGTTATGCTATACGTATCAGTGACGACTCCATTTGCCTTCCTAATGATATTTAACCCTTTGCACTCGATTTATTTTCAACGTTGTTGGCTGTCAACTTGTATTTTTTTTAAATGAATTAAAATAATCTACAATGTTAGAATCGAACATATTATATTTATTTCATTTATTACTTGTTTAAAATGTTCTAATTTTTGTAATTTTTTACAGTGTGGTACTTTTTGAAACAATATCCAACGTGCAGGAAAGGATGCCTTTCCTGCAGTAAACTGTTGTCTTTCTTTCATACAATCGTTATGTTTATTTTCCGGATGTGGTACTAGCTACTTACTGTGTTACTATTGTACGCACCTCTTTGGTAAAATTCCGCTACTGAATGAACATAATGTATAAATATTTTTTTTTTCGTTTTTAGTCTGGTGCATTTCTTAAAATTTTTGTTATTGCATCATCTCACATAAATCATGCACAAAAAATATTTATCCCTTTAGAGTTAAAGAAATATTTTTTTTTCATTTTATTTAATTGAAATTTACATACACAATTGTGTATCCGAGCCGGGTAGGGTTCATAAAAACAAGAACAAACTGCGTACAATGTGTTATAGTGTTTAGTGTTAAAGGCTATAAACTGATTTGCGAGTCTAGAGTAAATTAGTATTGTCACTTCCAGCGTGACATACGAGTGCAAAAGGTTAAAACTTCAAGAGGCTGGCGGTAAATTTATATACAAGACCCCATGAGTTTTAATGACCATGTTCCGTGACGTACCGTTTGTAATTACTTTACTTCGCTTTAAATACTTCATGGAAGTATTTATTTCTTGTCTCTTTAAAGAGAGTTAATTTTAACCCTTTTGCTTCTTGGTTTCTTTCCGTATATGGTATGCTCTTTAAGCTTATTCACATACCATCTAAGTTTCTTTTGATTAGAGTTCCACCAAAAATTTCGGTTCTTAGCTGCTTTTTTCCTATATAATTGAGTTATTGCAGACAGCTGTTGAGAACAGCTCCATACAAGCATCAATTTGATCGAAAGTGATTCTACACCGTTCCAAGAGTCATTCAAGTGTCTAGCAAATAGACCCTAATCAGCTATCTTAATGGCAAATCTCGAAGTTCTGCTACTTGCAAGCTATAAATGTCCAACTTTTCCTTATCACCCAACTATCGAGCCTTGCAAGGCTCCGTTGACTATTGTTAGGTCAACGTCATTAACGAGAACGTCAGTAGAAGCAATTTAAGTGATTTTATTAACAAAAGGGTGAGATTTCCACAAATTATCCATAAAATATGAGTTCATATTTGTATCTCATCGAGTACAGACATAAATTTTGCTGTATTGTGTTACAAATTTTTTTTTCTGAAAAACAAAAACACTAGATACAATTAATATTAGACATTCCATAAAGTGGTATAAAGTTAGATTCATCTAGCTGATGCTGACAAGGCTATCAATTGTGATAGAGATCAAAAGTTAGCAAATTTGATTAAAAAACATAATCCCTCTATGAGTAGCAAACAAAAGTCAAATAAAAGGACTGGATACCCGTTTTCATACCTTACTACTAACAGGCAATACATTTTATGGTTTATTACAAGGGTCGTTTAACAACACAAATGCTCCATCAGAAGGCAATAAACATAAGCAAACAATTAAAAATTATATATTTTCAAATGAAGTTGACATCAATTGGACTCAAGGTATCGGTTTTTGATCCTATACAGTATACACATTATAAAAATCTCACAGAAGAACTCAATAATGATAATGCATACGCTTGAAGAAAATAAAACTTCTAGATATTTTCTCCTCGGCTTACCATCCTTGCTAATTGACGTTAAAAACTATATCTCAAAAGCTGAACTTAAACTTTCAAACATCACAAAAGTTGAGCCTAAAAAAAGTAGATAAAACGATTGTGCCATCTATTTTGTTTCATCGTTACATCGCTAATATCTCCTGCACCTGAGATATACCTCATGACAGACCTGAACTTCTGACACAATGCCAATATTGCTTTATGTTTGGGCACACCGCGAAAAATTGTAGCATGATATCGAATTGCATACATTCTAGCCTCTTGCACCATGAATGTTCAGTTAAGGACAACGAAGCTCAACTTTGCTGTGCAAACTGTCAATGAAAACATTCTGCCAATTCTGTGGTTTGCCCAAAACGGTTCGAGTTTCTTCGAATAAGGGAAAAAAAAGCTCAATTTGTCATCAGCTGACTTTCCGAATCTGGTAAACCACAATCAAAATGCTAAATAAATAACTACTCCGGAATTACCTAACACCGGACGACAGCCTTTCGCGATATACTGCAGTTCGGCACACCTTCTATCAACACACGACAAGCAGATCAACAAAATAGTTTAAAACTATATTCTTCTACTGGATGGATTCACGAGATAGTTGTCGTATACATCTGCAGAACAGGTTGAGGTTATTTTAGCCACAGCAATCAAATATGTCTGCATATAATGATCTGATACTCTGTACCTTAACAAATTTAATATTGACGTTATGATAATTACAAAGACTCATCTTAAATCTGGAACAGCTTTCCACATTTACCATTATCATATTTAACTAAACGACAACACTGACCGCACTTGTGGCGGAGTTGCTATAGCGATTAAAACCACAATTCATCACACTGTCCCTTTTCACCTAGCCTTGCGGAGTACCGAAAACTTGTCTGATACTGATGATACTGACTAACGATACTGACTGATGAATACAAATTCGGATTCTATACTGGGTGGGGACTTCAACTGCAAACATTCTTCTTGGAATTGTAGCAGAACAAATACGGGTGGTCCTGGTCGCACTTTGTTTGACTTTATGAACAGTAATTGAAACAGCATTTTACACTATCTAACAGTACGTTGGATTTGTTTATATCGAATAGTTCAATCCCAGTTAAAAAAATAGAAACCAAAACGGAGCTAAATTCTGACCATTTGCCGGTACTGTGTTATGTCAGTCAATGTCACTACTTCATATAATATCATCTTCATATATAACTCCTCTACTAAGCCTTATGACTATATCCATGCAGATTGGATTTTATATAAAAAAAATAATTGACGACTGATTAAGGGCCGCCCCGGTGGCAAAGTGGTTAGCATGCTTGTTGCAGCGACCGGAGGTCCTGGGTTCGATTCCCGGTGGTGACAAGGAAAAAATTTCACTGCTGGTTTAGGATCAATGAATTAATCATTCATTATCCTAAATGAAAATATGATTATGAAACCTCATTTGAGGCGGCCATACCCTTTGATGTGATATAGTGCCAGAGAAAGAGAGGAAAGAGAGAGAGAGGAAGAGAGAGAGAGAGACTGATTAAAAGTTTTTAGTTTCCCTGAAACATCGTTAGAGACCCTAGTCAAATTAATGATGCAATTGATTATTTCAATTCTTCTATTGGCCATGCTACCCACCAGACAGTTCCGACTAAGAATTGTTCGTTCAAATATAAATTAATATAGTGAAATGAGATTTTGCTATTAATCAAACTTCAAATTAGCAACATTAAATTCTATACCGCAATACCTGGAGATAAAGCCACCAAGCGGCATATATGGTCAGACAGGCCACAATACTAGCTAAGATGTAGAATTGGCCTCAAGTCCATTTCAGGTGAAACTCAGATTAAATTCTAATCACACATTAAATTCTAATGTGGACCCATAGTAACTACACAAATTATTCGGGTTAAGAAAATAAATTTAATGAAAGGTTATTTCCACCTGATATGGACTTGAGGCCACTTCTACATCTTAGCTATAGTATCGTGGCCTGTCTGACCATATCTGCCGCTTGGTGGCTTTATCTCCAGGTATTGCGGTATAGAATTTAATGTTCACCCATAACAACTACACAAATCGCTATTCGGGTTAAATAATTAAAAAAAAATGTTTACCAGTAATTTTTGTTACAATAATATTATTTTTCTATATTCTTTGTTTTTCTCACGTATAAATCATTTTTCGGGATGGTGCTACATTTTTTATGTATTTACACTTTTTCGGGATGGCTACACTAATCCAAGAAATCTACCAAAAATTTCGGGCTCGGGCTAACTTCATTGACTTTGATTTTGCACTTTTTTGATCTTTTACCGCTGATTTTACCGTTGATTCTTCTCGAGTCTTCAGCTGAATCGGCACTGTTGCATATCGCATTGTTTTCGCCTTTTATTATTATAAATAACACACTGTTGTTTGCGCTAGAGACAGCAGCATTAATGGTTATGTTGCCACTCACCGGTGTAAAGTTTTCAACATTTATCAAAAGTGTAGCTACCCAAATTATCAAAAACAAAAATGTAGATAAACAAATTAACAAAAATTGTAGAATTACATAAAAAATTATGACAGGGTTGAATTTATTTCACTACATCTAACCTAATCTAATTCGCGGCATATCACTGCGATCTTCGGGGAATTTTTGTTGTTTCTTTTTTAGTGTGTTTAGTGGTCGCAATGATATGCCGCAAATTAGACAACCCTGCCATAATTTTTTTATGTAATTCTACACTTTTTGTTAAATTGTTTATCTACATTTTTGTTTTTTGATTATTTGTGTAGCTACACTTTTGATAAATGTTGAAAACTTCCCACTGGCCCACTAGAGAGGTTATTACTCGATAAACCGCCACTGCTTCATGTTGTGCATTGATTGTAATCTCAACTGGTGTTGAAGACTTTGTATTACGGGTACGAGTAGTCGAAGATCCTTAGCGATGTGTTTATGAGACCAAGAGCTGTAGACACCGATGTAGACAGAATTAAAGTTTCCTCAATTTAAAAACAAAAATCGTCATATTCCACTAAAACCCAATCTTTGGATTGCCCTGATTTTATATATTAAAGTTTTGTGTACACCCTCAATACACTCGTAAACGTCATAATGCATCCATAAAATTATGTTCGGAAAATTAAAATGAAAACACACCCACCGAACTTTGAGGGATAAAATTTTAATAAAAATGAACCGAAATTACCCCGCATAAAAATGCCTATTCCAGGTGTTTTCCCAAATCGAACGTACAAGCACAAATAAAATAATCAATTTTATTGATTTTGTTTTGTCGAGAAAAGTCGGTTTAGGTGCGTGTGTGTGTGTATGTATAAGAGTGCTGCTATCGCAAAACAATAAATTTATTTTTAGAAAAAATTTTATGATATTTGCAAAATACCTTAAAGATGTTACTTTCTTACCTTTTTAACGTTGGTTTTTTTTTTACAGTTGTGTTTTATATAAATGAGAAGTTACGATGGTTGCGGAACAGCCCAACCAAGTGATTTTAATGGGAAACTGATTTTTTTTCCTTTAACTTTTTTTTGTGTTACCAGCATCAACGGTATGTTTATCGATCCCTTTAGGCTGTATATCTAATATACGGCTCAGCATAAACATCCGGGCATAATAATATAAAAGGACATATTATGCTATTAAGGAATGTGCTGTGTGTGTGTATGATTTTTTGTTTTCCGGGGAAAAGTATCGTGTGTTTACGTGCAGGCGGGTGCTTTAGGGGGTAAATCTGAATAAAAGTGCCATCATTTAAAAGTTAACGCATGAAATTATATACGCATTCTGTCACATTTTTTCATGTTCACCCCTTTTTTGTTGTTGCTGTTGTTGTTGGCTGTTAAATATCTGTAATGAAATTTTATGTCGCTTGATATTAAATTTTATGAGATTTACCTCTGGATGATGGTAATTTTGGTATTTTGGAATTCGTTTGGTTTTAATTTTTATGTATGTATGTATATACGTATATGTTGTGCGCTTGTTTACTTAATATTTACGGATACGTAAATTTTCGCCCCAAAACTTTTAGGTTTTGATAAAAAAAATGTAGCAAACCAATAACTTTTATTTTATTTTAAATGAAGGATACAAAGTTCCAAGAAGCCAAATTCTTATCAAACAATTTGTATATTTATGAACCTAATTTTTCGTACAACCGCACATAAAATACAAATAAAAAAAAAAAAGTTGGAATTAAATATCCTTTTTGAACCTTGTTTTGTGTGATTTGGTTGTGATAACCGTATATACCCAATGGTTCGATTTTAAATTTCCTTTCAATTAAATTCCATCAAATCATTGAAATTGATCTGGTTTCCTTTTGCCGAACAAATCGACAAACCTATATATGGGAAACTGATTTTCTTCTGATTTTAATCTGACATACTCTCATACAGTAGAATATGCAAGTTTGTTTTATATACTGTGGAATTCGTCGTTGAACCGGAAATTAAACGAAATTTTCATTTAGTCTTTTCCAAATTATATTACATGGTTGGTATGTTTCTTGTATCAACGAACATCTTTATAACATTTTTCGAATATTGTGCATACAAAAAAGTTTGTGGTACGGAAAATAGAAAACCATTTTTTGTTGTGGAATGCGGAAATCATATACAAAATGTAACATAGTGCCGACATAAAATTGAAACGACGTTGTTTTTTTTTGTGCACAAACTAAAAATATTTTGGATGTACGTACGTACATACACAAATATTTTGAATTTTTCATAGAATTTGGCCGAAATTTACTGCAGAATTTATTCCCAAAAATTTAACTATTTTGCTTGACTGTACCACGATAGTCTACAAAAGCTTAATACAGATATTTTTAATTCAAAATACTCGTAAAATCACAAACGAAGCACAAGTATCAGTTTGCTAAAATATGTCAAAAAATCAGAAAGCTTTTCGAGTATAAAATATTTAAAAGCTTCATGGAATTTAAATTAAATCGCTGTTAAGAACATAATTACAAATATATTCTTTGTGCTAATACAATCTACAGTACACAAATAATAATGAACTTTTTTAGCTTTCCTCTATATACAGCTAAGATTATAAATTTATAAATGCGCTATTTCATAAAATATAAGTAAATTTTTTGAATAATAAACGACAAATAGTTTATAATTTGTTCGTAAGATTATTTGCAATTTCGTTTTGTTTTTTAACTGACATGTTAATTTCTTTGGATGATCATTGAATTTATGTTCCAAAAGCAGTGTACGTCCATAAATGTTGAAGTAAGAAATCCCTATAAGCGCGATAATAACAAATGTTGATTACTCGGAAGCAACCAAAAACAAAGTGTTTCAAGCCTGCACTGCCAAAATTATATTTAAGGTGTATGTATTTACAAATAAAGGTAGTTTAAACAAATTTTGATTGTTTTCCAATTTATGTATACTCAAAATTATTTAATTTGGAAGAATTAAAAAAAAAATCTTGGTTTTATTTATATTTTAATAAAACACTGGAGTTTTTCACTGTTCTTAATTCAATGAACAGGGACTGTAATCGAAACAACGCTTTATTAAGAGTACTGATTGAACCAGGATCTAAAGCAACTTTCATTACCAAGGAAGCAGTTCAAAAATTGGAGCTTAAGGGGCAAAATTTATATGCCACAGTATACTGTAATCGGTGGTCGCAACATTGGGGAGCTAATGAAATTAGAAAACCTCAAAATCCAACCTGTCAGAGCATACGAATTTGAATTACACTTAAAGACTTTAATATTTCAAAAACTCACGACACTGCTACAAGAACAACGGACATAAACCAAAGGCTGGGCACATCTAAATAACCTAGAGCAGATCCAAATTATAACACACACGGCCCTAAAGACATGTTGAAGATATAGGAAACTGAAAAAAAAACAGAATTAGAATGGATCGTGTTCGGAATCAGCTTAAAAAAGTTTGGGAAGCTGAAGAAGTCCACGTAGAACGGGAACTTACCAGTGATGAACAAAGATGCGAAGAGCACTTTCAAAAGAATTACAGAAGATTAGAAAATATTACCAGGTTGCATTACCATTTAAAAGCGACGATTTTCCATTAAGCGAATCTAAGAAAAAAGCTACAGCACAACCACTTCAAGTGAAAAAACAACTAAATAAAACTCGACAGCTGAAAACTGAATATACATTGAAGCTTCATTGATGAATACATCAAATTGGATCATATGGTAGTGGTAATGCAGGTAGAAATTATTTTCTACCACACCATGCATTAATCAAAGAGGATAGTTCAGCAACCAATCTCAGAGTAGTCTTTGATGACCTGCACCACACAAGCTGACATCAAAAAAATGTTTAGAAAAATAAAAATCCGCCCTCCAGATCAAAGCTACCAGTTGATACTATGGATAAACGATGAGGGCGCAATAAGCATGAACAAGCTGGAAACGGTCTCATACAGAACAGCTTCGGCTACATATCTAGCCACAAGGGTTCTACGCCAAATAACGCAAGATGAAGGCGACAAATACCCAACAGCAAAAAGAGCAGTTACCGAAAATTTTTATGTAAACGTCATGCAGTCAGCAGCGAATACTATTAAACAAACTATTATCATGCAAAAAAAATTTTTTTTTTTTTTTAAATTAAATAGATAAAATGGAGTAGATATACGGGAAACTATTAAAACCCTCTGTATCTAGCTTATGAAGTCCTACAGAATATATTTTCCAAGTTAAAATCGAACCACTAAATATCGAAGAAATTATAATAAAGAGAAAAGTGCTACCTGAAACTTCGAAATTATTTCGCCTCATAGGCTGTTGTTCACCGGTTATAATAAAAGCAAAAATATTCATACAACAACTATGGACATTAGGGACCCAATTTTGGTCAAAAAACGGGAATACAATTTATGAATTTTACCTTTGTTTGACATACGTACTAGACGTAAATATTTAATTTTGTCCACTGTTTGTATCAAACAATTATATGATTTAATGTACTAGACACTCAAAAAAAAAAAAATCTGTAAATATACAGCACACAAAATAATTTGTAAATTATAAAAATAAATTGTAAAAATAACAAATTTTTTTTAATAAATTCAATAAAATTTTCATAAAATTGAAAATATTGAAAAAAATACAATAAAATTTTTAAATTTAATAAAAATTTCGTCAAATATACAAAATATTAACAATAAAATTGAAAGGAATACGTAAAAATCAATTCCTCCTATAAAGAAATAGTAAAAAAAATCGTAAAAATCTCATTATTTATCATCATTGTTTATGTAGATAGGAGATTTTGTATCCAATGCTTACTATACGACTTCATCGAAAAATTTAAAAATTTAATTTTTGTTTAAAATTGCAGACAATAAATAAATATCTATTTAGTTAAACGAATTAGGAATTCCATTAAAAAATGTCACGTGGGCAAAAAATGTCAGATATGTCAGATATGACACGAGAACAATTGCAACAGGCAACCGTGGTCACCAGCAGCAATGAAACAGTAATTCCAATTGAAAACCTTGACATGATATTTTCTTTTGAATTGCGGATCCAACAGCGGTGGGACCTGAAATTTGCATTCTGAGCGCCAGCAATAATTCATATGAGAATACAATTATGGTTACGGATTTGAACTTTGAAAATATATCAAAGCAGAACGAACTAGAAATGGAAAGTAAGGTTTATAACGACGATCCAGACTATGTGAACTGTGATGATTCTAACAGTAGTGAAGAACAACTTTATATTACGGATGCGGACAATGTGAAAATAATCATTTATTTTTACCTTCAGGTAATGTAGAAACGGAAGTGACAGATGAAATGGGTCTGAGTGGAGTTAATTCCGTACGGCGACAAAGGAAAGCTAAATATGATAATTGGAAACGTAATAAAAATAAAAACCTTCGTAGAGTGGGAAAGAGTGCGTTGGTTTCTGTAAGATAAATAATAAATACCAACAACAGAAAATAAGAAGTTCTAGAGTGCAAGGTATTTCTTGCAAATCGAACAAGTGCCTCAAGTCAAAAAACCGATTTTGCCACACGATTACGCCGGAAATACGACAAACAGCTTTCATTGATTTTTAGGATAAATGTAACTGGGGCCAACGAAAAATTTTTATTGCCTCAAATGTTATATGCCGACCTGATTTCAGAATGACTGTTGAGCTCTAGACGTTCGAAAACTTATGATTACTTGATGCACAATGGCACAGACTGTGTTCAGGTTTATCGAAATATACTTTTGCAATCGCGTGCTTTGGTTATAAGACAGTATATGCTTGGATTGAGTCCAGCCGACACGGTTTGCATCAGGGGACTTCTCAATCAAACAAGGCCCCGAAATCAATTACCCGAGAGGCCAATAATTCTCAAAAATAATGTTTACATTCCTTTTTTGAATTTACTACAAATCCGAATTTACTACAAATCTAAGATTAGAAACAACCAAAGCAAACTAATTTTATTCACTTCATTAAAAGATTTGCATGGACGGATTTAATGATAACTGCATTGAAACAAATGTCAGAAAAGCTTGCAGAACAGCTTGAAAAGGATGGTACCTAATGGCATTTTTTGGCACCGCACATAGATGGACTAGAGAAGAGGTGGTTAAATCCGCCAAGTATCATCTACGCCGAATAATTGTAGAAAAACCACTAACATTTGTAGAGATGACAACAATTGTTTGTCGAATAGAAACATATTTATACTCACTACTTTAAATAACTTCACTTGGCAGAGCCAAGCCATTTAAATAAAAACATCAACCATTTAGCACGACGGATACTTCTGCAGAAAATAACGCAAGCATTCTGAAACATCTTCCGAACCGAATACATACGAAACCAAATTTAGCGAAAAGGGAGGTAGTACCAATTAAGGGAGATGACCTACCTCCAGAAATGGGGCCTTTAGGAAGAATCCATGAGGTACATAGCGGTAACGATGGTTTTGTAAGAACGGTAACAATAAAGAACTGCCGATTGAGGACGATGGACAATGCGAGAAGATGCCTCCGTCAGAGGAAACCTATACGGTCGCAAGCCAACGACAACGCTAATAGCCTTAACGAGTGACAAGAACAAGCACCAAGGACAAGCTCTTACTTTAGCAGGTGAAACACCAACAAGATACAATATATTGGGGTTCCCTCCCATTCCGGGATCTACCTTGATAAAATTGGTCAAGAAAGTCTTACCTCACTACCTATTGGGCAAAACTAAATCACGTTGAGAATGCAGTTCGTTAACTAGACAGCTTCTGTTCGGCTAGGACCCCGTGAAGCCATTTATAGTATTAAATGAACAAAACGAAGTATTAGGCTCGGTCTAGCAAAATTTTGTCATGACGATAGAAGTCATGACAAAACTGTATTTTTATGCTCGCAACTATTAAAAATTGCAATTTTAATAAATTTTCTCTTTGTCAAGGTGTAATGCGCATGATCAGATTTTAAACGCCTTAGGTGGAAATAAACGAAGGGCGAACTTCTATTTTGTAGATACAATTGCGAACGAAATTAAAATTAAATTAAATTCTAACCAGCACCACTAGGAAATTAAAGTCCATCAAGGAATACGCGATCCCTTGATCCTAATCCCACACCAACCTCAGGAGCAAGTCAAACAAATCAATCCTAACTTAAAACTAAGTCAAGCTATGCCTAACCGAAATGAGAACCATTAAAATCGAGGCAACAGTCGTATTCCGAATCAAAATTTCACTAGCACAGCGGGCTCGATATAACATATACCACGCAATGGCAGTCCCAACGATTCGTCAGCATGATGACTACATTATACAGGACGCCATCCTCTAGTTATTTATTGATTGCGATACAAGACATTCAATATATACATCTCTCTTCCGGAGGCCTGTCTGTATACTCAATGATGATTATTCTATCAATCACTGAATGCTTATCAGTCAGATACAAGCAGCTGTGAGATGAAACTTTTCCAGCATACCAGAACCGTGCAAGCTAGTTGTGAACAACGATCCCGCTAAGCACACGGGCGGCCGCCCAGATTTAAATTGTATGTAAGCCCAGATTGCCCATCATAATTTTTAGTCCCCCCTGCAATATTGCTAACATTTTTTTCGTGTTAGTTACAAAATTTAAAAATTTGTAAACCCACGCTGTTTAATTTTTTTTTTTTACATATTTGATGTGATTTTTTTAAACAATTCATAAAAAATTTAGTCCATTTACTGTAATGACAAAACAAAAATTAGATGTAAGCTTAAGCTCCACAAAAATATTATTAAGGACGAAGCTGTAACTACTTTGGCTTGAAAATCTGAAAATAGATGAGCATAAATAACATAAAACCCGTTAAAAAAACACCCAGTCGCAAGTTCTTTACTTGTCATCACCAGGAATCGAACCCGGGACCCTCGAACAACAGACCCCCAAACAAACAAGACGGCTTCAAAATTTAGAGTAGAATGATTAAATGAACTCATTAAAACAGAAGTCCTGTCGTTATCAATAAATTAAACAAAAAGTTATGTTATATGAAATTTCTAGTTATCAAATTGAAACAAGTGATGTACTTTGTAAAATATGTATTCAAGCAAAAGCTGAAAGTGATTTTTATAAAAGGGAAAAATCGGAAATTATATTACAATCGGTGGATTCCACAGTGAAACAAATTTTTCCAGTAAAAAATACTAAGAACCGAAAAGAGAAGAGTATATTTAAATTACGTTAGAGCAACAAAGACAGCAACTTTTGTTTATTTTTTATAGCATAATTTATAGTGAAAATAGTGACAGATTGGCGGCAACATAACTAAAAAATTTGAAAATAAACGAGTTTAACAAAATAGAAATTTTTTTAAAATTTGAACGTTAGTGGCACAAAAAAATAATACCACTTTTCATTTTTCTCTTGACATTTCACAGTAATATTTTTTCAACCATAAAATTGGCGTAGTGTGCGAAAAATATTTCTCATATTTTTTGAAGGTGTGTTAAAACTGTTGCCATAAAAAGCATTGAGTTTCATACTTTTTATGGTAATATTTCCCCACTTATTCTATTATTTGCCAGTAAATTTGACTGAACAATTTTTTTGTTTCTCTCTAACAAGTAAAGGATTTATATTTTTATCTCGTGTAAATTTTACTGAAAAAATTTGTTTCACTGTGAAATTCACGCATTAAAGTTTTTTTAAATTTATTTTTAAATAAAATTATATGTAAAAATTATTGTATTGTAATTTTGTTAAGTTTGGCTCCAAATTTGTTAAATTTAAAATACTTGCCCACGATGCCCACGAGAACGTTGGTTGTGAAATTCACAAAATAAAGATTGGATCTTCACTATGGATTTCGTTACTTTTACACAACGCATAGCCTCTGTAATCAAATCCGATGTTAGTTTTAACGTGATTTGCGAAAGTAGCGACGGAACGATACAACGGAAGACGATTGCAATTCCTAGCACTAGATATAAGCTGTGTGTTGAATGGAGAAACATACACATTGACGGGATACTGAGCATTTAGCAGTACATTGGGATTTTCATTCATGCCACAATTTAATTTGAATGATCATATGATGCTATATCCCACCTTCAGGGCAAATCGAAGCTCACAATTCAACTCAGATATCGAAATTAATATGCATGACGTTCATCACTACGCAACAGCGTATGTCATGATAGGAATATTGGTGCTCAGAGCAGCCATCATATATAGCAGGTCCACTTCCAGATCCGTAGTCAATCCTTTGGTCAGCAACAACTATAGGCCTCTCGGGAATATCTTACCAATTCAAACTCAAAACTTATACGTCGTGGTGTACCAAAAACCAAAACGCGAGTGGAATATTGCGGAAAAAGATGCATCGAGTTCTTTATGTTTTACATTCTTGTTTTAATTTTGTTTTTTTTATTTTTATGTTGTCTACACAGTGCTCTGCTCATAGACCATTCCGGCTGGTGAGTACTCCGAGATCATCTTTAACCGTTGCTCGAATTCCAAGTAATACGATGGGAATTGGGGAAGAGGGGGGTCCAACGAATCGTTTTTTCTCGGGCCGTGAGAGCAGCTTTGAGCTGTCGATGAAAGCGTTCGCAATATATTTCGATCCAGGGCAATTGCTCTAGTTTATAAATCGAACTAGCATAACATTCGGAACCAGAAAGTAAATTCTGAAGTTCTAGGTCTGCTTTTTGTGCCTTTATTATTTTCTGATAGTCAAAGATCGTTTCGACTGATTCGATTGCCTTTCGTTCGTTCGATGTTGCCGTTTCGTTGTCGATCGTGCGGGATAGCGTAATCGCGACAAACGTTATCTTTACCGTTCAAATGTCTAATATCTCAGGTAAATTGACTGATGTAATCCAAATGCCTGGCTTGTCGTGGATTACGTTCAATTTTAGACTGAAGTCTCGACCTTCAATGAAATATCTATAATGTTTAATCGAGAGATAGATCGCGAGTAATTCCCTATCGAATGCAGAATACTTTCTTCTGTTATTCTGAGTTTCTTTCGAAAAGAATTCCAATGGTTCCCAACAGTCGTTATTGTATTGCTGTAACACTGCTGCGACAACAATTTTCGATGCATCTGTCGTAATACTGAACTTTGCATCGTTCAGCGGATGTGTCAATAACGTGACTGTACCCAAATCCGTTTTTAATTTCGTCAATGCGCCTTGGCATTCATCGGGCCAAGAGAAGTTTTACGGTGTTTTGGGCTTCTTTAGTAGAGCAGCCAAGTGTTCGTGGATTGGGGCGAGTATTTCAGCTAATTTTGGATATGAAGCGATGGTACTAATTCACCATGCCGATAAATTGCTGAATACGTTTAATCGTGGTTGGAGGAGGGACTCTCATATAATGGCATTAATTCCTTGATCGTGTGGCTGAAGAAATCGAGAGAGTTCGAACCAAAAACACACTTAGAACTCTTGAAGTTGGCACTTGGCACCAAACTCATCTAGTCGTGTAAAAAGTTGCTCGAGATGTAGTTTGTGTTGTTTCTCATTTTCCGATGCTACGAGGATGTCGTCGATAAAACTTCGTTGATAAATCGTTGAAACGTTTGAGCGGCGTTCCCTAAACCGGTGTGAAGTTTTAATCAATTATCAAAAATGTAGCTACACAAAAAATCATTTTTCAAAAGTGTACTTACACAATTTAATCAAAAGTGTAGTGATACACGAAAGAAAATGTAGCAGGGTTGAATTTTTTATATTTAGTCAAAAAATCATTTTATAGGGGCTTTAAATTTAAAAATCATGATAAACAAAAATATATAAATCATCTTATATTTTAATAAAAAAAAGTAAAGTTAAATTATATGTCTATGCGGTTAAACGTTTTTATATTAAACCGTAGATGTTAATAGGTAAATAAAAATGTACGAGTGATTTGTGAACCCCATAAGCTTATGTGTACTCTTATGGACTAATTTTGATAACCACCTTATTAACGAAACCCTCGGGGAATTTCTCACCGATTTTAGAATACCGCTCCGTTTGCGATATTTAATATGAAAGTGTAGGGTAGGTTGTGGGCCATAATCAAGCAATTCTAGAGATGTCTATTCAGATCTGTGAATGCCCTCGGATTGTGTGTACAAATGGGATTGTGGGAAAAAAAATTCCTTTATATACTAAATTGAGAAAATAAATATTTTCTCAATTTAGTATATAAAGGAATTTTTTTTTTATTTCTGTTCAATGCTGTTTTGGATATTGTGTTGTACGTATCGTGTCACGTGTGTTTAAGAGATTTTTTGTGTTTTTTCTAGTGTGCTGTATTAAAAGTTTTTCTTAAAACTATCGACCCCCGCTTGTTTCTGGATATTCTTTTAAACCTGTTTATATTTGTGGATTTATTTTATTGAATTTATTGACCCGGCTTTTCTTTGGACATTCTATTTCTTACGATTCTAGTTTTGTTGCAAATTTTAATTTTTGCATTTTTATTTTTAGGAGGACGGTGTTATATTTTTCTGAATATAACAATATGTCTGCCAAATATTTAAGAAAATATAATTATAGAAGGAAGAAAAGTAATATTTCTGCACAGGCACTGCAAAATATCTTAGACGAGCTGTCTTTATCAGGTGAAATTTTAACTACGTATGATAACGTTCATATGAAAACCATTTGTGAAAAATTACGCATACAAAATTCACTAAAAAATCGCAGAAATGTATGTTTTAGTTGGCGAAGAATAAATAAAAAGTTGGACGGTTTAAATGAAATAAATTTAAATTTAAAAAGCAATACGAATGTTACTGACTCAGCACATCATATAACTAAAGCTGTAAAAATGGATTTAGATATACAAAAATCAGCAGATAAGCTAGATTTTAGTGACGATATTAATCTGGACATAATAACGGTTAATTATGCTAAACACGATTTAGGGTTGACTTTACCCAATGTTAAACAGGACAATGAATTGAAAAAGAAGTCCAATTCTGACAAAAATAACCATAACCAACAGTTTATTATCAGTGATACAATTAAATTGTCTTCTTCATGTTCAAATCTTAGTCGTGAAGCGATTCGCAATAAAATTAACGACTGTTTAAATGATATTAAAAATCCATGCGTGATTTCATTCACGGCAAGTTACCTCTATAAAAAAATCCCGAAAATATCACTGTTTACGGGCATTGTAAGTTTATTCGAGAGAAGAAGTACAAATTTGTACTTAGAAATCTATGGCTTGATATTTATTCAAACGGTAAACGTTGTATTAGTCATGAGGGAGAACCTACTGTTTACAAACAAATTAGGGGCATTAGTCGAAATAATATGAAGAATCGTTTAACAGGAACTTCTTGCCATAATGTTCAGCTTGATTTAGCCAATGAAACTGATATTAATCTGTTTACAATAGGTAATACTCAGTCGTTTGTGCCTCCTACAACAATCCGGAAAATAAAGTCGGAACATCTCAAAAAAGACGATCTAGTGCAGGATTGTGACGTAATTGATATATGTCAAATGAATTTGGTTGAACCAAAAAAAAATAAATATATCTACGAAATCACACCAGATCCATTAAAAATAGTTTTATTACGAAAATCAACTTTGGATCTTTTAAAACAGTTCGCTTGTAATGTAATTTACTTTGATGCAACTGGTAAAGTTACAAAAAGTCCTGTTTGCCATCCATATCACAGCTATAAGCGGATCCTTTATTATGCATGTGTAATAAATATTAATAA
This sequence comes from Nephrotoma flavescens, assembly GCA_932526605.1. Lineage (NCBI taxonomy): Eukaryota > Metazoa > Arthropoda > Insecta > Diptera > Tipulidae > Nephrotoma > Nephrotoma flavescens. Next base: position 273,996,651 of record OW052220.1, read on the forward strand.
ACAACTAATCCCTATCGCTGAATTAATTTCATCGCAACATGATTCTTATACCATCAAACGATTTTTGGATGACTTAAATCAAAATTTGCCAAAAGAATACAAACCAAAATTCTTTGTCACCGACTGGTCTTGGGCGCTAATAAAATCCATTCTGCTGAGTTTCAATTTCATGACTGTATCCGAGTACATTAACTATACGTACGATATACTCACCTCGAATAATGAATTTCCCCATATTAATAAAGTTGGCACTTTCGTATGTTGCGCCCACTTTGTCAATATCATATCATCGCAGTTAAAACAAAAATGGCCTAATGCTTCTAGTATAACCAGAAACTTAATATTAGATATAATTTGTGGCATGCTTAACTGTGAGGTTTTGGATGACATTGACAAATTATTTGAATTTTACTGCATAATAGGCTGCTCAAAATTCTCTACACAACAGGTAGCCAATTCTATTGATTCTGTCAAAACTATGTTGAAACAAATTTATAACATTCATGGCAAATCTGAGATTATCCCATCTGAAACAGATGACTGGAGATCGCCGCAAAGATCACAATTTTTTTCTAGATCCAATTTTAGCAACAATCCCTATTATTTTCGTTTTAATAATATTTTTATTAAAACGAAAGACTCAATATGCAATGAATCGAACTGCCAGTCAAATTTGAACGTACATTTTAATGTTGAATTTGTGAATTCCACTTTAAAAAAATATATGTCCTTTTTACCTCTTTGGGATGTATGTTTCGCTCGAAAACTGGGTGCATCCGGAAGAATATCCAACGCAAATGCAGAAAGTTGGTTTTCTGTGGTTAAAAATCATTATACGAACCATCAGTCATTGCGACTAGGTAGATTTGTTAGTGTATTGAAAGATAAGACGGAAAAAATAGCAAAATTAATTCAATTAAAAGAAATAGTTAAAAAAACGGAAGTAAAATTTGTAAAAGAAAGTCAAGTTGATGATCCAGATAACCAGTTCCACGAAGAATCATGGAATAAAAAGGAGAAAAGAATCGAGTCTCCAAAACATTTTGGTAGACAAGTCTTAAGTCGTTTGGCACGAACTAATACCCAGTCGGCTGCAGCCACGCCAAACTTATTAGCCCACGAAAATGAAGATATTTACGTTTTAAAAAACGGATATACTTTTCTAAATAACGAAAAAGAGGAAATCTGTATCAGCAATACTTGTGCTTTTGATGCATTAGCCCAGATTTTTTTGTGTCTGTACAAAGATTCTGAATATTTTAAGGAATTTTTTCAAAAATCTACGAACCGATTTTTCAAATTTTTGTCTGAAATTAATTCTTTTCCTAATAACTCTGTTCTGTATGAAGAGAGAAGTCGAATATTAATAGAGATATATAAGGATAGCAAGAACCTCGTTCGAAAGACAAATTTCACCAAATTAGACGCTACTTGTAGTATTTCTTTCATTTTAGAAAAAGTTTTGCCTGCACCGTTAACTGAAATTCGTAGTTGTTTGGGAAACCAGCATCCTGATATTTTAAGAGAAACCTTTTATCTCCCTTTTGAAAACGTATTTAGTTTCAATCAAAACTCACTAAGTGATGTTCAAAACTGCATAGATTTTAAACAGTCGATTTGTCCCAAGTGTAAAACAGAACGTACAATCAATTATTTTAGCAACTACGGCTTAATTGTTGCTGATGTACAGCCAAATAATAATTCGTACAGTATACGTTTAGATAAAATAAGTAAAATAATTCATTTAGGTGATGATGAATTTTATTTAAAAGGTGTTATTCATTATGAAAAATTTGCAAGTAAAAATATACCCGGTCACTTTCGAGCTTTTATAAAACGAAACAACATATGGGAACAACATGATGATTTGTTACCTTTTCCAATGGAAATTAATTCCAAACATAAAATTAATCCAGCTATTTTAATATACTCAAAGTATTAAACTGGTAAATCCAAATTCTAAACATATGACCAATACACTAAATTTATAAATAAATAAAAGAATCAAAATTTATTTTAAATTAAAAATTCACCTAACCTAAAATTAACTATTATAAAACAAATTAATTAAGGACTGAGGTCCGGGAGGGGAGCAAAGTCCAAGATTCATACCTCCACGCGGTGCTCCCTGGGTGATGCTAAATGAATCAGGAAACAGAACGGAGAAAACAAGTCTGAATAGACATCTCTAGAATTACTTGATTATGGCCCAAAACCTACCCCTACACTTTCATATTAAATATCGCAAACGGAGCGGTATTCTAAAATCGGTGAGAAATTCCCCGAGGGTTTCGTTAATAAGGTGGTTATCAAAATTAGTCCATAAGAGTACACATAAGCTTATGGGGTTCACAAATCACTCGTACATTTTTATTTACCTATTAACATCTACGGTTTAATATAAAAACGTTTAACCGCATAGACATATAATTTAACTTTACTTTTTTTTATTAAAATATAAGATGATTTATATATTTTTGTTTATCATGATTTTTAAATTTAAAGCCCCTATAAAATGATTTTTTGACTAAATAAAAAAAATTCAACCCTGCTACATTTTCTTTCGTGTATCACTACACTTTTGATTAAATTGTGTAAGTACACTTTTGAAAAATGATTTTTTGTGTAGCTACACTTTTGATAATTGATTAAAACTTCACACCGGTGTTCCTAAACCAAATGGAATGTTTGTAAATTCGTAAAGGCCAAATGGAGTCATAATTGCGGTTTTGTATACATCCTCGTGTGGCAAGGGATTTAAATGTTAGGCTCTAACGAGATCAACTTTGGAGAATTTCAAACATCCATGTAAATTCATTGAGAAATTTTGGATGTGTGGTATTGGGTAACGATCCGGTATCGTTACGGAATTGAGTCGGTGGTAGTCTCCACACGGCCTCCACTCATTATCTTTCTTTCCTCCCATATGAAGAGGGCAAGAGACGGGCGACGCCGATAAGCGACAAATCCCTATTTCCACCATATGTTGGAATTCGGTATGCGCAGCTTGCGACGAATCGGATCTCAAAGACTACTTTGTGGTGCCGATACAGGTAAATGACTTGTCGTTACGATATGATGAATTGATTGACAGCTGAGTCGCTGTATCAATCAGCCGTTTTCGTTTTATCTACAAAGAGAGCGAATTTACCTCAGTTAAACGAAAGCATGAGTAAATCTGCGTTTGAGTCCGATATTAACCTTGAGCAATTTTGTGCCGTACGTATTGATTTTCGAGCCATTGGCTGCTGATAAAACTAGATTGTTAGATTTCGCTTATCATCGCGTAATCGTGAGCGGGGTCGCGATTGTGGCCTTGATTGTTGCGTTGCGAACCGATTTTTTCGATATGGCGATCGGCTATGGTTACGGAATATTATTTCTCGTATGACTGTCTCGAGTCTGTTAATTCGGTCCTCGAGTGATTGTGGAGCTGTGGACATTGACGGTATCATAGTTGTCGGTCAAGAATCGTTCGCCCGGTTTGGGGTGGCCTATATATGCTTGATGAGACTGAAATGCGGCGATGGGGGCTTTTGGTAAATTTTTCATCTCATACATCTTGTCCGCCATTTTTGCTAACCTGTCGTTCACCACTCTCTCCGTTGGACCGCGATTGCTATGCGGATTACGTCCGTCATTTTTCGCATCACGAAATTATTTCCCGCCGGGTGCTTTATGCATCGAAGCACCTCGGATGGTTTTCGATCTCCTATTTCGATCCCTATCAGTAATATTTCTTGTTGTCGTTCGTCTGACGGGCTAAGCGTGCTATTAAAGTCCGTTTTATATACTCGTATTGCCCATTGTTTGGTACGTTTGTTACGAGCTCCGATGCTGTCGTGTCGAACATTTCTTGGGGTACCGCAGATATGACTTCCAAGTGTTTTGTTCGATCGATTTTAATGCTGTATAATTCAAAGTGAAGTTCTGCTAACTGGAACTATCCTCATACGCTCACGATCCATAATGTCTGCAGTTTGTACTCCCCCATGTTCGTAACCTCTTTTACGTCGTCTTGGTTGCGATATGTATATTGCGCTCATGTTGTTTGTCGTCCGACATCGTGCCGTTCGCGTCACTTCGACTGGCAATTAAAATCTTGTTACGATTGTGTAATCATAACAAGTGTAATCGCATCGATCGGGTGGAGTAAGATACGGTACAGCGTTTGTTACGATTACATAATCGTGACCAGCGCTGTGTTGTATTTTATTCCATTTGGTTTGTGCCTCCACTTGCTATGTTTTCTCAGTGTTGGTTGTTGTCCCCACTTTTGTGGATGTTGTGTTGTACGTACCTTTTGTAAGGTGGCGCGAGGGTGAGAAAGAGGTTGGAAAGAGAGAACAATGCGTATCGAGTGTGTGTCAAGCAAAACATTCCATAAGAATGTTTTTCTTATATGCCTCTCGTTTATATCAATGCGAATTGATATAAACGAGAAACAGAGAAGAAAGATAATTCTTCTGGAATGTTTTGCGCGTCGTATGTGCGACGCTCGAATTTTTTTTTGAGTAAATTCATTCGAGTTTTTGATTTTGATAAGTCGAGTCTGGTTGTTGAAGTGAAAAAAAAGTTTTTGGGATTTTGTTGGATAAGTAAAAATAAATTTTGATACGCAAGCGTTTTAAAAGCTTGGCGTGGATTATAAAAATTGTGATTAAAATTTTTTTTTTTCTCGATATTAAAATTGGCGAAAAGCCAGAAAATTGTTTTGTTTGCAAGGGCACGAGCCCAATTCTAAAATTAATAAACAAAGTTTGTTCTATAATAATAAAACCTGGTGTAAATGTTTTTTTATCGATAAATAAGTCGGATGTAGTTGCTCATTTTTTTTTGGTTTATTGAAAACTGTGTTACGTGGACAAAAGGGTCGAGGTTTTTTTTACATCCATAATTTACTCAAGTTGTGCTGGTGAAAATAAATAAAATAAAGCCTTTAGTGCAAAAACAAGCTTGATTAATGTATGGTGTGGTAGTGTTCTGTGCGGCGAGTACGTGGCCGCAAGTTGACAAATAACACGGCCGTGCGAGTTGGATAAATTATTCGATAAATATTTACTCCAAAACAATTTCGAGAATTCAATTTAAATTTGTAATCCTGAATTTCTTAGTGGTGGTCAAATTAAAGTGCTTAGCCGTAACGTATGTATTTAGGTATATACCGTACCTGTCGTATTAAATGCGTTATTTTTAAATACGAAGAACAAAATCATACAAAAAAAAACGGGTGGGCCGCAATATCTACGGTGGGCGAGCCAACGCCCAACATATCTGGCGGCCAGGTGAGGTCAAATATTTTTCCGGGTGGTCCGTTAAGGCCACGTTATCAACGGTTTTCAACGAGCCAACGCCCTACACATTTTGGGTGACCAGTTGAGGTCACACGGCGGGGTGCGGTTTCGGCGGCCAGTTGAGGCCAGCCGTAGTAGTGTACATACGGGTAGCCAACCGGCTATTCGTGTTTGAATTTTGTATTCGGTATCGGGAGAGGCCCGCAACTGTAACGGAAGCCAACCGGCTATTGTTTATCGGTGGTCTGCCGCAACATTGTGCCCAACCAGGCACGCGCTCGAGCGCAAATACTGATATCGGTGGTCGGCCGCAACGATAACGGCACCAAAGCCGCAACGGTCCGGGGCGGCGACCCTGTGGCATGACGACCGCTCAAGGTGGCACCGGAAAAATTTTTTTTGATTTGGTATTAATTAAGGTACGATTTTTTTTTTATATTTTTGTTTTTTTTATTCATTTCATTTTATATTTCTTTTTATATATTTTATTTTTAAATTTAAATTTTGGGTTTGTAATCGAGCGCCGCACAGCGAGTGCGCGCTCGTTGCGTATTTCTCTCTCTCTCATTCTCTCCTTATCGTGGTGCGGGTGGAGGGGAAGTTGTTTCGCTTAGTTCCTTTTGTCTTGTAAAAAAAAAAAAGTATGAATTATTAAAGTTTTTCGGTGTGGTGTGATGGGAGCGGAGACTCCCTCTGTGTCGGTTTAACGTTTGCGGTCCCTTGGTGCCCGCCTCCAATTCCGTAACCAGGGCTTGGCCCCGTTTGAATCGGATGGATGCGCGCACCAGGGCACCTCTACCGTTATTATTTTTATAATTTATTTTGATCATTCGGTTCGTTCCTCAGGTTCCGGCCGACGAATTTCGGCGGAACATCGGTTTTATTATTATTTGCGTTTCCCCAACTTTCTGTATTTAATCACGGTGTAAGCCAGGAACCATGTAAGCCTCAAACCCCACGACCCTAGCTATTCTCGCTGAGAACTTAGCCGGCAAAATATCACCGTGGAGGCCTCTGCATGTGTTTAAGTGAAAATCTGCAGGTTGGCAGCAGCCAGCCTGTAACAATCTACTGTAGACTACACTCGATTTACCCGACCGGTCGCGCTTAAAATTTTTCTAATTTGAAACGTATGATATATTTAAAAAATTTGTGGGGTTCGTTGAATTTTCAATATGCGAAAAGGAAAAAAAAAAACAATAATAATAAAAATGAGCTCGAGCTTCTTTGTTTCGCAAGGCGTTATTCTCAATTGGTTAAATTGTCACAGACCGATATCAATAGGAATACAGAAAATTAATTAATTTTATTTTTCTCTAAACCTTAACCTCTTTTTAAAGCTTTAATTTTTTTTCCAATCTAAATAAATCGTAAACCTTTCAATTCCTTTTCAATATGTCAAACAAACGGTTGTAACTGGAATATTTTAATTATCTCTCACCACAAACAACCACGACGGTATAAATTTAATGTAAAACACTGATCTAATCGATAAAATAAATTAAGTTCCAGAAATTGTGAAAGCTCCAGAAAATCTAATCCCATTTTGATCAGATTAGTTTCAAATTTTGATAAATGAAAACCACAAGAAAAATTTATTTAAATTCTATAAAATTTATAAACAAATAGAGTTTCCGAGAAATTTCAAATTTATCCTTTAATCATGTACAATAAAAAGCAAAACACTCAAACTGTTTGTATGATTTAATTCCGGTTCAATAATATTCGAGCCTCATCCACCAAAATAAAAATATTCATTCTACATAGCGCACAACTTGTTCTCAACACTAATAAATCATCAAAGTGTAACACCACAGAAACCACATCGAACCAAAAAAAAAAAAAAAATTGTGTTAAGCTTAATAGACTAAAATTTAATTTAATTTAGCCTCATAATTGTAATCATTAGTATGTGGCTTCGTGCGGAGGTGTTTTATGGGTAACGGGCGGAGGCGTATCATAATAATAATAATAAATATTTTTATTATTTTAAATTATATTCAGTTCACATAACTAATTCATTTCTGAACAAATTTATGTCTGAATATTTTTTTGTTCGGTTCATGTTATTGTGCTTTTATGCTTTTGTGCCGCCGCTCATTTTATACCGCACGGAGTGAGTAAGTATACAGCAACATCTACAACAACAAAAATAATAATATAGTAATAATATAAAAATTAATTATTTTATGTTATTTATTTTTTTTTTCTGTTTTTTTGGTTGGGCCCTGTAATGAAAGCTTTCCACTAGCTAGTAGCGCACACACACACACAAAAAAAAAGTTACAACGAAAATTAATTACATTGGTAAGAGTTACAATTTTTATTTTATTTCGGTTTTTTATACGCTGATGTGGCAATTAAAACCAGAAAAACACTGAAAACAGTAACAGAAATTAATTAAATACAAAAAAAAAAGTTCAAATAAATTATGGAAAGTCGGTGAATTATTTTATTGTCAAAATATATATACAACTTCTACCGTCGTTGGTGTATACGTATTTCTGTTTGGGGAGCTTTTTAAAAATATATTATTATGATACGACGTGGTGATTACGGAGATGTCGTGAAGAGATCTGTAAAAGGAAATTAATGTACTAATTAAGAGCTTTTTGTTGCTGTGAAGTCGAAAAATATATGTATATCAGGTCATGTGACCTCAAATGTATATATCGATGCAATTTTGTGTATATATTTTAAAAATGAGCACGTTATATCGAAATCAGCCCCACAGAGATTTCTTTGCCATCATAAATTACTCCCATTACACTAATCCAATTTTCCAATGTAACAAACCGGCTGAAGAAAATAAAAAGCTCGTGTCATATACAGTTATGGCAAAACTTAATATATATATTTATATTTTTTTTCTCATCTATATCGTCATCTCTAAATTGACTTTATCATTTTGTTTTAACCGAAACACCAAAAATAGCTGCTAAAAAAAAATTTTAAATCCACCCTGAAAAGATTATTCGTCACCAATTTATTGTTTTCTTTATTTAGTTTTTTATTTTGTTGTGATCGTATACACAATACACATAACACAAAAAGTAAAATATACTAAAAGTTTTGTGTGAGCTTTCGTATAACAAAATTTAATATTTGACAGCAGCAAATAAAATGAAACAAAAGAAGAAAAAAAAACCAATAAAACAAAACACTAAAAAGTTTCGAAAATGAGAAAACGTAGAAATTAAATTTGATGACGAGCTTTGAAGTTTAGTATTGTAGCTGGGTATCGAGATATACTATACAACAATATAATTTTGTTTTTAATGAAATTGAAATAAAAATGACGTTGAGCTTTTAAGTTTTATTATTTGCAGTGTAATATGTATTTATATGGCACACAATTTCTAAAAAGTATATACCATTTTTATTGGACGGGCATTGGACGATTTCTTGACTTTAGTTTAAAAGCTTTAATTCATTGTTAGCCGTAAACAAAATGTTAATAACTATATCCTGTGTATTTTTAGTATTCTTTTATAACAGCTTTCAAATAATTGAATGAATTTGCACTGAATTAGGTTGCTCTGAATAACAAAAATTCACGCTTAAATACAATATTCTAATTGGGATTTAAGAGCTTTTCAGTGGATTCTTAGTTACACTGTTAAAGTTAAAGTTTAAGTGAGATAAATATACAAAATTAGAAAGAGTTGGCCAACTATTTGGGATTTAACTGAAACAAAAAAAAAATATGTTGCTTTATTAATGTTAGTTTTTATTTGAATAAAAAATAAAATTTTCAAAGAAACACTTTGAAGTTGAGAGGTTTAATACACATTGAGAATTTATTTGTTGCTTTCAATATTAAGTGTTTTGATTAATTGCATTATTAAAAAATAAAACGCAAGATAAATTTTTATGGCGGTTGAGCAGCGGATTTCCTATACAGTTGTTTGATTAAACTTTGAATTTTACAAGTTTGAGCAGTTTTAGCATTTAGTTAAAACAAAAATCTCAGATAGGAAGAGTGTACCGAATTTCCTTCAATTGTATGCATTCGTTAGGGTCCGACCTTTCAAATGGTGTGTATATTTATTCAATGTGGACTTGCTCAGTGGTTCTTTTTTCATAGGAGAGGATCTCATTTTGAGCAATATCAAAACATTACAGAGATTGCAACAAAATGCCACAATATATGGCTGTAACTACAAAATTATTGACCTATCAACATGTGGTCTTGGCCGGTTCGTTTTTAGAGAAAAACCTCTCATCAGCTCCTTAATTTTGGGCCCCTAGTGAGACTTGCATAGTACAATTTTTTTCTTGAAAACTTTCAACGGGTCTCTTTTGCGATGGAGTGAATCTCATTATCGCAAAGAATGCACTAAAATGACACCATACAGAAGCATTTTCTAATAGTTTGACTTTTCAAACGAAGCTTGTTTAATTTTAATGTAGGCTTGCTTAGTAGTAGGTTTTCTTGAGCAACGCTTGGCTCCTTGAAATTTGAATGTATCTCATTAAGGCCAATAACAGGACAAGACAGAGATTGCACCAAAATGCAATCATAAGTTATTCCTTATGGTCCTTCGGAATTACTTCTATATGATTGCATTTTGGTGCAATCTCTGATATGTTCCGTTTAATGACCAAAATGTGATTCACTCAAAAAATTGGGTTGTTTTGGTTCAAGATCTTGGTAGGAAAATGGTTTTTGGAGAATCTTCCATTTAAATTAACCAATTTGTTCCCCAAGAGATCTAAAACTATTCGGCCAATTGCATTATGAAAATTGTATTTTAATATGGGCTTCAGGTGGGGTTCTGAAAAATGGCAAATGTGACTAGGACTTGACAATTTTTTAACCGATTCAGGAACCAACTCGGTTTTAATGATAAATACGGGTTTCCGAAATGAGTTTCTATCTGGTTCTTAAAACGAACCTGGAATGAAAGTTGGATGAAACTGAGCTTAAAATAAAACTTAAGCCCGAATTCTCAACTGATTCGAAACAAATTGGGGTTTAATTTTGAAAATGAAATTGCAATACAAGTTTCCGATGTGGTTTAAAAATAGTCTGCTAGAATAAATCTAAGCCACTTATAATCTGTTAGAGATGAAATTTTGTTTGGACGTTGAGAATACGGGGTTATAACAAAAGATTTTAGTGGACCTTTTGACAATCACATAGGAATTTAACGTATTTTTCAGGAGGGAAATCTATACAAACCAATGGAAGTGGAGTCAGTATCGGATGCAAATAATCGGTTAAAAGAAATTGTCAGATTTACACAACAACAAGAAGCGATGCACGGGGTTTCTTGGAATCGGACTTATATTATTCTACTATAGCTGATATTACGCGAATGTTCGTGGACAAGTGCTACTAGAAAGCTGGGTCGACAGCTTTTCTTCTGGGAGAGGATTTAATTCTCTATTCTAAGGACAGTGAGTAAAGAACATTAAAATTTATGGTTTTATGAAGAAGAGGAATAAAATGAAATACTTAAATTAAATACCGAGATAAAAATTAAAAAAATAAATCTCGGGAACCCGGAATAAAAATGCTTGGTTCCCGGAAACCCAGAATTTAGTCGCTCGCTATTTAAAAATTTAACTGCTAGTTCTTTGCCCTCTCTCCAGAACGACCTAAGAATATAATCGCGAAACATTATTTTGCGATGAGATTAGTGAATAAAATCTAAATGTCAAAGAGAATTGGTTTCATATTGGCATCTGACACGGTGGGATGATCCAGTTAATTATCGACGGATATTATGAAAATGGACGCCAAAAACGAAATACATATCACAGATTATTTTTTCAACCAACTGATCGTACAATTTTGAATTTCGTGCTCAAATTGGAAGAAATGCAAGAAACTGGGTTGGTATCAGATGTTCAGTACGTGTTCGCCGAAAACATTGCTACCGTTTGTGGAAGTGTAGTCGAAAGCCTAAACACAATAATTCATTCTCGTGTGCAGCATTTAAACCTCCCGGAAAATAAGAGATTAAGCTACTCACCGCAAGTGGCTGTACTATCACTAAAGAGAATTTATTTTTTTATGTAATCACCTGCGGAAATTTTTTATTCATGATCATTTTCTCAGCGGATTAAAATATTAAAAGTGATCCTTAAAATGGCAAATTGATTGATCTCCTAAGTGAAAGAATTCGGTATATGAAATTTTGAAATTTAACAATACTCCGCGTCTTTCCGCCATTTCTTAATGACTTCCGATGAAATTTGAATAGTAGTATTTATCAGAGACTACACTGGCCGTTTCATAAACAGTCCTTATGAAACATGTTATCTGTACATTTTACATGATATAAATAAATTTTAAACTTGAGGAAACTCGTCTATTTCTTAATTAAATTTTGTTAAAAGGACAATTCAGAAAAATTTATGGATTAGAATTTTCACTAAAAATTTTTGATTTTCTGCGGCCATATACTATCATAGTATTGAATATCATAGCTCTGTATCTCTCTTGCAACTTTTAAGAAAAAGTAATTCGTTAAGAAATGGCGAAAAGACGGAATATTGTTAAATTTCAAGATTTCATATACCAAGTTCTTTTACTTTGAATATCAAACAATTTGCCATTTTAAGGATCTCTTTTAATATTTTACTCCGCTGAGATGTTTTATTTAGTGAAAAAAGTGATGAATAAAAAAATTCCGCTGGTAATTACATAAAAAAATAAATTCTCTTTAGTGATAAAACTGCCACTTGCGGTGAGTAGCGTAGTCTCTTATATTCCGCTGTCAAATTTCCCTATCTTATACCATAGACACATATCTGGTTTCGTAACTATGGTTATGAAACTATGGTTTGCGAGATGAGAATGGGTGACACACTACAGTTCTCATCTCATTTGACAGTTCATTAAAAATTTTTAAGTAATGGTTGTGTTTTTAAAACTGAGTGTCGAAAAAATTTGTGCTAATTAAAAATATAAAAATGCTAAATAAAAAGAATATTCTTATCAATTATATGCAACAATTGTCATCGATTAATATTTTAATTAATTTATTGGATGGAGAATCCGCGCGATTGAAGAAGGAAGCGGCTATTGCAAAAAAGAAGGCTATTTTCCATTTATACCAATGTACACAATATGCTTCATTCCTAATTAATAAAAATCGTGTGGCAAAACATAAACGAAGGCGTTTCTGGTCAATTGTAATTTTAATTTATCCTTAAACATAAGCATAGTTTAACTTGTTCACATTAATTATTTGTAGGTCGAAAAATCACGCTATTGGGAGGATGAGGTACCAAAATTTGATGACTGCAAATTTAAGAATACGTTTCGAGTATCGCGCAGCACTTTTAATTTAATTAAAGGACGAATAGAATATCTCGCGCGACAGGAAACAACATTTCGATCACCAATTGAAATCGACAAAAGATTGGCTATCGCATTATACTCGTTAGGTTCATCAGCGGAATACAGGACAATAGCCTCATTATTTGGAGTCGGTCGAACAACAGTTGGTGAAATTGTTCTTGAAATTTCCAAAGAAATTTTCAAACAATTTAAAGCTGAATGCTTTAATGCGTATCCACCTACTCCCGAAAAAATTAAAGAAATAGTTGGAGGCTTTGAAATTCTCGGGTTTCCTCAATGTTTTGGTGCTATTGGTTAGTATTAAAATCAAAATAAAATTATATATTAAAATTTTTATTGTTGGATATTATTATCGCTGATTTATGTTGTAAATTTATTTTATTTTTCGCATTAAAAATAAAATAAAATTTACAACATAAAATTATTAAGTTAACATCATATTTTTAGATGGCTGCCATATTGAAGTACATCCGCCCAAAGAGCAGGCCACTGACTATTATAATTTTAAGGGGTGGTATTCTGTGATTCTGTTAGCTGTTGTAGACTACAGGTAATAATATTTAAATTCATTAATATTGACTTATTATTTTAATCAATTTATTATATTAAAGGTATAGATTCACTTATTGCAACGTAGGATCACCAGGAAGGATGAACGACTCTGGAATATTTGAAATGTCGAAGGTGAAATCAGAGCACCAATCGAACCCATTGTTCAAAAATAATTGTAAAATAATCGAAGATGTCGAAGTTCCAGTCCTATTGATTGGAGATTCTGCATTTCGAATTTCGAATATACTTATGAAACCATACCCGTATTTAACAACTCAGTCTTTCGAGGAAAAATTATTTAATTACCATCTGTCAAAATGTCGCAGAGTTGTTGAAAACGCATTTGGCCAATTAAAAGCCAGATTTCGAAGAATCGGGAAAGGGCTTGAAGTGCACGTCGACAATGCAAACGTCCTTATAAATGCTTGTTGTATTTTACACAACATTTGCAATGATCAGAACGATGCATGTAATCAGTCCTGGTTTAAGGATTTGTCAACGCAATCGGCTAAAATTCAACCACAAACTCGAACGAGTATAGGAGATAGTGTTGAATCAGATGGTAACAAAATTCGGAATGCAATTAGGACATTCTTAGGTATGGTATTTATATACTTATTAATTAACTTTCTACGTTCGGGTATATATCCCATTTTAAAAATTCCAGTTTATTAAAATCAAAAATACAAAATATAATTAGTAATTATAATTATCATAATTCATTTTAAAATCACATTCAAATTATAATTATACATCAAATTTACTACTCTTTGTCATTTTTCAACATTTCCAATAAAGTTTTTTGGAAATCAATGTTAGCATTGACAAAGCTGTCTACTAATTTTAATTTTTGATTTTCAATTTTGTTTGCTTCCTCTAACAAGTCGTTCGACCGTTTTAATTCATCCGCAACAGTTTGGGATGATTTTTCCATTAAATTCTTAATCTCCTCGTAATTGTCAGTGTGTTTTCTTTTTATAGCTCGAGGGGTTGGTGGTGCGGGTGATAATGATGCTGATGAAGTTGTTGGTTGCCCATATCCCGAAGTTGATGGAGTTGGAGATGTGACTAATGAATCACTTGCATCTGAAATCTAAAATCGTGGACTATTGAAATCTGTTTACAAATAATATAATATATGTGTTTGTTTATTTTATATAAAGTAAGTTATATAAGTTTATATAAGTTGTGTATGTATGTGCGAATAATAAAATAGTAAATAATAATAAAATAAAAATTGTGTAAATAATAATAAAATAGTAAATAATATAGTTACCAAACTATCATTTGACATCTCGCCAATGTTTGAACCTGCCAATAAATTGAATAGTTAGTATAAATTATCGATATACGATGTACATGTACATACCACTAAAAGTTTCTTCGGATAAATCGTATCGGTTCGATTTAAATGATCCGATTATTTTGTGGACTTTGATATACAACGGCCAGTCAGAAGGTGAACCACCAGATACCCCACTTTGTTTCTTTTCCTGTCTGTAATGAAAAGTAAATTACATTGCAAAACTTTATATATATAACTACATAGCACAAATAAATTTCATACCGATATCTTTTTGTCAAATTATTTATTTTGTTCTGGACTTCGGTAGTATTCACATTTATGTTGAAATCGGCTAGGCGTGCTACCATTTCCGCCATTATGTGTCCGTTTCTTTTGGCCTTTCTTAATTTTCCTACGTTTTCTTCCCAAATATCTATAAATATACTGGTCTCCCCCTCCGACCAAATTTTTCGATTTTTATTTTTATTTTTATTTTCCATGATTTAATTTTAAAGAACTTGTTGTATTAACTTTTTTTGACACTTTCTATACGTAAACACAAAAAATACATGACATAGAAAACAATATTTTTAGTTTCCGTAATTCCCTAATTGAGCAACTTGGCGCTGTCAACAGTAAAATGCTACGGGATGAGAAAAATTATCTCATCCCGTAACTACGTTAAAACCGAGTTGCAAACCATGGTTAAGGGTGACACATTACAACGAAACCATGGTTAACTCGAAACCATAGTTATGAAACCAGTAATGTGTCTATAGTATTATACAGCATCAAGAATGTCATCCTAAATTTCCACAATTAGATTAACTAAAAAGCTTGAAAAGCTTAAAAATGCTCAAACCCATTGCCAAAAAAATAGTTAAGGCGGGTGAATTTATTTCAGTATAACGAGATTATAGAACTTCGTTGTAAATTTCTATAAGAATAACAATTAAATCCTATAAACCAAGTTTAGTTAAAATTGGTTGTGATCGAACCGAATTTCATTAAGGATTAAGGTTCTAAAATCATAACCTCAATAAATAATATTATCAGGATTATATCTTACACAATACAATACCACCGTAACGCAACCAGAACTCCTTGTAATCGGTTCCTTGCATTCGAAAAGCATATCCCGCCAAATGTTATCAAAATCGTTCGAGCCAAATAAAATAATAAAAGGAGGCTGCAAGCCACATGATGCATATAGTGGCTCATCACACAACAACTCCCAGCAAGAATTGCATCTGGTCATGTAAAATCATGCAGCATGGTGCAATATGACAGAACGTGATGCAAGACTCTACGACATAGTACAAATTCCCACAACATCGTGAAACATTTGCAACATCATGCAACAACGTGCAACATGACTCAACTTGGTACAATAACACGCAACATTGTACAATATGACCACCGGAGTACTCCTAAATGAATTGTCTAGAAATCAGAGCTCCTTGTAATCGATTCCTGGCACTCGAAAATCACCCTCATTCATATTTATCAAACTCATCACAATTCCACTAAACGATTTTTCCGAAATTATAACCCATTGAAATCGATTCTTATACCATTTAAAATCTCCCCTCCACAAATGTTGATCAAAATCGGCCCTCTCCGGATGGTTTTCGAATTTGCTCGAAATCCTAACCCATTAAAATTGGTTTTTTTTTCCTCCTTCATTAATGTTTATACAAATCGTGTTAGCCAACAAAAAAAAAACGAGATCCAGACCCCACCGAATCACCTTCTAAACGATTCTTTCCGAAATCACGGTCTATCGCAATCGATTCCAGGTTCCCGATATAGGAACCTGGGCTCCACTGGAGGACCTCCTAATCGAATTTCTTGAAACCAAGACCCATCGCAATTGATTTCTGGTATTCGAAAAATGTTTTCGGCAATTTTCATGAGAATCGTATCGTATTATCGTAGCTGGATAAATTAATTATTAAAATTTAACGATCCGGCTAGAATGCCAACAATTTCTTTATTTACTTATTATACGAGTAGATTAAACTGCACGCCCGATTTCATATACCGAAGGAAATTATTTGATTTGCAGTCATCTTATCGATGGTGTGTCATTAGCCAACAAATAGAGGATGCCAAGATTTAATGGTCATCAGATCACACACGCCTGTGGTGCAACAATGCCGAAAAGAGTAGATACTAGCCCCAGTAATGCTATATTTGAGAAATGAGGAAGTATCAGCGCAGAGCTAGTAATGATTTTCGGCAAGCTACTGCTGTGTTCGGTTAGCTAGTTTTAACCCTTGCCGGGCAACATAACAAACTTGGCACTCAAAGTAACGATTCGTAATCCCTGAACTGATATCTTAGATGAAAATAAAATAAAATAGATAATGTTTTAATTTTGTTGGCTGGACTCGATAGCTCCTATGTTAGCCCAATTCAGGAATTTTACACTTTGACGAGGAAACAAAGGGTGTAACCCGACTTTTTTTTTGTTATCTCGAACGTAAGATTTATAAAATTTGCAAGGCTTTAACCCTGGTTCTACTATCCGTACTATTTGTTTTAAACGGAAATCAGTAAAAAGCTCATATGGCTGCAGAGCACCTTGAAAGGGGATGCTAAAAAAGCAGGTGATAGTGACAATCCCCACTAACGCCACAATCATCAAGTTGAGCAGAAATTACAGCCAAACGCAGTGCAAGAAAAAATTAAGAACCAGGAACAATGAATGAAACAGAAACAACTGAACTTTTGCTTCAGCTGGATTGAATTTGAAATTAGATCAGTAAAGCCCCAAGCACGCAGTACTACGAGCAGAGCAAGATGGTCAATTTCTTGAGCTACGTGAAAAGTAAGGCGCTCCACTATTAGATCTCCGACTCGAGCAAGGCGGTCACTTGCCGACCTGCATAAATAGCAAAACATGCAGAATGAAAACCTCGATCAATTCAACGTGTCCAACTCATTGAGGGATTTGGGCGCCTTATTTCTAAGGTTATATAATCAGTTTTTAAATTCAGATTTATTAATTATTCGTCCATTTAGGATTCAATCAGCCAGATTACAGAGCTACTGGAAGGTGTAGTCACCAAACAACCAAAAGGACCAATTAGGTACACATTAGGTAGGAGCTTGAAAATAAGACTAGACCAGTGGACGAAATATTTGAAACACTAACCTTGCAAACTATTGGAGGTGGCTAGCCAACTAAAACGTTTCCAACAGAACCAGTTGTCAGAACCTCAACAAAACAAGAATTTGAAAGAATCGGACATTTTATAGCCAGATCTTCTTTAAGAATTTTTAAATGCAGGGAAGTACCGTACAATTGTTGGGGCGCCGGGGAACACTTCAAAAGCACTCATATTGGCTCTCCGAGAAAAAGCTACAGATGTCTGGCAAACTGTATTATGGATAGTCATACGTCAGAGAATTATGCAAGATACAACTCGAGAGCCCGCATGACTTAGAAAGGGATGTATAACGAGAATGGTGCGCCAAGCTAAGGGTAATCCGCCTTCTGATGTGTTGAATGGACTAACAGTTTTCGCGTTTATCAGTGCTGTTATGTAAACTGGATTCTGAGGATATTGCGAGGATGAAGGCGATAGTATAGGAAAAGAGTTGAGGCAACTGACACAAAATGAAGTTATAGGGAATAACAACAGTCAAGTGCAATGAACGGTAAGGCACATAAAAAGTATAAAGATGCTTCAGGTTTGGGAAGTTAAACCATTGCTCGCCAAACTGTTGATAGCAATGCAATGATCGTGTTATGAGGAGTTATGATCGAGTCTGATTCCTGAATAAAAGAGCATGACAACTGGCGAGAGAAACATAAACTATTAATAAAGAAACCCATAGAGGAATTAAGAACCAACCAAAACCAGGGGCAAACGGGCAGTTCAAGATCGGATAGTGCACGCCTGCGTATATAGCCTGTACATGAAAAAACTAAATAAGAATTGGCTTACTAAGAAGAGAAAAGATCATCGAAGGTAGCCAAGCAGAATATTTTACTACGATTGATAAGGGTGAGTTCGGCAGTGGATATGACCGCTGGCGAGAAAGCGATCTGGAAAGCAGCGAGAAAGAGAGACGTGCTAAGGTGGCATTCATTGAAATTTTAAAAGAGGAGTGCTGCTATTTGACAAGGCGGATAAATGGTCAAAAGCAAGCTCCGCAAATAGCCAATTCAAGAAGTCGAGTTCAATCAACGGATTAGTCATATAGGAAGAGGCCTTAAATGCAAAGTAGATGATGTGCGACGAAGAATGTATAACGATCGATCTGCGGAAAAGAACAACAGCCCAAGCACCAAGGTTAAATTGGAGATGCAAGACGATCAGCATGAGAAATATCCTGTGTATCGGATACAATAACGGCTGAAGCTGGGTAGAAAATCGTACAGGACGATAGACTGAAGCAATACAACATTACGGCCGGATGTGTCTTTTGACAGACAAATCCAGTCGTAATGTTCTTTGTAAATCTGTTCGTGGCTTAGAAGATCAGATTTAAGGAATAGGGGGGGAGAGGTAGTCTTACGAATTTTCTCTGCACAAATACAGAAATATAACACCCCGTGCGGTCGATTGTGAATACAATTTCATACAAGCAAAAATTGGGATAGGTATACAAATTAAATAATCTCGAACAGCAATGCACAAGAATATAACCGCGAGCAGTTTAAAAGAGAGCAGTGGAAGTGATATAGTGGCACTTATATATACACTGATAAAAATATCTCATTTGCAGTGTCAGTTTACCAGGGCACAATACGAAATTTAAGTTAAACGAATGAAATGATTAAATCTAATAATTTCGTGTTTCTTGTTAAGGCCAGATTCGTCTGGCTAATATTTTCCAATAATGATTGGGGTGTGAAGAACACTGATTTTTAACATAAAATGGCATTTTCAGGTTGGTAACAAAATGTTATGCCCGTACATCACTTAAATTTATAATTTTAAAATGAATGATTAAGGATTAATGATTTTATTTGCATTTATCCACTCGAAACAAACTTTTTTTTTATGTTTTTTTTTTAAATTCAATTAAAATGTAATGACAAAGCAAATTATGTACACCCATTTTATGTTTTTATCAGCATCATAGAATCATCATCATCCTAAATCAATATCTCATTTTTCACTTGTAATCCCATACACACCCGAAACAGATTCGAAAAATTTGAAAATATACAAAAAAAAAAAAAAAAAAAAAAATTGAATTGGCACGAATTCCATCGAGTTCCGCAATAGTTCACAGACACATTACATTTTATACCAATTTATTTCCATTAAATTTTATGATACACAGAAATCTCATTCGCAAAAAAAAAAAAAAAAAATTTGCAAAACGAGTAGGGAGTTTTATTTCTCATATGTACCGAGAGTTTATACATAACTGTCATCTCAACCATGAAAATCAAATTTTTCACATCATTGAAATCGAGAGCGAGAAACAGAGCGAGAGAGAGAGAGAGAGAGCAAAACAATATTTATATACTGAAAATAAAAAATATGATAATGTGACATGAAAACACTCACCTCCACATTAATTTCCGACACGGGAAATGTTTTCATTGCTGGATTTTCCTTTGGCGTAAATCTATAAAATTCTCGTTTACCTTTGTACCATTTTATTGAATATAATGTATCATTTTCCAAATCATATGAACATATCAGTATAACATTTTCACCTTTTTTAATTGGCGACGGTATTGTTACGGTTACGTTACGCAGTGTTGATACAATGTCTGTGGAATAAAAAGAAAATGTTACGAATTAAATGAAAATTTGATCAATTTAAATTTTACAGTTTAATTTTTCAGTAGTTGTTATCGTCTCTGATCGTTTTGTTCATTTATTGTGCTTTTGATTTTCAAAGAGCTTTAAATTTTTTTGAATATATTAAGTTCAGTTGAGCGAAAATTACAAAAATAGTATGTTACAGCATGATGCGATACAGGGAATTTATTTAGGCTCAATAGTGAGTGAAATGTTAAAAAAGGCCACTAGGCGTTTCCACACGTTTAATGACAAACATTATGACAACTGTAAAGGTGTTTTCAAGTGAAAATGAGCCATAACTGTATTAACTTCTAGATTGTATGAAATTTGTCAAATCATTTCTGATGGCTTACAATATTTTCTATATGGGTTAATTGTGATGAGCCAAACAATGAACTTAAGAATTTTTAAATTCTGTTATTTTGAAAAAAAAAAGTTATTTGATTCAACAAGATGTTATCAATACCCCATAGGATTTTATACTCACATTCCCATATAAGTGACGAACCTGTTTTAAACGGGTTTTATTTATTTTAATAACTAAAAATCTAGAGATGTTCAAGGTTTTGCAATGGTTCGATCAATTGTGGTCTACGTGGCGGAGATGGGGGAACTTTGTTGTATTTTGTAAGTTCTACTATGCACCTGCAATTTTTACTTTTGCAATGATCGTCATGAAAGTTTACCACGTGTGATTTGCATCTCGATGACAAATTTAAGATATGTTTTTCTTCAAAATTTCGTTCCCCGGTTATACCTCCCAAGCAAAAGTTCGTTAAATTTTTGGGGTATTCATAATAACTGGGACTAATTTTAACCGATTTGTATCAAATTTAGTCAAGCTCATTTTAATAAAGCTACTCTGTCTAGGACAAGAACATATCGTTCGTAATAAATTTTCTCTCGTCGCAGAACCCATCTTATTCACCTCTTTCCAACCATATTGGAATTTGGAGTTATCGAAATTCCCGAAACTCAATGAGAACCATTTTCCATTTGTTCTGAATTTCAGCTGACAATACATCATCCCAATCCAAATTCAAAACCCAAAATATCTTGAGATGATCAGACTCAGTGGGAGCTAAACAACTGACTACTTTGAGGCTTTGGATAAAAAGGTTTATTTTGTCTTTTAGAGCATTCTGGTTTTTTGCAAATGTTTTGAAAAGTATATCATTTACGAGAAAAACGACTAAGAACTAAGAGATTCTAAATTAATGATGTTTTGGGCACAAAAATGAGTGAATATGTTGTGCCCAACAAATGACTTTCTTTTACCTAAATCAACAATTAACCTTACTGGACTTTTGTTAAAACTGTCTTGTACAATCAAAAATCGTTATTCCTGCTTCATTGCAAAATTAAAAAACCCACTTCCAGTACGTGGATTTTTACCAATTTCGCTAGGATCTTCCAACTAATCATCCATTCCGAAAAGTCAATCCGCATGGGCTTTGAAGATGCCGCATTTTTATGAAATAAAGTTTTTTCCCTAAACTGTGATAAATTTTGTTTTCTGTTTTAACCGTTTTTTTCGTAAATGTAATATATTTTTCAAACTATTTGCAAACATCGAAAAATCTTCTACCGAAAGAAACGGTGTATCGATTTCGGCCAAAAATCACTTGGACCTCCCAATTTGTAGAAAAAGCATAGTTATGAAGTTTCATTCCGATCAGGCAATCGGGCTAGACTCTGCAAGGGCTGAGTTTTTGTTGAAAAATAATTTTTGCCAAAAATCGTCATTTTCGCTTAAATTTTGGAAAACAAATGACATAATTTTTGAAATATTTGAAGAAAAAAGAAACGAAAAAGCTCAGATGAAAGCTCTCATTTCCGGTGCGCCAATTTAAGCCAAAATTACTAAAATCTCTCAATTTACGAAAACACCTTTATTGAAAGGTTTTATCTCAATCAGTCTATGTTAGTCAACAAATATCACCAAAAAAATGAAGCTGAGATTTTCCGATTTATGAAAAAGCTTAAGTCTTCACGTATGGCTAAGACGGATTAAACTTGAATATCCGTCGTATGGCCATATATGAAATTTAAAGAAAATTCTCAATGAAAATTTAACAACTCTCTGGAACCTATATAGAGTTCCTCATGATTTGGCTTCGTCGTGGTGTTCTCCAATTATGTTAAAAATTTAGATATCAGGCGTCGGTTAGGAATTGCGCAATATGCTCATTTGCTTACGGTCCACCATGGTTCACAACCTAAAGAGTGTTTAAAGATTTGACTTGTAGTTTTGACTCGTCGTGAGGTCTATCCATGCGGCTGATAAGGTAATAACACTTAATGGTGACGACTATCTCGCGAATGATAATTCAGTGATTGTGCCTAAATTGCATGAATTTGGACGACATGTGGCTTCAACAAGACGATGCCACGTGCCATACAGCCCGAGAAAAATTCAATTATTGCATGAGTCATTTAGTGGTCATATAATTTCCGTTTCGGTCAGTGTTCAGAATTGATTTTGTAAGTCTAAGATTTATGTCAGCAAGCTTACGACCACCCACACTTTGAGGGAGTAAATTGAGCGGTGATGGGACGTCGGTGATCCTGCGGTCATCTGTTTTTCGCAATATGAAGCGTCGGTTCACCACGTATTGGAACATATACTTAGGTAGGAGCGGCTTTACGGAAAGATTCACAGCAGAAATGCGAGAATTTTTGAAAGAAATGGAATATTTAAAAAAAAAAATTTTAATTAGTGAAGAGTTAGTACTAATACGATTCACAAATATAGTATTTAAATCTACAAATCTAATGTATTTATATTACAGGTCAACCATATCTAATTATTCGCCTCATGATACTCGGAATAGTGAATTAGAAGGGGTAAGTAACGATTCGGAAGGACATATTGAAAGCTATTTGGATGAATTCGAAAATTGGTATCAAATACCAAATTCGATTCAAAATATCGATGATCCAATTATTGTCAGTCCGCAGCTTCAATTTCATCGGGATTTCAAATCGAATCGGTGACGGAAAACTTACCATCGTGTATTTTAACAAAATTTCGCTAATTCAATATATCGAAAATGTATTGAATGACCTGACAAGGTTAACATGCCGTGCCATTGATGCCACTATGGTCATGGGATAGGCCACTATGTTTGTCAACTTCGGCCTTATAGTGGTCAAATTCTGAATTGGATACAGGGGTGTATTTTAGCAAAGTTTTGCTAATTCAATATATCGAAAATGCATCGAATGGCCTGTTGTTGTAGATAAACATGCCTTCCAATGCATTTTCGATATATTGAATTAGCGAAACTTTGCTAAAATACACCCCTGTATCCCCTTCAGGATTTGTCCACAATTAAGCCGAAGTTGACCAACATGGTGGCCTATAAAATGACCATAGTGGCATCAATGACACGGCATGTTAACTTAAACATTCAAATTGGTTTTAGTTGATGTGTTGTTGAAATAGATTTTTCAGCTTATAACTTTCGGCTGAAGAATATTGATCAACGGTTGAGAAAGCTAAGACACTATCTGCATTATCGATTTTTTTATTTTTCGACTGGAAACTTTCGGCTAACTTTAGTCGTATGTGTTAACACTGTGCTTTTGTTATTATACAATATAATTTGAGAATTTATAACGAATAATTTTAATATGTTTTTAGGGTACAAAAAATCTGAAATAAAATTTTAAGTTATAAAATAAAAAAAATCCTTTTTCATAGTTATTTTAATTTTTTACGAATTTCAGTTGCGTATCTTGTCGAGTTGTTGGCTCTCACTCTTGGAATTGAAGGTATTGGATCAGAATCGTTCCATTTTGATCGTGGTTTCGCCAGTCATCCAATTATATAGGCAGATGGCTGCTTGAATAATTTGTAATACCGTTTTTTACTCGTATTTATAGGTCGTCTAAAAATTCTAAACCTTGCGGAAAGAATTCCAAACGTATTTTCAATCTTGAGCCGACATCCATAGATAAACATTAGCTAAAAAAATTTTTATCAAGAGGCAACCTACTTGTGCTACGACCTGGATAAGGACGCAATAAATTGGGAAGAAATATGGATTTCTAGTTCGGAAATTTCAGATTATAATTTGGATGGCTTTATGCTTTATGCAAATTGTAATGATCAATATAGATCTGGTGGTGTGGCGGCACTTGGTAGGTCCTCGTTGGATTGTCAGGTATTTCCGCTAACGTTTTCATCCGCCGATGTTTTGAAAATTGTCATTGGTCTAGGTAAAGTTGAATATTGCTTCGTGTTGATTTATGGGTTGCATTCCTATGGATTTGAAGAATTTTTGAGAGAATTGAGCGACTTCTTAAACTCCGACACTTCAAAACATAAAATATTGCTTAGTGATATAAATTTTGATCTATAATGAAAGATTCTCAGTTGAAAGATAATTACTTGTATTATGTGCCCCATTTGGTTTGGAATCTCTTGTCAATAATGTAACACGACCATGTTCTAATAAGTGTATTGATCATGTTTTTGTAGAAACTGATCACTAACGGTTTACTATTGAGCTTAGCAATGTACATTTATTTATATCTGATCATAATACAATTATCTTCATTTTGAAAAATACCAACCAACTGAAGAATAATCGTAAATATAAAAAATTATGTCAAACGAAAATAAATTTTTCAGAGTTAGCAATATCCTTAAGTATACATATGATTGGTGTACAGTTTGGAATTCGGATGATCCAAATACAGCATATTGAAATTTTGTCGAAATATTCATTTCTAATCTAAATAAACGTAAATCGGTGCTTAATGTTAATCGTAGAAACTGGAAACTTAAGCCATGGATGTCCGACGCCTTACTAAATTTAATTAATCTTCGGAACAAGTTATCTAAGAAGCTAATCAATGATCGTAATAATAGTTCCTTAAAGAAAAAAGTGGATGCGCTAAACTCTAGAATTAAAACCTTGATACCGAAAACTAAAGAAACGTATTTTAAAAATAAGATGTCTTCAGTTTCAGATATGAAATCAAAATGGAAAGTTGTAAATAGTGTATTGAACAACGTTCCCGTTTCAGATACTATTACTTCTTTAGAAATTGGCAAAAATAATTTCATTTCGGATCTTAATGAAATTGCTAATGTGCTAAATATTCATTTTATTAATATGCCAAGCGTCGTTCTAAATGAAACACAAGAAAATATGACTGTTGAAAAAACTATTCGAAATAATATGGTTTTGACTCGGTTCAATAACTCGAATCTATTTTTTTCCCCAGCTAGGGATTTGGAAATTGTTTCAGCAGTCAGTGAACTCAAAAATACTAATTCGTGTGGTGTTGGCGGAATTTCTAATATAGTGGTTAAAAATGTGATCTTTAGTATTGCGCCTGTCTTAGCGTTTGTTTTTAATTTATGCCTTGCTAAAGGGGTGTTTCCTGATAAGTTAAAAGTAGGTATCGTGAAACCACTTTTTAAGAAGGGTTCACGAGCTGACCCAAACAATTAAAGTCCAATCACCTTACTGAACACTTTCTCTAATATTTTTGAAAAAATTATTAAATCCAGATTATTGAGATTTCTAGATAAAACTAATTTTCTCCATAAACGTCAATTCGGTTTTATTAAAAATTCCTCGACCGAACTGGCTCTTCTTTCAATTTTAATGCCTGTTCATAACAATTTGAATAAGAATCTTAAGGTATCCGCTCTTTTCGTAGAGTTTACTAAAGCATTTGATACCTTTAATCATCAAGTGTTACTGGGAAAGTTATCGCATATTGGTATTAGGGGTGTGGCACTTTCTCTATTTAAATCCTATTTATGTAATCTAGTTCAGAGTGTATGTATTAATCATGTCCGAAGCAATGAGGTAATGGTTAATGTTCGGGTTCCTCACGGATCTGTGTTGGGACCTCTTCTTTTTTTGATTTATTGCAATTCTATTTTTGATCTGGATTTGCGTGGTAATATTGTCGCCTGTGCCAATGATGTTGCGCTGCAGTATTCAAATGTGAATGTAGATTCATTGAAATATGACGTTAAGTGTGACCTAAAATTACTAAAAAAATGGTTCTACGTTCATTTCATGGTTCTTAGCTGCCAGTCTAAAACTATGTACTTCAATCTGAGTAGTCCTGACATTAATTATTACTCAGTGACCTATCACTCATTGGCGTGTAATGACTCTAATTGCAGTACTCTCTACATTCCCATAGAAACAGTTAGTTCGTTCAAATATTTAGGTTTAAATCTTGATTTACAGCTTAACTTTAAAAATCACGTGATTAGTTTAAAAACTCCGACGTGCTTTTAGATCATTTTTCCATTTGCGTAAAATCTGCAGCTCCGAATTCTTGAAATGTCTCTATTACGCTTCGGTTGATTCTCATCTACAGTACGGGTTAACATGTTGGGGTGATATGAGAATTTGGAATCATTTGCCAAGAACTACACCATCTTTCCCATTGTTTTTTAATTATAAAATATTACCACTGCGGTATCTATACGTATTTAAAGTTTTGAAAATATTTTATAGAATCAGTATTCCGCAACCTTTTAAAGAGCATTTCAAGAATTTCTTTTCTTACACTGCACCTAAGTTTCAGAGCCAGTTACCAACCTATATTGTAACCGCGGGGACTCCCAGTCGTTTTATAAAATTGTTGAAAGAATGGTTGTTTTCAAACTGTATATTCTACTTCTTTTTTTATACATCTTTTATTTATAAGGAATGTAAAAAATATGCTACGAATATTCAAACCATGCGCAAATATTGCTTAAAAATTTGTTACTTTGTTATTTTTTTAAATTTGTTAAATTATATTAATATATTTTTAATTTTAATGTTACACTTTTCTAGTTTGTATTATACTTTGTTTTTATTAGTTATGAATCGTGACTCCGTGACATTTTTAAATCAGGAGTTCACTAGCTAGTTTTACTTTCACTATTTTTACCAACTGATTAGTTTTCATAATTTTTCTTAAATAAAACAATGTTTAAAAAACAAAACAAAACAAAAAAAAAATATACCATACCTTTACTACAACCGAGAAATTAAGAAGATTCACAATCACAAAACAAAAACTTATTATCAATGCGCAGACAACAGATCGCAATGCTACCAGTTAAAGGCATTTAAGTTTTATTACCATGGAACTAAAATTCAACACGAAAAAAGAACTTTTGAGAACTCTTTCTTGTAAATAATTTACTTTTCAAGATATTTGCAAAAGGCCAAAAAACTCATATGGAGGGATGCTACTTTCGGTGAGCCGGTTTCAGTCAAAAATGTATGAAGTTTCCTCCCGATCAAATTTGTCTGGGCTGTAAAGAACCAATAGGCACAAACACACACACTCTAAAAGCTACGTTTTATTACTTCGGCGATATAGAGAATAGCAAATCTAGGAAAATGTCGAGGTTCAAATTTTTCATGCTTAATATATTTACTTTTACAAAGTAAAGAGGAATTTATTAGGTGGATCACTATGCCCAATAATCTGATATTGAATTTGTAATTTATTGTAATAATTTTGAACCTTGTATTTTAATTAATTGTAATTAAGCTTTTGGATATTAATTTGATAGTTATATAGTTGTTACACTGATTTGTAAATTAATAATGAAAATTTATAAAATAAGTTTGAATTTCTGATTCAATATGGGTGAAATTTCCGCTCCAGATAATCAAGTTTTTTGTTTATTGAAGATTTATGTAAAATTTTCTAGTTAACAAATTCTACAACAATTCTGCATACAATTTATAAACAGACAATGCTAATAATCTATTTTCCCATTACTCTTCCCGCCATCGCCGTATAACGAAACAATAAAACATTTCCAAATTCATCTTGACATTTTTCATATTTCTCAATAATTTTCAACTTTTCCGTTTTTTTTTATTTTTATTATTTCATAAATGAAAAATTAGATGATTCCATAATTTGAATAAATTATGCAAATATTATTTACAAAAAAAAAAAAAAAAAATTTTGTTGTGATTTTCTATCTAATTTATTATAACTTTTTCCATTTTTTTGCTCTCCGTTTTGTTTTGTTTAAATTTCCCATTTCCCCGTCTGTATTGCTCCGTCGTTCTGTTCGATGTCATTACCATAACGGACGTCAATATTACAAACATTTTGTTGTTGTATTTTATTTTATCTGGTTCACAAACCTAATACATAAATAAATAAAATAAAAGCTCTTTTTTTTTATAAATACACGTATAGATACTTTTTGCCTGTGTGTACTGTGTGCGCACTTTTAAAAGTCACTTTGAAACATTAAAAAAATTCTATGGAAATAGTAAGTACTTTTAATATATTTTTATTAGGAATATTTAAATTCAACAGGTTTATATATCTGTATGGTGTATGGGTTTTATGGGGTGAGGTGAAGTTTTATTTTTACGTTTTCGTATACACAGAGCAAAAAAAAAAGGATATTTTTGTTTTGTGCAGATTATATAAAGCTTCAGGTAATCATCTACCTTTTTATTTCATATTTTTTTCTTATCATATTTCTAATAGCTTGAAGCTTTTTGTTTCTGTACTGTATTTAAACTTTCTAATATTCATTTACACAAATTAGAATTACTTTATATACTGTGTCTTTATCATTAAGAAGAGCACAACAACAAAATTATGAAAATTAATTTTCTCTCGTATTTTTGTTTTTCGTCAGATTTAACTTTGTCATTTTAAATTTAAAACTCTATTTTTTTAGAGTGTTTAGTATATATTTTGGGGTGCGCTCATGTTATTTACTGTAGTATTTTTTTATTTAGTATTTCCATTTTGAAAGTAGGTATATTAGAGACTACTCCCTCTCTATATATTAAGATGTTTTTATGGATAGATTGATGATAATTATGAGATAATTACAAATTTAAATAAACAAAAATTGTATTTGTTGTTTTCATTTCTAAATAAATTAATTATGATTACAGATTATTTACGCTTTTTAAAAAATATAAAAAAAATATTTTTTTAAAATAAATAATTGAGGGATAATTTTTCTGGGTATATTGGAGAGGTCAATTATCTTGAACATACAGAAAAGGGATTAAAATTGTTATTCGTATACCATCGTGGGAAATATTACATAAGCCTTTAGAGATTTATCAAATGGTGCTTTTTATTCGATCTAATTTTTCATTATGCCTTGTCCTGTTAATTAAGTTCAAGGACGTTAAAGTTTTTATACATAATGGAAGCCCACAGTAAAATTGATTTGTTTTCCTTAATACACTTTACAATTTATAAATCAACCAGTGTTGTGCTGTATTGTCTACACAGCAAATGAATATTCTACATGTGTAGATAATGTATGCAGATAATCAAAAATATAATTTCGACAATGTAGAAAATGTAAACAATATGTCGATAATGTCAGAAATTACTGTTTTTGTGAGTGTAGGGGCAATCCACTTGCGGACATAAATTTTCGTGTGCGGCCTTTAACAATTTAAAACTTTCACATTAACAGTAACTTTGTTAATTTTTAGTTTTATTTTTAATTTTATTTAAATTTACAATTTTATCTTGAATCGCACCGAATGGCTGACGCAAAAATTCCCCATCCGGCCATTTGTTCAAAATGTCCTGTTGGTACGCATGTTTACCAAATTACGAGCTCACAAGGGATTCTGACAAAATGACAATTTGTTGTGGCATTTGCTTATTGGTACAAATTGAAGTCATTCAGCCTTTCCACACTTTGATTCTTTCGTCTTGATTCTAACTTTTCAAAAGATCAGTTGATTCTTTGCGCGTTTCTTTGTGCATTTCTTTGCGCATTTCTATGTTTATGTATGTTTGTACAATTATATATTTTGACTTAATCGTATTGTAATAAAAGTTTAATGATATATTTTTCCTCTCGAAACATAAATTAACCTAAAATTAACCCAAAAACGACAAATAAACAAGGTGTCCTTGAAATATTTATCTTTGTAATAGTGCGAGACTCAGTTGCTGAAAAAATAAAAAATTTCCCCGCCAAAAAATTAGATTGTTGGTGAAACGGAAAGAAACGAAGAAATAATCACGATGAAAGAATCAAAGTGTGGAACGGCGGATTGAAATCTTACGATGCGGATAAAATGATTTATGACATTTACAGCAGTTCACAGCAGATGCATTTTTAAGTTATATCAGAAATATTATAAGGTTTTTAAAATTATAAATAATCACACATATTGTATATGAAAATTTATAGGTCACGATAATAAGAAACAATGACAATATTATTAAAATTGTCATCTTATTTTTTGTGACATTTCGGAAAAGTCACCGCATGCTAATCGCGATTTAGTATTCACAAGTATTTGTCACAAAATTATAGAAGAATTGTTAGTACAATGTCATAAAAAATTGTCATTTGTCACTTGATCAGGGGAGGAATCATGAACGCCGCACGGAAATTTTAGACGGTAGAGAAATTTTATATGGAAAACAGCAATAATTGTACCGGTTTTGTTCCATTGTTTCGCAAAAAAAACACAAATAGCAAGCCAGAAAAAAATAATTCATTCGTCAGCTTTATAGCAATCGAACGAATTTGTAAGGTTTTTTTGAAACAACAGAATAAAACCGGTAGAATTATTAATGCTTTCCATATAAAATTTCTCTACCGTCTAAAATTTCCGTGCGGCGTTCATGATTCCGCCCCAGAATCTAGGTGCGGCAGGACATATAAAGTATAAATATATGTAACCAAATTTTAGTACATAATTGTTTCAGCGTGTTACCATATATTAAATACGAGTAGCTTATATATAGGACAGACGCGTTCTTTTTTTTCTCTTATCTTATTTCATTTCCGTAATTAGATTTTCTGGCACAGGTGTCACTTTGGTCGTTTCTTTCGATTTTTTTCGAAAAATTGCCGTTGTTTGTTTACTTTTTTGTTTTGATAACTAAGCTAAGCAGTTGAAACAGTTAAATTTAAATTTACTTATTTAACAGTTAAATTTATTTCACCAGCTGTGTCTATTTTCGAGTTTTTTGTCGAACTTGTACTAAAACAGCTAACTTCAGTCTTGACTGATAGAAAAAAAAAATTGGAACACGATTTTACAAGGCAATGCCCTATATTGATACTATTTAATATTTGGTGTTACAGTCACAGCACATATGATGTTTCGAAGAAAATGGACGAATGTTTACATTATTTTGATGACGTAAGTATAACATATGTTATAGTAGAAATTATATAAACTAAATAAATATAATTGTATGATGACAGCAGGATGCTGGTAGATATTTTTTTCCATACAGAATCTCGAACATTGAAAAATCAGAAAATTTTTATTATTTAAGGTTGTAGAACCATTTCAAGGTGAGCTTCAATATTATTCCACATTTGCAAATGCTTTAGCTTGGATAATTTAAAAAATCAAAAAACGATTGTCATATCTTTTAAAGAGTAGAATTTTATACACAGTTAAGTTTTAAAACCAAATAAAGAGTTATCAAACTATTAACGTCTTGAACGAGAATTACGATTGACCATCAACCTGCTGCAACTTCTACAAATCGCAATGCTCCTGATAAAATGAAAGAGCGAATTGAAGAGTTTGTAATGAATCCGATATGGTTATCCGAGGCCTTTGTTTAGGGTTCATAACTTGATAGTTTTTATGAGGGGAGGTTGTTGGCCTTCCGCTCAACCCGCTTGTTACGTGTGTGGGTCACGTACTGGTGAAAATCTTAAGGCATCCAGTCCTACCTTGAACACATTTATATAGCGAGCCGCTTGATACAAGACAGACGCCCGCTTCAGCCGCTCCTAACCTGGAAAACCGACGCTGGTTTGGTATTGGTTTTAAGGCGCCAATGGCTCGCTCTGACATGTAGTGTCCATGGCTATAAACAGGATTTAGCTGGTCGTCTCCACTAACGCCTGATTCATTTAGAGTTACCCAGAGAGCACCGCGAGGAGGTATGAATCTCGGACCTCGCTCCCCCCTTTTTAAAGCACTAATAAGACCTGTGCTGACTTTCAGAAGCGAGAGCTAGACCATGACCTCTAACGATTGTAGATTGTTATCTACATTCGAAAGGAAGGTCATCCGTTCAATTTTTGGTCCAATTAAAGTTGCGAACAACGAATATCGGATTCGTATGAATCACGAAATAAAGCAACTCCTCGGAGGCAGCGATATCATCGGATTCATCAAATCCAATCGAGTGAGATGGCTCGGCCACGTTACAAGGTCCCCACAACAACGGATGATAAATAAAGTATTTCACCAACAACCAGCCGGAGTACGTCGTAGAGGAAGACCCCGACTTCGCTAGCGTGACGACATTGAACAAGATCTGCAAGCATTAGGATGTCGAAACTGGAGGACGAGAGCAATGGATCGGGATGGATGGAGGGCCGTTTTGCGGGCGGCGAAATCCCTTCATGGGATGTGAAAGCCAGAGAGAGAGAGGGAGAGGTGAACGTCAAAGTATATACCGAACGAACAATTTTTGAACGCGCTATATTCTATCCGACTGGTAATGATAGGATGTTGATCAGACCGGTGGAAAATTCCCCAATCGGAATTCAATTTGCTTTGAAATTTTTCATGACTTTAATCATTTTTTAGCAGAAACGATTAAAGAAGCCGGCGATATATTCAAATAATATAGAAAATTTCAAAATAAATTGTATTCCGATTGGGGAAATTTCCACAGATTTCAAGAATACGACCCCAGTGGCACTATTCTGGCAATTCCCCGGGAATAGGGAATCGGGGAAAGACTTTATATGTAATTTCAGTTCAAATATTTTTTTTCTGGCTTACTGAGGTAAAAAGCTAGTGTTATTTGTTTTCAAAACAAAATTAAATTGGGAATAATTTTCCCTTCCAATTTAGGTATGGAAAAATTATTCCCAATTTATAAATATTTACATGGAACTTTTTTCCTCAGTAGGCCGGAAAAAAAATATTTGAACAGAAATTACATATAAAATCTTTCCCCAATTCCCTATTCCCGGGGAATTACCAGAATAGTGCCTCAGGTCGGGCAAGTACCCACTTCTAGGAACACCGTTATCATGCAAGATATATCCCTTAATACGCGGGTATCGAATTCGTTAAAATGAAAGAGTCCTACCCCAGTTGTACTTTGCATGAGCGACCGACGAATTTTGTTTGAAAAAACATAAAAACGATGAAATAGACC
Source organism: Nephrotoma flavescens (assembly GCA_932526605.1). Taxonomy (NCBI): domain Eukaryota; kingdom Metazoa; phylum Arthropoda; class Insecta; order Diptera; family Tipulidae; genus Nephrotoma; species Nephrotoma flavescens. The sequence goes on from OW052220.1 coordinate 274,030,020, forward strand.
GTATACGTATATAATATAGTATAAAACAAATGTATTCGGTTTGCTATTAGTGTGAGTATAACCTGGTGTTAATTAGCGATACTAACCGGAATTTTAAATTTTTTTATTTTTTTTACATTTTCTCTATTTTTTGTTTTGCCGTCATCATCATTCGATATTAAATCTTATTGAAGTCGTTCAATTTAATAATTAAACTCAATTTATAATTACAATTTAATTCAATTCAATAATTACACAACAAACTATGTAAGTATTTTGTGAATATATTAATATGTTATATGCCATTATATAAGGTTTAGTGTTGGAATGAAATAAAAATATAAATTTCTTTTGAAAATAAAATAAGAAAATGGCGTTTGTGTGGTTTTTATGTTTTTATCTTTCATTCGAGTGCATGCTTATATAAATTAAATAATTATAATTGTTGTTATTTTTATGTATAACTTTTCTTTTTTCTTTTATAAATTCATATTGTGTATAGCTTTTTTGTGCATATGGTATTTATCTATGTATTTTTTAAATAAAACAAAAAATTGTTACTTATTTATATTATAAAGTTAAAAATGTATAGTACACCACACATACTAGCACCGTTTTTTTGAAATTCCAGTTTTCTAGTTAGTGATAGCATTTATTTAATTTCAGCCTAGTTAACATTAATATAAATAAGACAAAAAACTCCATTATAATAATTCGATAGTTTTCTTATAATATCGTTGTTCTGCATAGTTCCTATCAACTCTGTTATTGAAGAGCAAGGAAATTTCAAGGAAACAATACCAACTTTATAATGGATTCCTTTTTTTATAACTATGTATAGGACTATTTCATCTAAGTTATGCAATTTAAAAAAAATTATGTTTTAATTTTAAATTGTCTAAATTTGAAAACATGCGACCATACTTCTCAAGCTTATTGTATAATCTACTATTAATCACTTTTATTCTTTAAATTAATAACTAAATTTTAGTGATAGTTAAATGTAATTAAACAATGACCTAAAAAATAGAAGTTGTTTTCTAATTTGCAAATAAAACAATTGTTAGAAAATGGATACAAAAAAGCCAGCTTTCTTGTTATCTCGTCAGCAACTACGAAGGAGAATACGTTATGAAGCAGTTGTGTTTACTGAGATGCCTGTAGATAATAACCCGGAAGCAGTAGCACATTTTTCAGAAAATCAAATGGATAGTGTCTTCGCCGTTAAAGATTCTGATGCAACTCCCAGAGATCGTCATTGGCTTGATGATGATGAAATAAATGAAGATGTTTTAATTTCAGATGATGAGGACGAAAATATTGACGAAAATATTCCCGAAATTGATACAATTTCAAATAGTATCACGATAGAGTTAGCTGAATGGGCGGTAGAATCAGGATTAGGCAGAGACAAAATTAATAAATTGCTAACAATTTTGAATAACCATAAAATTGAGGTCCCAAAAACGGCTAAAACCTTGCTTAGAACTCCCAGTAGGAAAATAGTTACACGTCAGGTGAATCCGGGAAATTATTATCACTTTGGAATACAACACAACTTATTAAAACTTAATTATGATTTTTTATATAATATAGAAGAAATAGAAATAGATATTGGAATTGACGGTTTACCCTTGTATAAGTCTTCTAATATACAGTAATGGCCAATTCTTGGTGCGTTTGTAGATAGAAAAAATATTTCACCGTTCATTATCGGTGTATATTCAGGAACCACAAAACCAGAAAATATTGATGAGTTTCTGTTAGATTTCGTAACTGAGGTTAAAAGTTTAATTAGTCAAGGAATTCATGTAACACGGGATAAGTTAAAAAAAAAATTTAAAATTAGGTGTTTTATTTGCGATGCCCCTGCTAAATCTTTTGTAATGGGTATAGTGGGACATGGCAGTTTTCATGGGTGCCCGAATGTAGTCAGGTTGGAACATACATTAATAGAACTGTTACTTATAGTACAGCAACTTCTCAGCTTTATTCTGATAACACATTTAAAAATAGGGATTTTCCAAATCTTCATAACATTAATTATTTTATTTCTCCAACTATTTTAGAAAGTGTTGATGTAGGCATGATTTCGCAATTTACTATAGATCCAATGCACCTGATTGATCTTGGAGTAGTGCGCAAAATTTTAACCATACTTATCAGGCGCGAAACTTTAGGATTTAAATTAAGTCAGGATGGAATAAGTATGTTAGATTCGAAATTAATGACCAGCACAAGTTGTATTCCATTAGAGTTTGCACGAAAACCTCGAACAATAAATGATTTAAGAATGTGGAAAGCTACCGAATTTAGACAATTTATTTTATATACCGGTATTGTTGTGTTGAAAGGCATTGTCAGTGAAGAAATCTATAATCATTTTTTATTATTACATTGTTCGTATAGATTGATATCTCACAGCGACGCAAAAAAACATATTGATTTAGTGAAAAAGATGTTAGGTGCATTTGTTAGGATATTTCCTCAAATTTATGGTGAAAATAGAGTCAGTTATAATGTGCACGGTCTGCTCCAAATCGCAGATTGCGTTTCTCAGTTCGGTAGCGCAGATTCCTTTTCATCATATAAATTTGAGAATTTTATGCAGCAATTAAAAAAATTAGTTAGGAAGCCTAATTTAATTTTACAACAGCTTGCAAACCGAATAGATGAACTGCAAATGGCGATTAATTTAAATGAGCATTCCGCTCATGACTTAGATTTGAAGTCTAATGGTTTCAAATTTGACGACTTCATATTAAAAAATACAGAAGCTGACAAATGTTGCAGCTTGGCAGAAAACATACCATTTTTAATTTCAGAATTTGTCAACCAAAATGGAACTCCAATGGTAATTGGCAGACGTTTTAACGACGTATCACCATTTTTTATGAAACCACTAAATTCACAAATGGCTCTGGGTATTATCCAATGTAACAAAATAACGGAAAATAATGAAATTTTCCCTGTTACAGCTATTCGATATAAATATATAAAATTATACTATAAAAATAATTATATTTTAATACCGTTACTGCATTAAAGCGGTAATTAATAAAGTTTTCAATCTAATCTATGTTTTTTTTTATTTAGCATGGCAAGTCAAGAACTTGATTGACTGCAAAAATCGAATTATATAAATTATGAGGCAGGTGATGGTAATATAACGTTTTCTTATTTTTATAAATTAATTTAACAAAATAATTTTTACAATTACATGCCCTATATGCTCGAACGAGTTTAATCACAAATCACAGGCTGTTAACAAAAATCAAAGTTTACCACCACCATTAACTATGATTATCGGGACTACTAAAGTGCATATGTCAGGCTACAAAACAAATACAGGAAATAAAACTAAACACCATAGTTTAGCAGCCGTCGACGTGCTATCATCATCAGAAAAATGTGATACACAAAATTATCAAAACAAGTAAATATATTAGCTAGCTTTATTTCATGGTTTGATCGGATCCAGATATTAGTCGATTAATTCCGGTCCGGTAGACTTATTGTAAACTTGTTTAACTTATTTAAATAAGACTAACTAAGTTGATGGCTAATTATTGATTAGATCTCTCTAAGGTTCATAAACCAAACTGTGCTTGATATTTAATACTAAACTGAAAACATAGTTCTGAATTATCATTTCCAGATTAATACTTAATAGACAAAAAATCAGTGTCAGGCACACAGTTTTAAAACGCCAATTCTTAGGAACCGATTTAAAATTCCTAGAATTAAAAGTCGGGAAGTTACTCGTAGCTTAAGCGAATATGAAATTTCTAAAATAATTCGTAAAGAAAATATTCCATTACGCATACATTTCTGGACGAGTCAAAATCAACACATTGGTAATCTACTGCTGAAACAATACGAAAATATTAATGTCAGTGATCAAACCTTTTTATCAACAAATGCTATATTTTATTGTTTCGCATATAAAACAAATTATCCGGATCAATTGAAGCCATTAAATCCTAAAATTATTACAATTGACCTGAATTATTACAATAACAAAAATAAAGAAACTTCTATTTAATAAGCGTGGATAGTCAAGACCTTGATTTCCAAGATGATGTAACGTGCGCATACGATTCAGGACCTATTGATTATGTTTCCTTGGATTCCGGTAATAAATGTTTATACCATTTTAATACATTTATTTCATAGAAAATTGTATTTACTATAGGTCGAATATCACCCCGGCATTATAATAAATCTTGGACGATGACGCAGAAACACCTACCTCCACCTCCGTTAAATTTATTTAAAGATGACTGTAATGCGATAATGCCTTTAAACAACAACATAAAACTTTATATGAACAGAAAAAAAACAACATCTGCAGATAAAATTTCAATTAACACATGTTTACCACCCACAACCGCGTCTCACGCAGAACAATCAACCGGTCACAGCTCCGCAACACCATCTAAAGCAGCACCCGCTTCTTGCTGCTGCAATGCCGAAATTAAAAAAATCCACGACAAGCTGGACCAATTAAGTTATTTAGTTAAGGATTTGTCGCAAAGAATTGTCCACGAAAATGCTGGACGAATCAATTCAGTCGATACGGAAATAAAAAAATTATTTCCTCTTAAAAATATAAAAGATTTAGGGGAGCTAGAAGCTAGATGTTCTAGTAATGGCTTTAAAGAGCAACTGGTAAGCATTATCTTGTTTTATAAAACTTTAAAGTACTAATTAACAACTTATACGTTTTTTTGAATTTCAGTTAAATTATCTTAATACTTAAGTAAATATTGGAAAAGGTATAAGCGTGGCATTCCAATTAACAATATCTGATCTGCTGGCATTAGAAATAAATTATGCCGGTACACAGAATAAAGTTCCTTTTAGGAAGTTTAAGCGATTCAATGCTATAATGTTTGGTAATTATTACCCATATCATATAAATTTTACAATACATAAACCTATTATATTAATTTCATAGGCTTGGAAATCTCCGCTTGATAGTTTGGAGAGCTTTCAAAGCAAAATACGTGTTGAGTTCCGTCGAGCGCATAATAGGGAGCACAATAAAAAATTTCGCCGCGGAAAGTAATGTGAGCATCGGTTATCACAAAGAACATGTGAATTTAATAAATTTAAAATGAAATTCTTATATTATTATCATTATTTAAATGAAATATTATAAGTTTAATAAACGTTTCAAGAAATAATATTTTTTGTTAAAATTATTTTGGGAGTCATCTGGCGATTACATTTTCAAATAAATCTCTACCTTACCGACACTTTCTATTAAAAAAAGCAAAGTAATCAGCGCCACCTCTTTAACAATTTCCACAACTTTGTACTACCAATACTAATTCACCATAACATTCGGCCTTTATTCGTAATGTTTACACGAAATATGGTGTAAAGTGATGCTCACGGTGAGGCAAAATGGAGCGATCACCGTGATCGATTAAGAAGCGCTATCAAAGCGCTCAATCGTACAACTGGGACGTTCATAAATAAGTTTTCGGCAAATATTTTTATTCCATCTGCGAAATCCGATCATCACCACCATGGGGTTTCAGGATGATGAGCAATAATTTCACTTGCAACGGCATTTTTTTACAGTAATCAAACACATCCATCTTACAAACCGGCGTGCAAGTTGAACCTGTCCATTATAAAATGACCATACAAGTCTATATTTTAATAATCCTTATAAATACAATAGTTTGACCAAGGGTCTACTAGGTATTTCAGACGATATAACTCATATAACTCCATTGAATAAAAACATCCCAGGTTTGAGCCTAAAGCTAAAAATTTAAACATCGAAGGTGGGGCTTGTAATTTTGTTTTATGCCTAAATAAGAAAGCTTAAGCCTACTGATTTGTTTTGGGCTAGAGTTGTATTTATATAATAAAAATAAAAATAAAAAAACTTGGCCCCAAAAATTGATTTTCGGCGCACCAGAATATTTTGGTTCCCTTGTATTTACTTTATTTTTGTTTTTTATTTTTATTTGTAACGGGTGTTTCATTGAAAGATCAATGCATGGCATTAATATTTGAAAATGATTTCGGGCATATGGGCACCATGGCTGTTCTTGACGAAGCGCATTCTGGGCCACTTTTTCGAGCACTGCTGGCCGTATGTCACGAATAACACGAACTATGCTGGCCTCCATGGCATCAATTATTGCTGGTTCATCAGCATAAACCAATGACTTCACGTAGCCCCACAGGAAATAATCGAGAGGTGTCAAATCGCGCGGCCAATTGACAGGTCCGTTTCTCGAAATCAACTTATCGCCAGATTTTGGGTTTAATAAGTTGAAGGTTGCGGTCGCCGTATGGTACGTAGCACCATCCTGTTGAAACCACATCTCGTCCGGATCAATGTCATCCATATTTTCAAACAAAAAATCATTGATCATGCGGTGAGGTAATGATCTCCATTGACGTCGTCTATAAGTTGCGCGAATCGACGACTGATTTTCAAAGTAAATTTTAATAATTTCGTTGCGTTGTTCAAGCGTCAGTCTATTCATGATTTTCCTGAGTATACTGTGATCTACCAGAGTATATTTTTCATAAAAATTTAATTTTTTGTTTTGTTTTTTACAATTTCAAGTTGCATAAAAAACACCCGTTATATTACGCTCACTAATTGATATCGTAGATGAGAAATAGGTGCATAGAGAGAGAGCACAAAACAAAATTGGCGTACCAGCGTGTTTTGGTTCTCTCGTATTTTCTTTATTTTTTATTTTTTTTATTTCGTTGCATATTCTTAGGACAAAATTTCGTTGCATTTTTCTATATAATGCGACGCCAAAAACATCTTCGATGTTAAAAATAGGAACCTCTTGGCCAAACGTAAGACACATTTAAGCAGAAGAAAATAAATCGTTCGTCATTCGTGATTTTGCGATATAAACACCAATCTGACTAAGCCAATTCGATAGCCCATAACCATAGGTAGATTTTGATTATAGGTTAGGGGTGGGTCTGATGAGGTTATAGGGATGAAATGGTATATCTGCTTCATACAGCCGAAAGTAGTCGATATAAAGAAGATTGAAAATTATCAAGCCTAGCCAAGAATCTTTCGTGACTCTAGATTTTGGCATATAGACACCAATCTGACTATGAAAATTCGATAGACTATGCCGATTCGACAGCCCATGATCATAGGTAGATTTTGATTATAGGTTAGTAGTGGGTCTCTCATGAATTTCAGAAAACTTTTGTCAATTTATTTATCGTCGATTGCTATCTAAATATTTTATAGTTTAAAGGCTATTTGCTAAGGTACGTTCGACGATGCTGCCATTTTCAAATTGTAAACCCGATTTGAGAAATCATTTTGAATTTAGAAAATACAAGTTCCAATTATTTTAACTCTTTATTATAAAGAGACGAAATGAAATCTTTCTGCTACAAAATTAACGAAAGCAACCTGAAAAAACGTTTTTCTTTGTGTATATGCCAAAATCACGAATGAGGAACGATTTTATCGATGAAAAACGGGGAGAATCAATATTTCACCCATGGGCTATTGAATCAGCCTAGGTAGTCAGATTGGTGTCCATATGACCAAATCTCAAATGATGGATAATTTTATCGTCGGAACAACGGGAAATGGAACATTTCACTAATATAACCGAATAAAACCTACTCCAAACACATAATTAGATTATACTTAGTGTCATGGTTCATCCAATTGGTACAGTCAAATTATCGTTCATCTGTCAAAATCTTGATATACAAACGCGTTTCATTTGTAACTTTTAAATCAGTATTGCTGGCATTTTACGGTTGGGATATTGAAGTTAATCTTCTTTATGGATGTTATCTGCATTATCGACATTTTAAAATATATAATAAAATTAATATCTGCATTGCCAATTTTCGGCTGAGATAGCAAACACACTATCTGCATTACCATCTTCAGACAGAAAACTTTCGGCTAACTTTAATAATATAGGAAAATGTAATGACCTAAGCCGCCACATTAATGTATAGGCTCTAATACCATAAAAAATGCAGGCAGATGGACCTGGTGGTTTTCTATTTGCCGTCATTATTATTCTGTGCAGGTGGCAGGGTAGGTCTTTCACCATTTCGAAAAGTAAAGATTTTTATTGACGATTTACATGTTCCAATTTTTTTCACAAACAATTTTTTTACTGAAAAGTAGAGCTGCACGCAGTTACAAACTATACATAGATCTCGAAGACACCACATTTAATTTCTGGATCGAAAAATTTAACCTACCGGATTTTTAATAAAAACTATCTTATAGGTCCTACGTAAGCAAGCTGCCACTTCTGGTATACTGATATCCACCAAATTTTGCATGGATCTGCTAATTTATGGGAAAAGCTTTAGTATGATGTTTGATTCCGAGAAGGCAGTAAATAAAGTTGTTTTAATCAAACAATTTTGCTTAACACTCAATCCACATTTTTTTTATTTTGTTTAAACCATTTTTTCGTAAATCGTACATACACTTTTCAAAATATTTGCATAAAACGAAAGCGGTACTACGGAAGCTGCCACTTCCGATGGGCTGATTTCAGCAAAAACTGGGATCACCAAATTTGTGGAAGAAGCTTAAGTGCAGGTTCAGCTCGATTAGTTCATGCGTCTGGGCTGTAGAAAACCAACAACACGTAGCTGCATAACTCCACACATGCACGAGTGCAAAATTTTTCATGAGTACTTTACAAAAAAAAAACATTTTTTGTTTCAAAATCGTTTTCCGCTAAAATTTTGGAATTTGGGATTTCCCAACTTATGAGAAATGCTTAAGTATAAAGTTTCGACTCGATCGGCGAATCCATCTTGGCTGTAGGGAACCACCTGACATTAGATCTGTACGGAACCATTTTCGCACTCTCAGAGACTTTTTAAAAACCACTTTATTGACTTCGGCGATAAAATGAATTACCGGTGAAGTACCGGTTCGGTTTCGAATCTCTATATAGAGACATGGTGTCAAAGTGATTTTTCATCATCAGATAGCGATCTATGATGAAAATTAACACAGATATGACTCCCTGTTGCAGGGCACAGCGCATAGGCCGCCAGAATTACACATGGTTCTACGAAAATCGGAAATAGAGCCATTCGTCCTTAAATTGTCTGGCAACGGCATGAGGTAGGACGTGAAAAGCAAATCGCAAAAGAGTTGGGTGTGCTTCGGCCTCAGAAGAGATTGTAAAGGTAATAAAATAAAATAAAATAAAATATTTAAAAAATAAAATTTTTAATTGTAAACGTCATCGTCCCCTCCTGGAATGGTAGTTAAATTGGTATTTTTATTTCTGTTGTTTGTAGTTAGCACAGAACAGTGTTGTGTGTCAGACCAGCTATCATACTTTGTTTTGGGCCAATGTGGTCTTGACCACCAGAGTTTATGATTGATTAATTTTATGTGTTGCCACTGAGGTGGTTCAGTTAGATTAAAATCTCTGATACTTTGACAAAGTTATTCTTAAATTATTATTTATTATATACTTGAGGGGTATATGGTCAGATAATCAGTGACTTAATTTAACAAACACTTCATTTAAGAGGTAAAATTTTTTATCAGAGTTCAAGCATCGTTCAAGCATCGTACATACAACTGTACAAGTTAAATAATTTGTGTTGACAAAATGTATTACAATATCTAAGGATCGTGTTGAAATTATACAATAAGATCCTTAAACAATCAAGCTTTTATATCAACACTCGAAAAAGTACAAAAAAATTATTTTTCAATTAAAACACTCTAAGACATCATCATCTTGAACAAAGAAATACAAAAATAAACTGTTAAAAGTTTTTTTTCCCAAAAGTAACAAAAAAGCTTCCTCAATATTTTAGTTGGCTTTCGTCCAACAATTTGATCTCCTTTTGTTTTTCTTAGACTTTAAGGCTTTAAAAATATCGTTAAAAAATAAATGTACAGTAAAACTATGTTGGTCAACTAACGAGCTTTTCATAAATAAAATATATACTTTTACAAAAAAAAAAGTTTTCTCGTCACTGACCAATTTACGAACTTTTTGCTTGTACAGTTGTAAATAGAATTTTTCGTAGAGCAGCTTTTTATACCCCGCAATATGATTTATAATTTTGTTTATTTTGTAATAAATAAATTTTTATTTTAGTTTTTATCGGGAGAATTTGTTTTTGTTATTTTACTAAAATAATTTTAATTTATGTTTTTATTGAAAAAAGCTTAAGATATATAAAAATGTGGCGCCCCATTAATGGTTTCCGAATATTTAGGTAATCGGGTAACGAGTGGGTTTTTACATAAAAATTTAATAAATTATTACATATTTTAGTTTTGAGAGGCACTAAATTATACCACTTACGATTTTTTTTTTTTTTTTTGAAAAAAATATTTGGGACAATCTAGTTTTCGTAAACATTGTAATATAAATGTTAAGCATTGAACCAAAAATAATATAAAAAAAGCTTCTATCCAACGATGAATCATATTTTTCATTTGGGATTTAACTGAACCATAAAAATTTTATTTTAACCGTGTTGTAATTATTTTAGGAAGAAACATAAAACTCAAGGATCAATGAAATTAATCGGTTACCTTTTATATAAATTGAGATTTAATTACATAGCCAAGACACAAACGCAAAAACTATGCGGTACGGTCAAAAAGTGGCCCAAATCTGGCTATTTTACACTACTGACAATTCCTTGACGAGGTATAGTCTATCGCGAATGCTTTCACATCCAACATTAGTACCATAAACTCCCACCTCCATTAAAGTATACTAAGATCTCGATAAACTGTCGCCTACACTGTGTTAAGTTGTTCACAGTACAATAATAGTGAATACAACAGAGCAGAAAGCAACAGAAAAGCGTTTCGAATTAGCAAAAGTGCAAGGGTTTTTAATTGTTAAAATATCAGTGCTTTGACCAATTATGTTACGGTTTCAAAAACAGCAGAATATTCGGCCTATGCTGCACTTTAAAGAAGGGGCGCAAGCGCTACCAAACACAGCAAAGTTTGGTCTCTTTAACTTAAACGAAAATTTGGACATAATGAGTCACGTTTAGTACAAGATCTTGAAAATAAGAAAATAACCCGTAAAATCTGTTCTGAATAACCAAGGAGAATAAAGTAGCTAAGGACTGGAACTGATACAAGAAAGTTCTCAAAACATAGAAATTTGAATTAAGAAATGCTAAAACAAATTCCTGAAGGCTATATTTTAGTAAAATACAGGAGTATTCTAACACATAGAGGCCACGGAAAGTATTATCTCTAAGTCCCACCACCCTAAGTTTTCTCCGACGACTTTGATGGTTCTTGGATCGAAACTAGTGCAGAATTATTGGAGCTACTCCTGGAAACTCACTTTCCAGGTTGCTCCGAATCTACGCCACAGAGGCCTAGGAATAATTGAATCGTAGGCAGTGGAAGCAGTTGAAAAATCCTGTGGGCTATAAATAGCTTTAAGCCATATAAGTTTGCAGGGCCCGATGGCATTACACCAGCGGATGTTCAACAAACTGAAACAATACGAAATCAGTATTCGTAGTCCTTACTCTGTAAGGGTATAAGTAGAGCCTCTCCCGTACTAACATTTTTGAAAATACTGAAACAGCCTACATTAAGAGTTCGATTGAGTCAAAGAAATGTCGAAAACCCAACATGCATATCACAAGAGGAAATCTGTGGAAACTGTTCTCCACTCCTTATTGCTCCTTTGATTGCTGATCGAAAGCATACTTCATGATATCTTTAATGGATGAAGAGGGGGCATTTAATAAAGTCAGACCAAAGAGTATCACGCAGGTACTCTAATCCACACAAAAATGTTGATTTTTTTCTTCTGGAAATACAAACTTTTTCAGATCGGCCCCTACCTTAAATGGTATTAGATTGAAATTCACGGATAAAACAAGGCATCTGTGTCTTATTCTGAACAGCAAACTAAGCTAACCCAACATATTAGAAAAAGTAAAGAAAGCTTCAATAGCGCTTTGCTCCATTAAAAATGCCATTGGAAAACGATAGGGTTTGCAGCTCGACATTGAACATTGGATCCATATTTGTACTGTTAGTCTCCTTTTATTATATGGGGTTGCTGTTTGTTAGTCAGCATTAAATATTCTGACCAGTCTAAAATCCTTGGCAAAAGTACAACGAATAGCTGCGCTCATCCCACACCCCTAGATATCCTAGGTAAATAAATGACATCGAGCTCAGCTCTAAGGTTCAACTCCATATTTATGTGAAACTATAATAATACAGGACACTCGACTATTCAAAGAAACATGAAAATCTCAAATAATACTAACTATACCATCCCGTTATCATCTTTTAATCTCAGGGGACTGATATTCCCACAAGAGAGGAATGGTAGAGAAAAGCATTTCTGAATACTGAAGGTGTTGATTGCTTCTCTAAACAAGATGGCAGAGCAGTTCAAAATTCACCTAAAGTGGGCGCCAGAGCATTTCAATATTACAGGGAATGAAATGACAGATGAACTCACTCGAAAAGGCACAACCTTCCTCATTCCACCAAGCATGATCTATTTTGACAAATCGTTCACTACGTGCAAATTACTGCTTCAAGAGGAAGCTAGAAGTACATTGAATGACAGTGATGGTACTAATTGGCCAAAACTAGACTTGTGCAGATCCAGACAGCGACATCGCTGCGGCGACGGCATGTCAGTACTCTAGTGCGTGCTACGGGGTCTTATACGTAAGCAAGCGAGCAGAATGGAAGTCTGCTCACATTAGTTGCAAAGAGGAAGAGGAGGAAGAAACTTTTCTCCAAATGCTTTGCGCCTGTCCCCGTCTAGCGTTTTTTTTGAGAGCTCAAGATAGGTTAACGAGTGCCACCCTAACCTTACCTAACCTAGCTCCTGGGAACACATGAAAAGGGCAGAAAAAAGAAGATTAATATTATTCCGTTTGGTTTAAGGTAATTGAATCATCTTTCATGCTAAATTCCAAATACAATTATTGAGCATCCAGGCGCCAACCAAACCAATTAGCCAAAGTTCTTCAAAATGTACATCAGAAAGCTTCGTCACTTAGCACAGAAAAACCATAGTTTTAATTAATGGTTACATATAGGGATTGCAATTTGATAACCGAAATTACCGGTAAATTGAAAAAAACTTACCGGTAATTTCGGTAATTTTTTAAAAATTATTTCAATATTATCCTTGAAAAATAACTGAACTGTATTTTAATTTCATATCCGTTATCCAAATTCACGAATTAAAATTATAAGTCCTGAAAATTTTGTTAATTTGAGGTTATGATATGATATGATATGATATGATAGAGGCATACAGGCCAACCATAACGGCGATCCTAGGTACGTTACCATAATCCTGAAATATCAGCAATCAAATAACAAATTATATCTGAATGCGAATAATCTGCCTGTATCCTATACAGATAAGGTTATTTAGGAAAGGATGTTAGTCACAGAAACAACTAGGGAAAAATGAAATTGATTTTATTAACTCGGTAAAATTGGCTGTAGAAGCCTTAGGTGCATCTGATTTTACATTATTGAATGCCGATACCGCCATAAAATTCATGCTTGATGAATTGTCTGCACAAAGTAGTACTCTAAGCAGAGAATTAAAATATGAATTAATTTTACGAGTACAAGAGCGTCGCACAAGTTTTTCCAATGTTATCCAGTTTTTGCATAATCCGCTTGAATTTAGGAATATTCATCTAGAGGATAATTACAATTTATTTAAATTTAATATACCTGAAATTACAAAAATGATTGTGTCTCTCATTGAACGCTTAAACGTTATAAATGACAGTGAATGGAATAATGAATCAAATGAGTCATCTGATGATGCTGTATCTGAAGTGGTTGAACCAACACCATTATCTATGAAAGACAGGTTGCAGTTGGCAATTAAACAAAAAAATGAATTAAAATTAAATGAGATTACCCGCGCTCCAATAACAAAAAACACCGCAACCTTAACGAAACTTGTTAAAAAAGAAATCGCTGTGCTTGAAGAAGAAAAAAGCCGTGGTAAATATTTAACGCTGGCGTTCAACTATCTTTCATCAATAAAACCAACAAGTGTTGAATCCGAGCGAGCTTTTTCATCAGCAGGGGTAATATGTACAAAAATAAGATCCAGACTTAGTGATACCACAATAGATACGATCTGTGTGCTCCGTGCATATTTCAATGCACAAAAAGATCTTTTAATGGATATTTAAAAGATTTTTTTAATGTTTTTGTGTTGTTTTATTATTATTGAATGAATTAATATATATGTTTTTATTTTCTTGTATTAATAATTAATGAATTAAAGTTTTATTAAAATATATTTTAAAGATATTGTTAATTATTTCTTGTACATACAATTATTTGAATTTTTTTACTTCCTGGCTATTGCTTATACATAATTTTTAATTTAGGAGAATTTACCGGTAATTTACCGGTAAACCGGGTTTTACCAAAAATATTTACCGTTTACCGGTAAAACCAAAACTCGGTAATTTTTACAATCCCTAGTTACATAGAACAAAATCCAAACAATTTAATGCTGAGCCGCTAGTGAACTTAACATTTCGATACGGTAATCAGTCTCCGTTCAGTGTAGATTGCTTGAGCCGGGCATACTTGGAAGTCTCCGATCAGCAAACAATCAGATACTTATCAAATGAGAGTAGTGTAAAATGGCCGGTTCTGGATAGTTCCAGTCCCAAAATTGACGTCATTGGTGACGTTGTCGTTTATGATGTGAAAAACATACATTTAGAGGCTAAAGTATGATGTAAACGTAGAGGTTCGAAAAAACCATAAATTTAGCGGCAAGAGAGATCGAAAAGCAAACATTTAGGAGGAAGTTCGCCTAGTTTACAAAGAACTAAAATGTTTGTTTAATTTGGAATGAAGAGCAAACATTTAGGCGAAATAAAGCAAACGTTTTTAGGCGTACATGATTGACCAGGAATACATTTAGGGGCCATCGAGAGTGAAAAACAAACATTTAGGGTTAAGTTGACCCCTAAATATATGCTTTTTCGAACAGCTACAATTATGTCATACTTGAACCCCTAAATGTATGCTTTCACGTCATAAACACCAATGACATCATTTTTGGGACTGGGAATATCCAAAACTGGCCACTTTACACTACAAATGAGAACACATTACCGACTAGCCATACCATCGACGATGTCTTAACGGACATTTTCCCACCACCACAACAAGCACTGTCGTCTGTAGAATTTTAATTTCACACCTTATCTTAGATACAAAATATCTAAATGAGATTTACCAGGCACATTAATATTTTAAATTTTTTAGAATTATTCGATACCTTTAAATTTGGGTGTAGTTCGAATACTTGTAGGTAGTAGTGCTATTTTATATCCAGGTTAAAAATGGAAGGTGAAAAAAACAAGATGCTTCGTTTTAGAAAGTTCCGGAGTTTAGAAAATTGGAAGACTTTACCCTCGAAACCTCTTAAAATTCTGATAATCAATATTTCGGGAGACAAAATTCATGAAATCTAAATCCCAGGATGCTGGACGATTTCCCATATTTCAAATTTTTGGCTAATATATTTTTGGAACCCCTGTATTTTGATGACCCCTTGATTAAATTCAATTTTTTGTTATCCGGCTGCCTTTAAATGCAACTAGGGTTTCTACCATGAATTTTGTAATAGTTTTGTTAGTTAAATTGTTGCCATGTCTGTGGGGTGCTTTCAAAAGAGCGAAAATATTGAGAGGAAGCGAAGACTGGAACTTCGATGTAGACGCTCTTCTGTGATAGAATAGTAGGGGTCTCGGAAACCTCGCGCTTAAGAAAGATTCGTTGTAGTAGTTCAGCTGTTTCAGGCTATCTGATAAACCTGGATGGCAAATGGACTGTTTCTTGTGAAGATACTCTTGATCTGTTGATGGAAACTGACTTCCCGTTGATGATGTGTCGACTGCGGGATATTGTTACAGAGGATATTCTGAATATATAGAAGATAAAATGGGCTATTAAAGGGCTTAAGCCCTTTAAGTCAGCTGGTCCTGATGGAATTGTACCAGCAGAAATTCAAAAGAACTCGGAGGTCTTACTTCCCTTGCTGGAAGTTATATATGGTGATCTTCACCCTTAAAATCACTAAAAAACTGCTGAATGTCCATATTCGTTCGAGAATTGTACCAAAAAACTGAGCACAGTCTCAGCATGCGTACCATGAGGTTAAGTCCGCGGATACGGCGTTATACATACCTTGGTTCGGGAAATTGAAAAGTCACTGGTTTTTCAAGAATTTTGGTTTGTGGCATTTCTCGATATCGAGGGCGCTTTCAACAACGTGAAGGTGGAGGTAATTATGGAAGGATTGTTGCCACTTGAGATTGAATACCCAGTGACCAGGCTAATTAATCACTTGCTATGTAACAGAAGGGTTATAGCGGATGTCCTTTCTCCCCTTTTTTCGAATTTAGAAATAAATAGACTACTATTGAAACTGGAAAGGGAAGGAATATATGTGGTTGCTTATGCCAATGACGTAGTGATAGCTGTCTCGGGAAACCATCTGGGTATAATCAGGGATGTGATGCAGAATGCATTATCAATCACTGCGGGTTGAGCCAGCGGTTGTGGACGTAGGATTAACGCATCTAATTCAGAGCTGGTCCTTTTTACTAGGAGGTATAAAATGACGGCAATGGTTCCAACAAGTCTGAATGGTACTATGCCTTACTGATAATGCGAGGTTTCTACGGATTCTTCTGGACAGTAAGCTCAGATTGGTACTAAACACAATAGAAAGAGTGAAGAAGGCTACTGTGGCATTCTACTCATGTAAAAATGCCATCAGAGTGAAATGGAGCTTGAAACCAGAGCTGATGCACTGGCTTTACACGGCAGTTGTAAGGCGTGCATGGTGGCCAGCACTGGAAAATTATCATACAGGAACATGATGGCGAAGG
Organism: Nephrotoma flavescens; assembly: GCA_932526605.1. Classification (NCBI taxonomy): domain Eukaryota; kingdom Metazoa; phylum Arthropoda; class Insecta; order Diptera; family Tipulidae; genus Nephrotoma; species Nephrotoma flavescens. Next base: position 274,046,937 of record OW052220.1, read on the forward strand.
TGCATAGAGCAGACTATTTGCTCATTAGTTAGGGGTGCTGAAAACAACCCCCACTAGTACCTTATACGTCATGCTACGACCCCCCACTAATGCCGTATAGGAACTCGGCTGTATCTTAACAGAATCGTCCGAAATCCGTGGAATTTTTCAATATTCAGAACACCGATAAAAATTATAATGTAAATTTTGGATGAAACCCTGGAATATTGCCATTCTGAATAGAACTTTTTTTTTAACAGATTTTAGCCAAATTTCCAATCAACTCCAAAAATACCAACGAAAATATTTCTGTCAAAAACTCAAATTAAAACTGAAAATGTTATTGTCAACAGTCATCAAAAAAGTAATAAAGCATATAAGTCTGAACTTTTTGACTACGGTTTTTTATCTTGTAGAATTTAAGCAACATTGTAGCAAAAATTTACCCAATGAGCATTATCTTCCGTTCCACAATACATAACATGGAGAGTTACACAATACATAACATGGAAGCATTTGAAGTTGGCAAATTTAGTAGATTTATTTTTAATTGCAATTAGTAAATCTGTAAAATTTCCGTTTTTTTTTCAGAAAATCGACAATTTTGATCATTCAGACTGTGTTTTATCCCAATTAGTGGAGAAATAGCAAAATTGAGATTGAGCATCCATTTTCATTTGAAGCCCGTCGGCAGTCAATATTAAACCATGAAATACTGATACATTTTGATTTAATTTTACCACACGAAAAAAATATTAGAAGTCAAATTATTACGTACATCAAAAATAAGTTTTGGTTCGAAGAAAAATATATTTTGCTGACTACCTTACTTTTCGACACAACATAGAAAATTGAAGATTAATGTTTGTGTACGCGGTGGATAATTAATCATCCAAAAAAATGATTTCTGACACCGCACACACCAAGCAAACAACCATAAGAAACGAAAACACTAAAAATTATGATTTTGATATACAATATTTACAGAGTCTGGCATGGTACGAGAGTATCTCGAAATCCAAAATATATATTTATGGTGATGTTTAATAAATTCGATTTTCATTATACAAAAATTTTCCCTCGAACATAACAAGAAATCACCCTCACAAAAATACCATAACTGTCAAATAATTCATCAAAATTTATATTCTGTAGATACAAACAAGAAAAACTTCCACAATAAAAGTATAAGACAGCAAAACTAATTTTTATTATTCTCGTCGGTTTGGTTTTCGGTTTTGTGCTGTTTCTAGACAAAAGCTCACAAAAACAACATAACAACAAAATGAATATAATATATAGATATATACGAATACAAAGAAGTGGATATAAAAAGCACTTAATCTTCATTTCAACTGCCCAGTAAAAATGAATAAATATGACTACTGATAACAATATACTCGTACATACATACATACATATATACATATACATACGAGATAGATCCCATACTCACAAAAACAACAAAAATCGATCAATCCTGGATCCTATTGTTTCTTACGTCCATGGTAGAAAATAAATATAAATAAAAAAAACATTATACACAGATATACAACAAGCTAATATTATACATCCTCAAATAATATAAAAATCAAACTTAAAAGCTCAATGACATAGAAAAGACAATATAGCCTCCCGTATATATAAAAAAAAACTTTCGAAAAACAAACAAATAAAAGTGTGAACGGCAACGAACCAACAACAAAAACAACAACAATATTTATAGAGTGTGTTGTAGATGGAAGCTTAAAATCACTCGTATGTCCATTTTTATGGTTACTGTTATTGTGTAATACTAGAAAAGTTTGGTTCGCTTTCTTCGTTGCCGTCATCGCCATTGCCGTCGTTGTCGTCGCCTCCTTACATGAATAGTAATGATATAGAAATAAAAGCTTTCTAATAACAACTATATATTTTTATATAAAAGTGTAAACAATCACCCGAGGCGACATTATGTCGCCCAATGCGTATATATACGAATCGAAATGTTAAAGCGATATAGATGTGCGAATGGTAGAAACATTTTATTCTCATATAGAACGTTACATCGTAAGATTTATGTTCCATACGGTCAATTATTAATGATAGAATTAAAATTTGGTTCAGTAACTTATGTACATAACTTATGCAAAAATATTAAACTTTAAATTTTAAATTCAAATTACAATTTTTTTTTATAAAATGTCGACTTTTGCTTCACTTAACAATTCAATAACGATAATTGACAACGAAACATACGAAAAAGAAACTTTGTACAATTGTCACAGGAATTTAACGGAATTTTTATATTAAGCCAAAATGTTTAAGTTTCTTTTATGTTGTCAAAGTAAAAAGTTTGAAGTTTATGTTTTTGGTATATCTCAGGTCAAAGGTTTTTTTTTTTTTTTTTTTTTTTACTTCATTTATTTGTATAACTATACATATTAATTTACTGTTTAATTCTATTTTATATACATACCATATACATGGTTTCAATATTTCCGTTTGTAATTTGAAGCTTTCTTAAATTGGAGCAAACTATTCAATTTGTGTTTAAATTATTTTAATTGTAATTATTTTGTTAAGTTTTATCTAAGTTGTGTAGCAAAGATTTTATTAATGAATTTTGTAAGAAATCTCGTTTCATTTTTATCTATTTGGGTAAAATTTTTATGCAATTGCAAATTTGATATACTTACGAGCTCCCAAAGATAGTGCAATAGTCCGGCATATTTAGGGTTATATGACGGTCCTTTATACTCACTCATGCCTCCTATAATATCAAAATTATACCAACGACACAATCTAGTCTTGTTTTATTAAAAGGAACCCGTTAATATCCGATTTCTAAACCGATTTTGATAAATGTTGGTTTGTACATGAAACTCTTGAAGAGCATATTGTTTTATCTATAGAGGCAAATCCGGCAAACTTACATCGAAAAAAGTTCAAATTTTTTGGTATTGTATAACTATAATCATCAGCACCACACAACGAGTGAGATTTTTTTTTTATTTTTTTTTTTTTTTAAAGAAGTATTAATTGTCCAGTAAATTTAATGTCCTTTGAGGTCAATTAATACCCCTTTTCACTGACGCACACACAGAACGCCCATTCCCACAATAACAGTATGCCACCTGCGCATTGCAAGTTCCATGTCAACCTGTACACTGACATGGTCAGAGGGTCGGCACTGAATTCTGTACTCCAACATAAATACGGCAAAATGTAATCGAATTTTTGATAAGTTTTTTAAACGGAAAAAATTGTAAACGATTTTATTCGATTGAATTTCAAGAATATGCACACTGGGCCGTATTCTTGAAATCGGTGTAAATTCTCCAATCGCTATTATTCGATTTTTTCGCCGGCTACTTTAATCATGTTTTCAAATTTGTTTGAAAATTTGCTAATACATATTTATATCCCTACTAATGGAATAATTTTGAATCGATTTACCCACTCGGAATTTTTCCCTTAGTAGGGGGTTTCAATTATGTTTCTTAATTTAAATAAAAGAAAAGAAATTTAAAAGAATGATTAAAGTAACCGAAGAAAAATTCAAATAAAAACTATTGACGATTGAAGGATCATGAGCGGCACATAGCGGAAAAATTTGAAACTCAACGAGCTATGCCAATTTGAAAATACGCGTGTTGTTTGTTATTACGAAATGCCACTAAAAGATAGCTAATGAAATTTATATTTTTCACGCTAGCTGAGTTTTCCAACTTTTACAATCGTAAATTGACGATTGGAATTTAAAAAAACGCGCCTCTGGTGGTAAGTTTTGACAATAAAACGCAAATAAAATATTTTGACGGCAATAGTTTGTTGTCCATATTTAATATAAAATTAATTTTTGGTAATGAAAGTAAGTATAATATTTCTAATTTAATATGAACTTAACAAAAAATTAAATCATTAAAAGTGATTTGTAAAAGTATTTGTAAAATACGATTTACAAATACGTGGTTAAAATACAAAGAAAATCAAAATTTTGTTTGAATATGTTTAGTGCACATAAATGTTGTTATGAGTTATAAATTGTTTGTTACTTAATTTTGAAATTCTAAACTGAATTAATTATATCCAAAAATTGATATATTTTTTTATTTATTCCAGTAAAACTAAAATGGATACTAGTTTAACACACAGAAACACAGAGAATAGCGAATTAGCTGATGATGAGTAAACACTCGAAACTAGCTCAAAAAAAAAAAAAAAAAATGATCACGAAAAGAAAAACAGAAATTTTCATTTGTTTAAAGTTAAAATTAAATACAGTGTTAAAAGTACACAAAAAATAGAAAATAATGAACAGAAACAGTGCCAGTGATTAAGGGAAACGGTTTGAATATCACTCACAGAAATAATGGACTATTTCTCCAACGGTTTACGGCCAATTACCGAAGGGACGGCATTTTTAATTGCAGGTTAGGTGCATACTATTGGGATAGTTTCACCAAACGTCGACTATGACTTAAAGTCCTCATGAAGTTCATTGCGATAATTTAAAACAAAAATTTAATTCTTTGTGATGTGTTTGTTCGTGTAAAGCGGGACTCGGCGAAAAGCCTATTACCGCTTGATTGCTTTATATAAACCGGTAGGCATTTATAAGTCATTGTTTTATTGTTTTCTGAACTAATTTAAGTAATCTTATTTTTAAGGTTTCCGAATCTCCAAGTACTAAGCAGTATGGAGGTTAAGCATACATGGGGAAAAACTGGACAAACTCTTGCTAAATCGTATATAATTCAGTAGATACCACAGAAATTTGTCCAGTTCGAAAAATATGTTTTATCCATTACGACAACATTACCGAGAAACACCAAGATAAAGCTGAATTTAATGCTAAAATAAATTATACTTTATGTACATTTTTAGTAACAATAATATGTCTTTATAGCTACCCCTCAATCTGAGCTAATCAATCTGTTGAAAACCGTTAATTTTTTGAGTTAATGTTAAAACACATCAATTTAAAAAATTTGTCCCGGTCATGGAATCATATTTAAATGGAAATGACTGACTATTTTTTCAAAACTTAACAAAGACTGTAGATAAGCAGTTATTATCTGTAAACAGATTAACTGAAGCATGTCAAGTTAGACCAGCTTTTCATCCCAGAAAAAATCCGCAAACTATACTATTTCATCTGATTCCAGTTTTTTATAGTTAAACTTGTATAAGACGGACATATTTTTTTAAATTTTTTTCTCAACAACAAAATCTCCATCCCAGATTTTTTCATTTAATTGTTGTTTTTGTACTCTGCGTATGAATAAATGATTAAAAATTGTTTTTCTAAGTAAAATGGATTATAGGTAATAAATGTTTGTTTTGATTACAGATGAGAAAAAAATCAGACACTATGTTGTTTCAAATTGGTATTAGTAAGGGCTTACAATGACTAAGAGGGCAGTACCAGCTGTATGGTAGTATTGACGCAAATGGCCAAGTTGCATAAGGCCCCATATAAGAATATGAGAAAATCGTGTCATTCTCTAAGAAATATGATTTTCCGTAAATGATTCTTTATGTTTTTAATAACATATGGTACGGACTAACTGTGGCTTCCGTCGGAAATCCATATCATAGGTTATTTATTACATAAAGAATCATTTCCGGAAAATCATATTTCTTAGATAATGACACGATTTTCTCATATTCTTATATGGGGCCTTATGCAACTTGGCCATATGCGCCAATACTACCATACAGCTGGTACTGCCCTCTTAGTCATTGTAAGCCCTATTTCCAAGTTGAAACAACAATATAGTGACTGATTTTTTTCTCATCTGTAATCAAAACAAACATTTAGTACCTATAATTCATTTTACTTAGAAAAACAATTTTTAATCATTTATTCATACTCTCTCTCTCTCTCTCTCTCTCTCTCTCTCTCTCTCTCTCTCTCTCTCTCTCTCTCTCTCTCTCTCTCTCTCTTTCTCTCTCTCTCTCTCTCTCTCTCTCTCTCTCTGGCACTATATCCTATCAAGGGATTTGGCCGCAACAAATGAGATTTCATAATCATATTTTCATTTCGGGTAATGAATGATTAATTCATTGATCCTAAAACCAGCCGTGAAATTTTTAAATGTCACCACCGGGAATCGAACACGAGACCTCTGGCCACTGGAGCCAGCATGCTGACCACTTTGCCACCGGGGCGTGGCATTCATCAGCAGAGTACAAAAATAACAATTAAATGAAAAAATCCGGGATGGATATTTTGTTGGTGAGAAAAAAATTTAAAAACTAAATTCCGTCTTATACAAGCTTAAATCGATAAAACTGGGATCAGATGAAATAGTATTATTTGAGGATTTTTTGTTCTGGGATGAAAAACTGAACTTCACATGCTTACTATCTGCCAAACAAGTGCCTTTTGGTTGGTTGAACGGAAAGTTCGAATCTCGCGAAGCATATCATATAGGCTGTTTACTTATGATAAGAATAACTCAGCAAATTGGGAAAACAAATTGAATTCAGTATATAATAGTAATTTCAAAGGCAATACAGCAATTAGGTATGGATTGTATTCGAAAAAAATGGCAAAACAACTATATAGACAACATTACCTTTTATTTGAAAGTGGTTAAATTATTTCAGCAGACTCACCTTTTATTGGGGTAAACCCTGATTGTATTAGTTTTAATGGCATCGCGTTTAAACTCGCATAAGTGAAATATCGTGTTATAGGAATCGACCAGGGCGTTGATGATGTTTTGAGCAGCTTAACTTATCTACAACTAGAGGGACACAAATACAACTTAAAAAACGTTACTACGGCCAAGTTCAATTAGGATTGGCCATAACAAACTTAAAATTATGGGATTTTGTGATATTTAGTTCGTTTGACCAAAGTATTGTACTTATAAAAGTAGAAAGAGACAACGTTTTCTTACAGACTTATGTTCCTAGAAATGATATAAGTGATATTTTGCCGACATGCAACTTGTTTAACTAATTAATACTTTTTATTTGAATTATAAGACTTTTTGTTATTTATATAATGTATGTACAAAATTACGTTATATGTTTTTAACAAATTTTTATTGAATTATTTTTATATTATTTTATATAAACAAAATGCGTATATTTTTGTTATATTTTATTGGCATTTTCAATTTAAATAAATTTATCATCGCTCAAAAATGGCTGTGAAATATTTGACAAAGCACAAATAAGCTGGCACCGTTTTTTCTTTTTTTCTTCTAATTTTCCATTTTTGTTGTGTTTAGTATGTATAAGAAAGTAATTAAATGGCAAAGTTATATTGCCGTTATGCTTTCGATGCTTGCCACCAGAAGTTTGCTCCAAACGTGGTTGCCATGAATTCTGTTGATTGCAAATATTTGCAAAGGGAAATTTTATTTTTTATTATTTCATTTGTATATGAATAATTTTTACGTTTTCCAAAATAAATCTCGTATTACAACATAAACAAAACTAATATACAATAGGTTTTTGGTATTAAAAATATTCAAGGAATTCTGGGAGTAACAATTAAAACACACATTAATTTCCTATACATATTAAAATTCCATACAATAATTCAAAAATAAGGATATTCACTATTACAAAACATCCTGGCCATTTATTACCCAAACATTGTGACATAACATAATAATGTTCGTTTTCGAAACACAAACAAGTTGCTGTGTTCATTGCAGGGTTGAAAATTTTCCTTTATAAGTTTGTGAAGTTTTGGTTTTCGTTTTGTAATTGTAAATGCATGCGCGACTATTTTTGATTGTAAATCGCTTTGTAATTTTTTTATGTGTGTATAAAAATGTGTAATATATCGATACAGAATTATTTTGAATGTGCTAGCAAAGAAATCGATTGCAAATAATTGTAGACCAATATCAGATGGAAACGCACGTAAATGGAATTTTAAGCAAACTGTATTCTGATTGGGAAATTTCCACCGATTTCAAGAATACGGCCCCTGGGAAATTTCTTTATCGAGTGTTCGGTTTAGAGATGGTATTTGAGCTCTAAATTAAGTTTTTAGGATAAGTTTTGGAAAACGCTAGTTTGCTAAAAACTTTTAATTAAAATGGGTTTGTATTTTGGTGTTGATATTTTTCTTCTGAATTTTATTTATTTTCAAGCTATTTTATGTAGAACTTTTATGTTCATGTCTTTGACAAAACATCCGAACGACTCCTAATTTTACGGGTATAATACATTTTTATCAAAAAAAATTGCATTTATTTGTACAGACTACAAGACAAAAACGTGTACTATACTCGAGCATTGACGATATTTCTTGCTCCTTTAACCATGTTGAAGACAATATATTGAATATTGAAGGAATTTGTCAGTGACTTGGCTTCAGTATTACCTAAAAATTTCCTCCTTTCTTAGAGGCACGGTAAATACTCGGACACCTGGAAGAGTGTGATACAACCAGTTCTTAAATGCACAATTTAAAGGAAGCTATCAACCTTTACTTGAAGGATCGCGTATTGGGTGCGGGAGCTCTGACTGTTAAAAGGAGCTAGGAAAGTCTAAAAGTCCGCTACGCACTCAATTAAAACTAAAGGAAAAAAACCAGAGAAACTATATGTGCTTCAGAAAAATAGAGTCTTAAGCAACCATCTTCAGTAAATACCTTAATTTCTGGTATGTACCCAATATGTTGCAAGTCATCTATTAAAACACAATTATCAACAAACGCATCTGAAAATCGGGAGGTGCGTCTGAAAATCGGGGAGAAAGATAATGCGACAACAACTTTACTTCTTCGACAAGCTGCCCCTTCCAGCTGCCCTGTGACTTGGCTGGGATTTAATAGACCAATTAAGAGAAACTGATTGTGTGACCTTCAATAATAAATAATTAAATCTGAAAATCGTGAATTTATTTTTAAGATCAATTTTCATATTTCATCCGTGGAGTTTCATTTAAAAATTTTACCAATTTCATCAAAACGGTGATTTATACGTGGAAATGTGAATATCATGGCCGTGTGCCACGCAAGAAGCCAATAATTTCAGATGTTAGTTCTAAAAAAAGAATCGAATTTGTAGAAAAATTAACAACAAAAGACTTCAAATTCTAGAAGACGGTTGTATTTACGGATGAAAGTAGATTCAACATTTTCGGAGCCGATGCGAGAGGAAAAATTTTGAGAAAACCTGCAACAGCGCTGGAGCCATAACACATCATCCCAACTATTAAACATGATGGTGGTTCGGTTATACTACGGGGTTCAGTATCGGCGAGTGGAGTAGGTAAACTTGTTTTTATAAATAGACATTTGGATCGCTGGAAATACGCAGGTGTTTTAAAGGACAATTTAAAACAATCAATTGTAGTCCGTGTCATTATGGACCTTCTAGCAAGACAACGATCCTATAAGCATACGCTACAAATTGTGAAAGAATGAATTCTGAATAACGTCCAAAACCAGTTACATTTGCCACCCTAACCGCCTGACCTGAACCCCAATGAACGTTTAAATTTATTAACAGCAAAAAAACATTGCAAGAAATAATAATGAAAGAATGGAATAAAATTTCACCGGAAGTTACCAAGAAGTTAGTAGAATCGATGCCTAAAAGACTGAACGAGGTTATAAAAAATAAAAGAGGACCAACTCGGTATCAAAATAATTATGAAACATAATTTATGCAAATGATTTAAAAAAAATCAAGGATCATACTATAAGTGTATGATCATCGTTGCAAAAAAATCTTGATTTTTTTTTATACAGTAAATGAATTTTTATTTTGTATTTTTGGGTTTGATAATTTGTAAAACAATTTAATTTTTTAGAAAGACATGACATGACATGACATGAGACTTTAATAGTTCTCGAAAGAGCCCTCAGAAAAACAGACAAAAGAAGAAACGCCTCTCAATAATTCAGAAACAGGTATTTTATTTAAAGCTTCAAATCAGTCAAGGGCGTCAGTCAAAATTTCTAATTTGATTAATTTGCATTCTTTGAAACTCGCACTTGTGAGAAGACGCTCCACAATATCAAACTTTATTTATCATTCTTCTACAAAATTCACAACTGTTATTTATTATAAAAAAAGTCATTAAGCACTTAGCCCCACACAAACTTGTTTGTTTTAACTTTATTATCAGTTTAGAGTCAGCCAACAATCGCCCAGCGGAAAAGTCATTTACGACACACTAATGACTCATCAGCGACAGTCGTTACTGATATGTAATGCGTTCATTAAATGGGACTAATTTTCGTGTGTGATGAGTTGTACCAGGGGCGGTCCGCTAGTGCTTCAGCGCCTGGTGCACTTTTACATTTTTTTCGTTCTTCGAACATTTATTTTGGTCTATGATTTTTCTTTTATTTATTGGTTTTTTATAGTACTTAATTTTATTAAAACAACTTGATTCTTATGATTTTTCTATTCCACATCACCCAAAGTGCCACTACATTGAGAGTTCTGTCTATTGTTTAAGGTATAGTTCGATCTCAAAGTTATAAGAAATCTTGGATTTAAAATTTTTAAATTAAGAAATATAAAAATTTGCTTGTTTATTTAGAATTTAAAAATATAAGTTAATTAGGTAGTTTTATACTGTCATTTTCATTAACAATTAAAAATCATGGATTATGAAAATTATTTTGGAAATACAAAATTATTTTTTGGCAAAAACTCTTTTATGGGATTATACTAAACGAAGGCAGTTAAAAGTCTGAGCGTACAAATGGCATAAAGAGGTTAGAAAATGATGCGTTTTTTATGAGTTATCCACAGTATGCCTACTCCTCTCTTACAAATAACACAAATTCAGTATTTCAGATTTCAAATGATTAAATAAATTCAATAAAATAAAAAGAATAGATTAAACAATTTCACACCTACTGTAAAAAATTAATGTTTCTTGCTTTTATTTTAGCAATAACTCTTTCGATCGACATAATAGCTAAGCCATTAAGTCTTTCTTGTGACATAGTACTCCTCAAATAATTTTTAACTATTTTTATTTTGGAAAAACTTCTTTCTCCAGATGCTACAAAAATCGGTATTGTTAACAATATTTTGATTGATATGACTGTATTTGGAAATGCAAATTCTAAATTGTTGGTAAAAATATAATTTAGCACATCAATAGGAACAGTATGCGGATCTATCAAAGTTGATATCATTTTAAGCTCATTTAATAAGTCTTGATCGTCAATGTCCGAGAAAATACCATTAGTAAGAACTTTTTTTAAATTGAAACATTTTGTTTTCAAATCATAATTTGGTTAATTGTTGAATGTCAAAACTTTAAAATAAAATTCAACTTTACATTTTTGCTTAGGTTCCACAATAACTTCATCTGCACCTTCATATTCAAACAATCATTTCTTTCGACGAGAACGTAATTCATTGGTACCTGGAAAACAACAGGGAACCTCAAGTTGGTCTGCAATTGTTTTCACTGTTTGTAAAAATTGTTCAAATTCTTCATCTGATCTCAACTTTCGAAGAAATTTTAAAGAGGATTCGAGTTGTTTTTTAGCAGTCAAAATATTCATTTTGGGGTTCTGAAGATATTTACTTACTATATTAATAGTATCTAAAAGTTCTTACCAAATAACCAATGTACATATAAACTTGTATTCCAATATTTTTCCCCCAAAGATTCAGCAATATTTATAGTTGATGCATCACCGTTAGAGAAATTTCAACAAGAGCTTCGTGAATATCGCCCAACTGTTCTTTTAGAGGTGTTAATGCGTCAATTCTGCTTTCCCATCTTGTAGTACTAATTGGTTTTAAAGTAAAAGAACTAATATGCTTTTTTAATACCGACCATCTCTTAACAGAGCTCTGAAAAAAAACATAAATATTTTGAACAATATCAAATAATAGGACGGCATCTCGCGAACATTGGCGGCATCATTTATTACTAAATTTAGTGTGTGAGACATACATGGTACGAAAAAAGCTCGGGGTTCTTTGGTTCTTATAAGATTTTGCATCCCTATGTATTTACCTTTCATATTTGAGCCATTATCATAACCCTGACCCCTGAAGAACCGTTCTCTGTGAGACCAGACCCTTTCGTTGGCTTCTAAAAATGAAATGAAATGTTCTCTTATTTCAAAATTATTATTTTGTTGATAAATAAACCGTATAATTAACGTTAACTGTTCCTCATGACTTTGATCTGGAGTACAATCAACTATGACTGAAAAATATTTTGCTTCCACGATCATTGAAACAATTTTATCTTTAGTAGACTGTGCGATTAATTGAATCAATTCGTTTTGAATGTTTTTACTCAAGTACTTGTTTTGCGTTTCTTTATTATTTATTCTTCTAAGATGTTCTGAAAGCACTGGGTCAAATTTACTCACAAATTCCACTAATTTTAAAAAATTCCAATTATTTGAGTCATATAAGACTTCAGATTTCCCCCTAAATGCAAGTGATTGTGTTCCTAGAAATTCAACAAATATTATTAACATTCTAAGTACTTCTCGCCAATGCCGAACTTCTGCATCCATAACTCGCTGAAGATCAGAATCTATTGTTGAATTAGATTTTATCTATTTTCTAATTCTTTCCACGATTTAAAACATTTCATATGTTTTAAGCCATTTTCGTGAGACTGAACTAATCTAGTCAAATGGTTCCAGTCTGAAAATCCTAGATCGATAAGTGTAGTATTTATACAAATAAATACAAATAATTTACAACAAAAACAAAATACCGCATCCGTCGATGTGGAATAAATGAGCCAATTTTGTTTAATAGTCTCTCCATTTGCCATCACTCTTTCATAAATTTTTGGATTGAATTTTCTTTTATTTTTAAAATGGCCATTTTCAACAATAGGTTGAATAATTTTGTCACTTAGTTTAGGCCATTTTGCAGGATCACTAAAATCAGATAAATTTGATATATTTATGATGCCGTGTTCGTATTGAGAACAGTTAGCATTATCATTAACTACAGATGATTGTTCTAAATTTTCGATACCTGCACTAAACCACAATTTGTCACTAAATCAGAATTTATTAGTTCTGTACTACAAGCAGTCGTTGACGCCGTAGTAATATCGTTAACCAAAAATTTAACTAAAGAACTTGCCTGTGCTTTATCTATAAGTTCGTGCTGTTTTTTTCGCTTACGAAATTCGTAACCGGATAACTTTTTATTTGCACTCATTTTAATTTTATTTTACCGATGAAAATTATTTAAAATCAAATTATTTATCGCTTTTAAATTACATATGATATAAATATGACACTTAACCACAAACGAATGGCAAGGCAATGTAAAAAAAACGAATATATGTAGTTGTATATTTTCTCCCTATTCGTACGTGATTTTAAATAACATACATATACATTTAGAGTCGGCTTTGAGCATGCTACACACGGTTTCGTTAGACCGGCTTCACCTACCTTTCTTTCCCTTTTTATCAATTAAATCCGTTTTAACTGGGACATTAAAATTTTCGGTGAATCCGAAATGAAAAAATAGCAATGAAAATAAATAAATTTAAGGCCACTTTTGAGATGCAGCTTTTTATTTAAATTTTATTTTCGAGAGAACCGAATAAAACAATACAAAAAAATTTGGTATTTTATTATAAGACTAGCTGTCCGGCGAACTTCGTACCGCCTCAAAATCAATTAATGTTTTTTAAAGTTATTAGCTTAATAAAATTGAGTTTTTTTATTAAGATTAAATAAATTAAATGAATACTCCAAATTAATTAAATTCAATGAAATTACAAAAATCAAAATGAAATATATTTTAATTACATTGAAATGAATGTAATTCACGTGGCAGCAAGGCTTTCCCAGTGAATGTCTTCCCAGTTCCACCGGGCGCATCGAGGAAAAATAATCCACCATTTCCATCATGAATTGCCTTCATTAACGTATCGTACACTCCTTTCTGTTGGAGGTTCAACAGTGGTACATTGGTTCGAACTGATTGGTTCAATGCATCTCGATCATATTCATGTTCACGTTCCAATTCTCGATTGAAAGCGTCGTTCATTCCACGACATGGCGTTGGCATTCCTAATTTGACTAACAAACTGCCGCACATGCGAAAACACATGTCTTCGATCAAAAGCAAAGCCTGGTTATGTATCTCCTCATTCACCTCGAGATCGGGATTTCCGAAACTGACACGAATTCGATGTAGAATGTCTTCTGACATGTCGTTCCTATACTTGCTCCATAGTTCACGTGGATTTGATGGGAAGCATGTCGAAATAATGATAGCAAATAATGTGCGTATCTGGTTTGGAGTTGCAGAAATAATTGATTCAGCGATTGTCATGTCCCAATGAGTATCGTTTTCAAGCAAGTTGAGCTGTTGACATGCAGCACGAAATGTTGGGTACACTACACCATTGACAGTTCGAATTGATTCAAATGATGTCAGGCCACGAATATTCACCAGCAACAACCGCAAGTAGAAGCATTCGTCATTCTTCGGATGAACTGTGTAAATGCGACCAAGAGCATCAGTAGAACGCACATTTGGATGATCAGGAACCTCATCGCCTTGCTTCCGACGTTGAAATTTTTTTGATGAGGCGTTCCAACTGTAATAACGTGGCATCTCAGAGTAGAGCAATGTTCGTGCAAACGGATCACTTTGACAAATCGAAAAGAAACTGGTCAATGTTGTTGCTGGAGGTGTCTCAGCACGTTGAGCAACATTTGATGTGTTGAAATAAACTCGTTGACCATTCTCTAGATGCACCGCCAAATGTACAACAGTGGGATGACGTTCATGAATAGGGAATGAGGATATACGCCAAATCGCCTCATTGCAGCTTACATATCGACCAACTTGATAATGCGTGATTTCATCGTTTGTATTGGGATTTTGAACACCAAAAACCGCCATATCGCTGCCTTTCGTGACATATTTACAAATGTATTTTATGAACTTCACTGAATTGCAGTACTCCACGTTGCAATGCGCCTTGAATGTTTTGGAAAGAAGTGGCGAATATGGAACAATCCAAGTGTTGTCGACCACGAACTCATTTCCTCTCACTATCGTTGTGATAGTTCTACCGTTATCATCGGCTGCTCGACGCCGGTACAGTGGATAACCATCATTGCCAGTGATAGTCTCTGCGGTTAAATTTCGTGGATAACGCTTGGAACACTTGTTGTCGACCTTGCACGGTGATTGGAGATTGATGGAGCCACACGGACCGTGAACCATGTTTGTAATTACAACATCATGCAGGTCTGGATCGGTTTCGGGATCAGGAATCTCGGCACATATGATGTCATCTATTTGGTCTGGTCGAATTTTTTCGACTAACCAAATAAGAATGTGAGCATGCGGCAAGCCTCGTTTCTGCCATTCAATTGAATACATCCAACATCGAGTATCCCCAAAGACGCAAAGCCTATTAATGTAGTTCATCAGCGACCGGATTTTTTGTTTGAAGACACGTGCGATGATGTCGTGCCGATCACTTGTTATTTGCCCGGGTAGCAACAGTTGAACAATCTCTATCCATTTCGGATTGGGAGTAAAAGTGATGAATAAATCTGGACAACCGTAATGACGAACATATGTCATTGCATCTTGCGCATATTCATGCATATGACGCGGGCTGCCAATGTACGTCGCCGGTAGAATAGTCAATCGACCAACATTAGCTGCATCCCCTTCGGTGCTGATTGCATCGCGTAAATGGATATACTCCTCCGAACGCAGTTTAGCTTGGTTCAACCGAATGAAAATGAGGCGCTCGGTTTCGATTTTGACGTACATGTCAACGATATATTGCTGAAGCAAACGACGAAATCGCAGCAAATAGTTGTCAGCATTTTGACGAAAAATAGTAGTTAGTTTCCTCAAATGAAATGAAATCAGTAAAATTAGTGTCATAATCTAAATTATGAAATCAGTACTCACCGCTCAATCGATTTATCATGTTGATATTGAAGTGATATCCATCGTCTCCTTGCCAAAACATCAGCGGGTATTGCAATGTATCGTATGAACGGTGTGTTTCGTTTATTTGTTGCAGTTGTCCAGTGTCGCGACGTGTAAGCACAATATCGCGCGGTTCCACGTTTTCACCAACAATCACAATTGCGACTTCATCTGTTGTTGGAGCATTAAATTGGCGTCCGTGTGGTCCAGCGGGTCGTTTATCTGCTCTGATCACAATCGAACCAATGCATGATGTTCATGGAGTAGTTGCTGCAAATCTTGCAGAACTATCCTTTTCATTACTGTATTGATCGTTTGGCGGCAATCAAGTTGATCCTCCATATTGCCCATAAAGTAAATTTGGATGAATTTATACTGTCCATCTTCAATCGGTTGCAATGACCCAATTCGGTGGTGAATTTGGCCTTGAATCTGTAAAGTCGAAGACGAAGTCAGAATTATAGATTTTTGATCACCAAAAGAAAATGAATGTTTACTCTCTCGAGCAGAAATGACCTTAAATGTTGGATTGAATCCGCGTTCTTCGATAATGTCTGCTCCAAATGAAGTCATTTGGAAACATCCGTTGTATCTTTGAGTGTTGGATAGAAAATATCGTGATTCTGGTGTCTCGCCACGAAGCAATGAACGCAACGGTTCAGGTGGTGCAGGCAATAATGGCAATCTCACCTTGCCACTGAGACAGCACAATCCAGGCGTTTCTCCAGCGAACTTCAATGCACCGCAATGGTCGCACCCAAACTCCATTGAGCCAATTCGAACAAAAGGATGCGAGTTGTAGTCAATTGTGCAACCGTATTGAAACGCTATTCGATTCAAATCAACACTTGAAGGATTTCTTCTTGCGCGTCGAAAATTATCTCGTTGTTGATCTGTGCGATAAGCTCGGCGATTTCTCATTGTCAACTGAGCCATTTGACGTACTGCCTCTCTTTGTGCTTGTCTTTGAAGCGCTTGAAGCGCGAAGTCGGGCCATACTAAGCGGCGCACTTCTCGTGTGATTTCTTGTTCATCTGCAGTGGATTGATTCGCAATAGTCCGAAGTCTAATTGCATTACGGCTTCGTGGTGAAAGATTAGATATTCTGGCTCGCGGCATTGTAAATAATACTGGAAAATTAATCACACAATCCAAAATTACATAATCAATTATCGATGTACGCACAATCACCAATGTGATAACCTCACAAAGTGAACATCTTCGAAGGGAATTTACCGTTTAAAAATCCCGATCGAAAATAGAATTCCGCAGAATAAATAAAAAATTAAAAAAACCAAAAAAAAATCTGGTGTCCGGTGTTGGGACACTCTGTACCACTAAAAAAATTACGTACAATTGAACGCAAAAAGTACTGTTTTCTTATTGTTGTTGGCATACACCGCACAATCTCTTATTTCACTAAATTCCACCACTTATTTTAATATTATATGCTAAACCACAAACCACTCTACTAAAATGAAATAACCAAAACCAAAAATAAATTAAATTTAATATTAAAATCGCAAAGGAAAAAAACTTTTTTTGGAGCTGTCAAAATCTACTATTCGCACTGAAATCGTAATTCGGACGAAGATTTTATCTATATAAATAGATAAGTAGATGAAATAAAAAAAAAATTGGATAAAAAATAAAATGGTAAATGTGCATGCAGCCTCCAGTCGGATTCGTATCCAGTACCTTGCGGTCCAAGCGCCGAAGCTTTAACCACTGCACCACTCGTCACATAGAAACTACACCTACAAAATTCATATAAAAAAAGTTTTTTTTTATTAGATTTTTGGGGTTTACCTTTTGAGTTTTTCCGACTTTTCTTTTTTCCTAAACCACCACTGTATTGAGACGAACAAAATAAAAAAAAACAAAATGTACTAAATATATGAGAAAATGAATTTTCTTGATAACTTTTTTTTTGGTGAATTTTTCCAATGTTTTATTAGTTATTATGCTATTCGGAACGGAGTCAAATCCAACAAAACAAAGATCATAAAAATCGGTCCAGCCGTTCTTCAGTTATAAATGGTGTAACTAACCCGACTTTGTTTTATATATATAGATAAGGGTTTTATTTAACAATAAAAATCTATTGCGACTTACATAGTTTGAAACCAGAAGCTGAAATCGTGTGTCGCTTAGCTGTATTGCATAATTGGTTTTTTGTTTTTCATCGTGGTTGACAGAAATAAAATGCACCAAATTTCACTCACACTTGGAAATACGTTATAACTTGGTTTTTAACTTTTTCGATTATATGAATGTATAGGTATATTTTAGGTTGCAATATTTTTTTTAAACCAAATTATAAATTTCATAGCTCATTGGGAGCCAAGATAAAGTAATATATTTTGTATTTGTTTTGTTTGTATTCTGTATAATAATGAGCCTCGCTACACTTTAATTCTTTCGTCGTGATTCAATGATTTCAAAATATCAATCGCCGTTCACATTTGATATCTTTACTTTATTCGTATTGTAAAAAATGTTTATTATTTGCTGCGAAAACTGCTTCCTTGGTTGAAAAAATATATTTTTTGCACTCAAAGTGCAAATTAAACTAAAATTAACCCAAAAACGACAAATAAACAAGGTGTCCTTCAAAAATTTATTTTTGTTGTTGTGCGAGAATCAGTTGCATCAAAAAAAAAATTTGCTGAAAAAAGAATCAAGAATTTCTCCACCAAAAAATTAGTTTGTAGGTGAAGGCGAAGGGAACGAGGAAAGAATCACGACCAAAGAATTAAAGTGTGGAACCACGGAATATTATACAGAATACAAATTATGTACTATGAAACTTTTTATTTTGTGTTCTCATCTCTTTCGAAATAATAGAAATATCCTAAGAAGAATAGTTTGAATACAAAAATATTTATATTTGAATCAATACCATTACATTCGTATGCGAATATAAAGACTATGTTTGCAACAATTTATATTTTATTATGTATGTATTGTATTTTGTAAATTAATAATAAAAGAGATGTCGCTTTATAACGTTTATTCGGTTGCGAGATTTGTTATGATACATTCTAATACAGTGAAACCCTAAATATATTATATAGTAACATACTAGTAGAACAATAATACGTAGAGAACTTTATAATTGTGATTGAAAATAGGTTTGACTGAATTATTTAAACTTTATCAATTGATTTTAAAAATTGCGCCCTTTTATTAATACCTGGTTGCAGTGCATCTATGACTCGTACATGACAGGTCCGAGTTTAATTCTGTACGACATTTCTGAAATGAATCGTTTGTGAGAAGATATGCGTCGTAATGCTATGACAATTCTTACCGGTAATAAATACATTTGTAATTATTTGCATATATGGAAGTTTGTAACAAAAACCTTTATTTGAAGGTACAAACATATTTATTATTAAGAAAATATATGGTTAGGAGAAATTCGTGGCCATTTTTCGGTGACATTCAAAGAAAGAATTTTCTTATTTCAAATGAACTTTATTTGTGCCATTTTAATCGATGACCTTTTACCATTTTTCTGGTAGAGCCATGATCCCATCACTGTAGAACTTCTATGGCTTAGAGGCGAAAAATCGAGACAACTCGAGGTTGCAGGACCTAAATGGATTAAAATATAAAAAAATATACATATTTTTGTATGAAGTGCTAACAGCATATATAATTTTGTTTTCTTAATTAACTATTCGGAATTGACCATCACATAACCGTCAAATAATGTCAAAGAAAAAGTATTGTTTTAAAAAGATGTGCTAACACAATGGAGCTGATATATTACTGCATCTCAGGAATGAAAAATTTCACACGAAAGGGCTCGAACAGCAACAATGTGGGCTTTCGTTCCAATTAATTTAGAAATTGGTTCACAAAACATCATGTGTTCCGTTGCTTACAAATTTGCGTATTACAAAAAATACAAGCTTTTAAAGCACAACATTTTTTATTTTTTCAAACCAAATTTTAAATTAGTTTTTCAACAAAGCATTTTATTTACAAAAATTTTCGTTACCTGCATTGCTGCAATAGTCTCGTTCTTACGTATAGCAAAATATTTTTTCCACTAAAACATCGTCTTCTAAACATTAACGAGCAAGTAAAATATTTTTTTTTTGTATACGAGTAGTTGAAGCTTTTAAATTTTCGTTATTATACATATATGGAATATCGAGAGACTGGGAGAGAGAAAAGCTTTTGTATAGATTGTGTAACCGCTTAAAATGAATTTACATTAAAGATGTATAAATCATATTGAATGAAGGAGAAACGGTCTCTGTATGCTGCGCGCTATTTTATAAAGAGCTTTTTATGTTATTTATATGATTTTTAAGAGTCTATAAATTTGGTTAGTGTATATAAAGCTTTTTTGTGTTTGTTATTTATAATGTGTACGGTATGCGATTTATTCATATATACACAAATATTATGAGCTATATATACTCTAAGGATAATTTATACATGTGCGCTGCTAAGAAATGTACGCTACTCGGTCTATTAGGCAATTTATGAAGCGGAACATAATAGATCGCCTCTTTGAGAAAAAGTTGATTAGCCAATCTCTAATAATGATAAGTAAAATTAATTATATATTATGTTAAGACATAAAAACATATAAAAATCAACCCAACTCAAGCATATTACATATATATGATATATGTGTAGCTATACATAATACATATATATGTTTAGAAGAAAGCATATTTCATTTTTGTCCTGTATATACAATATACGAAAGAATTACACAACATAATATAAGAAGAGAACCCATAATTATGATTTTAATATGATTAATTAAGGATATTTTCAACATAAAACATGAAACATAAAATATATTTTTTATGACAGTTCAACCATTTATTACTTAACGTTGTTATATATCGTTTCCCTTATACATATGTACATATATACGATATATTGTATACATACAATAAGCAAACATATGCAGTAAACCGACAACAAGTAGTAATTTACTGTGTCATGATAAATTAAGGGATGAGATTTGTGTCGTCTCGATCCGACAATTTTTCATTTTCAATATAAAACCAGGGCATATGTATATATGTGATTCTGTGTGCGTGCAGATTATATATGTATTTCAAAAATCCTTCAAACATTTTCTAACTATTTTTTATTTCAATTTTGATATTTTATTCAAACATATGACACATATCGAGCGCTTTTTTTATAGGCGAAAAAAGCTCTTCGATTTTTTTTTTATGAACACTATCCGGAAATATTTCAGTATAGGAGATAGGGTGTTGATATATACGACGAGTCATCAAAAAATTATTTTTAATACCAAATAACCAACCAAACAAAAAAACTATAGTTTCAGAAGCTTCCTTGTGTAAGCTTTTCTCGACATCTCGCAAGCATTCACATACAATTTCGATTTTATTTGATTTCTCATTTTTATATTGTTGTGTGCGGCAGTAAATGTCATCTGACCAATTAATTTTTGGTTCGGTTGTGCTTGTTAAATTTATACGATGATATGGTTAAATTTTATATGGTACATTAAAATTATGTCGACATAAAGATGTTTGTTATCTTTGTCGGTGGTATACAGCAACATTATATAAATGTATACACATAAGATAAATATTGTAACCAGATTTAAGTTTAGTTCAAGTGTATGTGTTGCTAAACGTCTATAAATTGGCGTTGGTGGAAAATATACACACGAAATGTTTTTTTAATTAGGTAATCGTGGGAAGAATTTTTTATGTCTGCTTAAAGCAAATCGGCTTTTCGTGTACTTCCAATTGAAGGAAGAACAGGGAAGAAGCAGTATCGATTGAGATGGTTTGAGACCGGTGGGTTAATCTACAGCAAAGACAAGAGGCAAAACAACCGACACAAACTTGTACTCCTCCTCCGCCATACGTCGACTGGTTGTTAATGGAACGCTTTTTTTAACATCATAAGGTTTGATAGGGATCTTTCAACGTAGCCCAGCCATCTAAATCGGCTGGATTTAATGAATCCGATAATATCGCAGTCTACAAGGAGCTATTTAACTTCGTGATTTATTCGAATCCGATATTCGCAGCCTTAATTAAACTGTTAATATAATGTGGTCTAACATACTGTTAAAGTTAGCCGAAAGCTTCAAGCAGATATATGGTAATGCAGATAGTGTCTTTGTCATCCCAACCGAAAGATGACAATACAGATACTAATATTGGAATATTTTAAGTGTCGATAATGCAGATTATATCGATTAGTTGTGTTGATAAAATACAGATTTAAAAGTTACAAACGAATCATCAATTTTCTAAAAGAAAATGTCAATAACAGACATCTATACAATAGCCATATGCAACGCAGTCACGTTTAGTCGATGAAAGGTTTGTAAATATATCAAGATTTTGACCGATGAACGCCGATCTCACTGTACCATTTTTATGAACCATGATACTAAGTAGAATTTGATTGACTATATGTTTGCAGTGGGTTTTATGAGGTTATATATTGGTGAAATATTCCATTTTCCGCTGTTTCGACGGTAAAATTGTCCATCCTTCGAGATTTTGCCAGATTGACACCAATCTGACTACCGATTCTTCAATTAGCTATAAATTATCATAAGTAGATTTTGATTATAGGTTAGAGGTGGATTTGGTGAGGTTATATGGATGAAATTCCATATCTGCTTAATACTAATACAGACGAAAGTAGTCGATAAAATAGATTAAAAATTATCAGGAGTCGATAAAGTAGATTAAAAATTATCAATTGTAATTATCGTTAAAGTTGTTTGCTACTCAATATTATGCCAGTCAAAAATGACTGACTATGCTGATTCAATAGCCTATGACCATAGGTAGATTTTAATTTTAGGGGCTTAGGGGCGAGTCTCATGAGGTTATAAGGGTGGACAAAAATGTTCGTCATTCGTGAGTTTGGTATATAAGTAGATACCAGTCTGACCATCTGACTATCTACCTGTGGGCATGGGCTATCAAATCAGCATAGTCATGTGGTGACTGCCTGGCATACTCTTGAGTTGCAAACACTTTAAACGACAATTACAAAACATTTAATGCTTCATAATTTTTAAGCTTCTTTATCGACTATTTTCGGCTGTATGAAGCCGATATGTTGTTTCATTCTTATAACCCCATCAGGCCCGCCCCTACCCTACAATCAAAATCTACCAATGGTCATGGGCTATTAAATCAGTATAGTCAGATTGGTGTCCATGTGGCAAAATCATGAATGACGAACGATTTTATCGATGAAAAATGGGAAAAATCAAAATTTCACACTTATAACCTCATCAGACCGACCCAAAATCTATATTTAAAATGGGGTCACGGCCCATCGAATTGGCGTAGTCAGATCGGTGTATGTTTGGCATAGTCTTGAACTCCAAACTATTTTAACGACAATTACCAACCATTTAAATCTTGAAAATTTTTAAACTTCTTTATCGACAATTTTCGGCTGTATCAAATAGATATTACCACTTGAGATACCTTTTCCAAACATAACACTTTTAACGTTAAGTTTTAATAAATTAAAATGATATGAAAACTGTATTCGTTGTTTGTTATAATACATATGTGTTTTCGGCTGATTTTGTAGGCTAGCCACTTTCGGCTAGGATATTTAAATATATAATTTGTTTAACTTTCGGCTGAAAGCCAAGATACAATCTATCTACATTATCGACCTTTACACTTTCGGCTAAGTTTAACAAGGTCTGACTTATTGAATATGAAAGACGAAGTTTCAATACTAGTTTTCCTTATTACGTATTCGGCCGCCAGATTAAGCAGCACAGGCGTGAGTGCATCGGATATCGTTTTAGATTACCGCACGTTTGAGAATAGGAACTACACAACAAAATTATACGGTCCAAAAAAATTGAGAAGTTTTGGCATCCTGCACCAAATATGGTAGTTTAACGATTATCTATGATTTTCGGGCTTATCATCCGTGGTGTTTGAAATTAGTATCTAGAGTGTCCCAATTACATTATGGATTTAATTAATGAATAAGAAAAATAACTAATGTGAACTAAGCAGCATTAATGTTTGGCATAGCGCCCAGTAGTGGTGCTAATAAGTAATGTTGTTACAGTAAAACGTTTTCATCAGAAAAGTGATGGTGCTAACCCAAGTACATTCTCTATGCCACTTTGCAAAACAGCTGGCAGCCACTTTACTGTTTGTGGCCTAGTAGTTGCTAGGTAAGTGGTTAGAAGGCTGATCTTACTTCTATCATAGTCCCCAAAATTAATTGATAATCCGATGATCCAAGATGCTGCCAAAATCCTGGAACTTTTCTTTTACTTTTAAACAAATTTTATTTTTTACCGGGGTAAGTGTTTCCATTTCATTCCATTTTTGCGTATTCTTCTTTGAGTTCCCCAGAGAATATTCACTAAGTATTAGTCGCCATCATCGCATTGCTATGCATCGCTTTACTATATGCTGAGGCATTGCTGTTAGTTAGCTGAAGTGTCAAATAGAGCGTCTGCTAGAGAAAACAGGGGTTTCCATGCATTGCGACCATTAACTTTATTTTTCGTTCGTCAATATCAGTGTAAGCCTTCCTAGTTCTTTAACGTGGCCATAGTCTGGGATTATCAGATGACTGTGTATTGATGAGGATTCGACAAAACGAGACCTGCACTCGGTGGCGTATAGCGTTGACATATCCGATTTGGTGGGTTCAAAATAATCCAGGATTTGCGAAGCCCGATTGGCCAAAAACGTGTTTGCATGCTGATTGTTTTCACTGGCGTGACCTTGGTCTTGGATGCCAGTGCACAAGCAATAATCTCGAATTGTCCATATCAAAAACGTCGTTCGATTCGCTGGTAGTTTCTGTGTTCGAGCACCTTCAGGATCGGTCGATAGATTTGCTTGATTTCTCTGACGAAAACGAATTTATGTTTGCGAAAACGGGTTAGTATTTCGAAGATGTTGAATTGAAGATTGGGACCAATGCGATGCTTCTGGTTTAGCGATGCACCGGTTGTTGTTTTGTTACATCGAATAGCTCAAGCTGTATGCTAGCAGTTCTGTGAATGGCTGTGCGATGTTGGTCTTGATGATCTGAGTTTTAATTGTGTGATAGCGTGTGGTTTCTTTTGTTGCAAACCTTGCATAAACTGGATTCGCAAGCCGAACTGGTATGTCCTTTGTGCAGGCAGTTGAAGCACAACCTTGGGCGAAATTCGACCATTCCTCGAATGTAAGATACTTGAATTGAACGAACTGAAATACGTTGTGATTTAATCAAAACAAACTTGATTTGTGCGACGATGTTAAAACTTTCAGACAGCGCACGATGTTGGTCGTTGTATCACAGATCTTGCGTAACCATGCCAGCTTCCACGTCATTAACAACTAATGATTCCAATTAAATCCCGTCTTACGCACAATTGTATATTTATTCCGATAAAGCAGTGGAAACTCGCATGCAACATTCACCTAATAAAAATTATAACAGAGATATTATATGGCTTTTTGTTTTGGTTTTGCGTCTTGTTAGTCCAAACTTTTAAGTTTAGTTTTTGCTGAAGAAGAAGTGTGCATCGCACGAACCGTGCACTTAGAAATGGAAAGAGATTACGCATGATCTGTATATCCTTGGCAAAATGCGTTAGATAGGCCTGATTTCGAAGACACATTTCGAAGACATAGTGATTCCAAGTAAGAAAGTTGTGCCGGATTAACATTTCGTCTGTTAAATGCAAATTCTGGAAACCAAAATAATTTTTTTGGGCGAAATCAATGAAAAATTGATGTTCCCAGGAGAAAGAAAAGTTTACACCATCGCACGTTGATTTATAGAATTTAACGAATTTTTCGGAAAAATGTTAAAAATTAATAAATTAAATTAATTTGTTAATTTCAGTTAAATCGAATACTTTCTAACTTAATCGAGCTTCTGTGTAGCCGACTGTGTTTGGTATTTTAAATTTTCGCCGCAACCATGTCTTACAGTCGCAATTGCAAAGATGTTGAACAAAAGTACCACACAGCTTTTACGAGTTACTGGTTTCCGCCATTGTAGCATCTCTCGATCATTTTCAAGTAAATTTGCTTTGTGAATGATTCCACCTCGTTACTCATTGTTTTGCCATCGCAGATGACATCGTTGTAGATGGAGGCAGCACATCCAAAAACTCGGCATGCAAGTTCGTGAAGAACATAGAAAATTACCAAGGTTTCTTCTCAAAATACTCCTCATAATAATTTTCACTTTATGAAAGGACTACTACGTCAAAAACATTAAAACTAGAAAATGCTGCTGAAGCGTAAAAAATATATCCGCTTAGATGCACTGATTAAAAAGAAGACGGTCTTTTAATTTGACGATGTCTAGATAAAGTAAAGCCGAAGATCTAATTTGCCTTTAGAGAAAGATTTTAAACACATCCGAAATACTCTCGCAAGCAAAACCTTTACTGCGGAATACCAAGCTATACTTTGGACCACTATTGGTCAGTAAGCCAAAAATAAGTCTCTTAAAAATCCTCTGCTATATGCACTGAAATGAAGGTTTAAGGGCACGAGAGGTGTGTTCAAAGTTAAAAAAATATAAGCCGGTACTCTAGAACCGAAAAACTTCGGTTCGAATTTCAAGAGTTATGGTGTAAAAGATTACTTCCAAAGAAGAAATTTTGATTTGGTAGATCTCGTGTGCACTACGGGAGAAGAAATTCTAAATTATCAAGTATCTGGAGTTGGACCCCTTAGAACAGGCCAAATGACAGAGGCCGATAAAATCTGTCATGTGTGCGGTGTTGATGGATAGAACAAAGTTGAAAATATCAGGAGTATAAGTTATATAAAAAGCACGTGACACGATCGGATTGATAAGTCTGAGAATTAAATTAGAGTAATACAAAATACGGGAGGAGACGTTAAAGGTAAACTACATACATTAAGAGTAGTGCTGCCATAAGTGCTCTCGGGTAAAGCGCACGCAAAACCACGTTATTCATACATATGAAAATGTAGTTCACACGACATAGGTCAATCGAATTGACATACTGAAATCGATGTCCAACTAGAAACATTGGAAATATTGAACTGCAACAGCCCAATATCTGCATATTATGCGTGGTGTCAAAAAATTAGTGGGATTCTTTAATGATTTTTGGAAGAAGTTCTGGAATATGGCTATGTGGGACGGAACTCGGTAGTTTCTTAACCGATTATGATGGGATTGGGTATGTTGGATGGAAATGGGATTATTGGATGATTTTTTGAAGATGTTCTGGAATATGAACTCGGTAGTTTCTTAACCGATTAAAGTTCCCGGCTCCTACGCCCCCGAAATTAAAATATAAAGAGCCCCGCAGGGCTACGGGGAGGAGCGTAGGAGTCATTAATAGAATCTATATAATCTGCTCCTACGTGCGGCACGCAGTGCGACTCCCACTCTCAGTTTAATATATTCATAAAAAAATATTAAATTTCATTT
The DNA here is from genome assembly GCA_932526605.1 of Nephrotoma flavescens. Lineage (NCBI taxonomy): Eukaryota > Metazoa > Arthropoda > Insecta > Diptera > Tipulidae > Nephrotoma > Nephrotoma flavescens. The sequence continues at coordinate 274,074,254 of OW052220.1, forward strand.
ATTTTTAAATGAGATTCAATATTTTTTTATCAAATTTTTTTAGCACGTCTTAACGTATTTTTTTAAAATTTTAGTTTGTTTATATTCCTATAGATGGCGCTAGGTCCAAAATGCCAAGCAAAGGCACATTTTTAGTTATAAACAATTCCGCTCTTGGTCAAAGTGGCGCTACCGCCGCTCAGACTGTCAAAAAATCTGACTGCGATACTAAAGCTGTTCCAAACTGTTATACGATAAATTGTCCACGATAAACTGTTATACGATAAATTGCCCACGATACACTGTTCTACGATAAATTGTTCTACGATAAATTGCTCACGATAAATTGTTCACGATAAACTGACAGTAAATCTTCTAGTTTATGTTTTTTCTAAATCTTTATTCTGGCAAAATGGAGTAGTACTTATATTTCTCCCATTTACAGCAATTCTGATTGTTACAATCTCGTACCATTTTGAGGTAAGCAATTAAATTCCTAAACATTCTCCTTTTTAACAAAGTATTAAAACTTAGTAACGAATTACAAGTTTAGTTGTTTTTTGAATAAACTACTATTTACTGAAAAGGACAGTGAAAAATGAATTAAAAATGAATATTTAAAAATGAAACAACGATAAATGGTGTCCTCGGTAAATTGTGTCCAAGATAAAGTGGTCTACGTTTAAAAGTTGAAACACTATAAATTATACGATAAAGCGACCTGGGGCGCATATTCTTGAAATCCACCGATATTTTCGCATGCGGATTATAATTTGTATTAAAATTCTTTATATTTTTCGAATTTTTTGCCGGCTGCTTAAATCGTTTTTTTTTCAAATATGCTTGTAAGTTTTCTTTTATTTATTTCAATACTATAAGGTTTTCCAATAAGAGTGATATGAATTCTTTAAAATAAAAACACACTAGTTGTTAAGGAAATTGAAATGTTTTTTATTTAATGTGAAGTACAATCGATACAATTTAGTTCTGAATAAAACGTCATTCAAATGGCCTCCACGACTTCTTCTGCAGGAACGAATTCGATGAACCCAATTTTCGAGCACTTTTTCCACTAAATCAAGTCGTATGTCATGAATAGCACGTTCAATATTGACTTGTAAAGCTTGATGAGAATTTGGTTTATTACTAAAGACCAATGACTTCAAATAACTCCCACAAGAAATAGTCTAATTGTGTTGAATCACAACTTCTTGGAGGCCATTCAATATCACAATTTCTTGAAATAATCGAATCTCCAACATTTTCTCGCAATAATTCAATTGTTGTACTTGCTGTGTGGCACGTAGCCCCATCTTGTTGGAACCAAATGTTGTCAAGATCAACTTCTTCCAATTTCGGTCATAAAAAGTTGGTTATCATCGATCTATGCCGATCTCCATTGACAGTAACGGTGTTACCAGCTTCATTTCGAAAAAAATACGGACCGATGATTCCAACAGACCAAAAACCACACAAAACTGTCAATTTAGGTGAATGTAATGGTTTTTCATGAATAATATGTGGATTTTCTTCGCACCAGAATCGACAGTTTTGTTTATTAACCGCACCACTCAGATGAAAGTGAGCCTCATCCGAGAAGATGATTTTCTTAAAAAAATGGTTATCGTTTTCAAGTTGTTTCAAGGCAAAATCAGCAAATTCATGATGTTTACGGTGGCCCAATGGCTCTTGAGTGAGAACAATTTTATACGGATGCAAACCCAAATTCTTCCTCAAAATCCGCCAGGTTGTGGTTTGAGACAGTTCCAATTCTTGAGAATGTCTTGGAATCGACAAATTGCGGTTTTCAGCAACACTTGCCTCAACGGCACCAATATTTGCATTACTTCGAGCGTTTCTTTGTCTTATTGGCACTTGAACATTATGTAAAGAAAATGAACGCTCAAAATTTTCCATAATTCGACGAATAGCGAGCACGACGACTATTACGACTATAAAATGGCAAAAGCGCACGAAAAGTTGCAATTGAAGAACGATTATTTTGATAATAAAACTGAATAATTTGTAAACGTTGTTCTTGCGTATATCTCACCATGATGAAATTGTAAACATTACCGAATACAACGAAACAAAAAATGTCAGATCATGAGATATTACAAATTCCCGAAAAGTCACTTAAAAATCATATCATTCCTATTGGAGAACAATATAACAAAAAATTGGTGTACATTTTTGACTGGGTAAATCAATGCCCTAGTAGGGAAATTGATGAGTGGTAAAGACATTTCAGTGCCATCTTCCATTAAATTTTCGAAGCCTCATTTTGATACAAAATATGTGTTAGCATATGTAAAATTTAATTTTATTAAGATGTGTTTGTTAATTTATTTAAATCATTTTTAACAGAATTTATCGTCTTTTAAAATGGGTGAACTTTAGTTAGATATAATACACACAATTGTTATATTATTATCTATATAAGGAAGTATAGATAATGCGATCTTGCCAGACAATATGCGCCTTTCTACGTGAGCGAGAGCTGCTGCTTTTACAGTCGACCGCCTTTAACGTCAGATTTTGTTCTCTTGTTATGCATAAATTGCAGACGAATAATCTCAATGCCAGCTTCTGCTACCTCATTTTCGATCATAGACCCCTTGTCTACCATCACGGCATCTTCAGGTATTACCTTATCTAAGAACTTTGTTAAATTAAAGCTAGCTTTATCTTATGATCGACCTCCTACTACTGTGCTTATAAAATTAATAAGACCGGAGAGAGAAACTCCTATCAATAGCTTAATTGTATGGGTGCTTTTATAGTAGGAATACGTGTAGGTTCTGCAGGTAGAGCATTGGAATTGAATGGTCTTTATTTTCGTACAATCTAAAACGGTTATTATATTTGGAAATTTTTCAAAGCAAACTCGCAAACTTTTCAATTTTCTTCTTTAGTTTGCCAATAAATGCAACATTCTAGAGCGTGCGATAACAGTTGAACACAATCTTTTTACACCGCATTTGCCATAGGCACTTGGAGAAACACATTTATACTTATAATAAACACATTTTGAACAAATATTTTAATTAAAATATTCAAAAATCTAATTTTTGTGAAATAAAAAACAAGTGTTTAAAAAAATGTGTTTATTAAAGGATTCAGCTTGAATATTGCACGTTAGATAAATTGGTTTTGATTCTAAAGGTTGTAAGAACAATTCTGCGCATTAAGGAAAAACCGATGTTTTTGCTTTCAGAAGGCCGTATCATAGTACAACAATCGACTATAGTGTTTAATAATTCTATGGTTGGTATGGGTCCTATTTGAAACGCGATATTTTAAAACGCGAATTATCAAAATGCGATATTTCAAAACGCGATATTTCAAAACGCGATACGGTACAAAACGCGATATTTCATAATGCGATATTTCAAAACGCGATATTTCAAAACTCGATATGGTACAAAACGCGATATGGTACAAAACGAGAGTTTAGGATCGGGTTATATCAGGCCGGTGAAGGGGAAATTTAATTTCAGTTTATAGAAATTAAAAATCGATAGGAACGATAGTATGTAGGATCGGTATCAGGTGGGTCGCTGCGCTCCCGCCGCTCCGGAACACATATTCTGTACCATATCGCATTTTGAAATATCGCGTTTTGTACTGTATCGCGTTTTGAAATATCGCATTTTGAAATATCGCGTTTTGTACCATATCACATTTTGTCATATCTCGTTTTGAAATATCGCATTTTAAAATATTGCGTTTCGAGCGGATCCGGGTTGGTATTCCTGTCATTGAATTCCATTCATGGTTTGTGTTAATTTGAAATGGTAAGTAGTTACACTGAATATCCTCAGCTCCTCAGTTACAGTTGCTCCGTCCGGTTGTTAGAACATTTGATGGGGTTTTGTGCAACGAAATAGATTGTTTTCTGTATGTATGGCATTGTGGAACACCGCAATATTGCCCCCGAGATCTCATACTAAATATAAATGCGAATAGTAGTTATCAACCCACTGTAAAAACAAATCAAATCAAATTTATGACTAATGAAAGGGCAAACTAACATTTTATTCTAGATTAAAATATTTTCACCAATTCTTGTAATATAAATCCAACATATTATGTCAAATACTTGTTTTAAAAATACTTATTAAAATTTTAATATGGGCTGTCAAAGCCTGTGTATGAACTTGTATCTAAATAAAGCTTTTCGCAGAATACGCTAGACGTCATGTTACCCATCGTCAATAGATAATAGAAAACTTACAGCAAATTTGGAAAAAAAACGATTAAAGTAGCCGGTGAAAAATTCGAAAAATATATAGAGTTTTAATACAAATTATAATCCGCATGCGAAAATATCTGTGGATTTCAAGAATATGCGCCCTGTGGACCTATTCTGTCTTTCCCTGAGAATAGGGAATTGGGAAAAATATTTTTCATAGCATTTTTGTCAAAATTATATTTTTTGGCCTACTGAAGGAATAAGTTTAGTGCAACAATTTTCAAAACAAAGTTATTTGGGAAACTTTTGTTCCACAATATTTTTATTTGGAGAAATATTTTCCCATTTAACTTTGTTTCGAAAATATTAACACCAAACTTGTTCCCTCAGTAGGCCAGAAAAATATAATTTTGACAAAAATGCTATGAAAATATTTTTCCCAATTTCCTATTCCCAGGGAAAGCTAGAATAGTGCCACTGGTTACCCGTTTTTCTTAATTATGTGAGAAAAAATCATAGGAAATATTGTATAGGAAAAACTGCAATAAATTGTTTTTAATATATATGCTGCGTGTGCCAAATTGAAGGTAAATCCTTTACTAAGGTAAAAACGGATTTAGGACAAATTTTTCGATCAGGTTATCATACAGTTTGTGAAAAATAATTGAATTTACCAAAAAATTTACTTATAATTGTCTTTTACCTTTAGTTTGGCACACAGCTAAACAGAAATAAATTTCGGAATTCATATGGTACTATGATAGCCAGGCTCGATCTGGGGTAGCCTTATTCTAACCCCTCAAGCCCCAAGTCCCCGTCACAATATTATTTAAATAAGTAACTGAATTATGACTATTGCTTAAAATGCATTGTGAATGTGATAGTGATTTAAGAAATATCATTATTATTTTAAATATACTTCTTTTTACGGTTATTTGGCTACAGAAAATTCGGATTTTTGGAAACAACAAATGCAAAATGCACCAAATTTCGAAATTTTTTATTTGTTAAATCCAGCTATGAAAGAAAATCCCTGTGCAATTTGCCGTCTGTCATGTACATCTTCAAAACGAGTAATGCAGGGATGGGCGATTACGCGTCGACTACTAGTTTTAACATGATTTCATCGACAACTCGTCGAAAACGTCGATAACTCGTCGAAAACGTCGACAACTCGTCGACCACGTCGACTACGCCGACAACGTCGAGAACTACTTGAAAAATTAATTTACGCCATCTATCGAAACTTATAATAAAAGTCAGCATAAATTGCCTTTACTACTCATTGTATTTGTGAATCATTAAAACACACTATGCCTAACATTTGTATTATAAATTGTGTAATAAATTAATAATTATCCATTATCGAAATAAATTCTTTGACAATCGAAAAAAGTCATATTATGTTTGCGGATTTGAATAAAATTTGAGTTTATCGTGATTTCGCTCGAATGAAATTTTGAAGCTTTTACTATAACTACGCGGCGAATAATTAGTTAATTTATGATTTATGCTGACTTTTTATTTAATTTTGCTTTATTGTAGTATCTTCGAATAAGATAAATTATTCGTTTACATATCCCTTTTTCAACCAAACAAAAAATGGCTCTATTAAAGTCCAAACCACACAAATGTGCGAGTCAAAAATCATAATAATTTTTTGACATGATACTTTTGCCGTACCCACACAATTATGTTAGTAAAACACAAAAGGGATTCATCTATTTGATCAAAGATGGCGCGCAAAGCATATAATCTATTGAAATATCCAAAAGTTTTAGATAGATAGATAGGTGCCTCTAGTTCAGAGATTTTAAATTTATTTTTAATTTATAAAATGCTTGTAAAAATGTCAGAATTAAATTTAAGTTATTATTCATCAATTTTAATAGTGCGGTTAACGTAAAAAAATTAAATATTTAGTTTTTAATAACATTTTCTAAGTTGTCGACGTTGTCTACGTTGTCGACGTCTGAAAAGCAAAAAATCGGTATGTAATCTACGTGCTTGATTACGTGTCGACAACTACGTAGATTACCTTACGTAATCTACCCGCCCATCCCTGTGTATGGTAGCACGATAATTCACAGAAAACCAATTCATGAAAAACGATAATTTATTGGAAAACAAATTTCCGAAATAGCAAGTACCTGTAAACAACAGTTTACCGAAAATGATGATTCACCGAAATCATCAATTTATCGAAAACTACAATTCACCCTAACCGAAATCGACAACACAACGAAAAAGTAATTTACTGAAAACTATAATTCACTGAATACGACAATTCGCCGAAAAAACAATTCAACGAAAACCCCAATTTACCTAAAACTTTAATTTACCGAAAACCACAATTCCTTTATATAACCGGTTGTTTCTTTAAACGGTGGAATTTAACTGATTTGTAATAATAAATTCAAACAGGAAAAATAGTATTTATTCTTAGAAATTATTTTCTTTAAAAATGGGATCGAACTGAAAAACCGAAATCTTAAATCCCGGAAACGAGGAAAACTAAAAGTCCAGAATGAAATGTTTTGCAAAATATTAAAAAAAAAATACTGAAAAGAAATATCTCAAAATTTAAAATACTTTAAATGGTTTCCTAAAATTCTTAAGCCTCTCAATTAGTGAGTTTAAAGTCCCTTTTATAATTGGTAACAGCGCCAGTGCTATATCCTTGTCATGTTTATCGATCCCCGTTCCAACGCCTCCTGAAGTTGAAATAAAAATCCTCTAGAAAGGTTAGAGGGGGAACGTTGCGATCTCCCACGTGCCTAATTTTTCAGTAATTTTTTCGTGACTTTTAATTTCTGTAAATTAATAACAACCCTTTAAAAATATTTTGATAATATTTTTAGTATATTATCATTTTCGGTGAATTGTTTTTTCGAAAAATTGTCGTTCGATCAGTTGCTTTTCGGTAAATTGTCGTTTTGATGAACTGTTCACTAGATTGTCATGGAACATGTATCCACCTTCATTAACAAATTTAGAGTTCGTGTTCGTCGCGGAAAGGTTTCGTAAAGCCAATTCTTGTGCCTGCTTTAAATTTGGCTTCATAAAATGAGGTAATTGTGTGGTTTGTTCAGATTAAAGTCAGTTACAGAGTGGTCGTTCTATGAATAGGATTACAGGCAGGAATTTTTAATGTTATTTGATTTTTTTTTCTTCTAGTTTTAGAATTACAGTTAGCCTAGATATTCATCATTTTTCAGTCAATCGACGATTGTTTGGCAAGTTACTTTTTCAATGTCCACAAAGTTTTGTTCGGGTATTTTGTCATTTTTTGAGGAGCATTTTGGTTTATTTTTTGATACTTTTTGATTACTTTTCATTATTTTGACTTTATAATTCTGAAATCAGTGCAAAGCTGGTTTGGCTCACTTACGAGATTAGAACCTATAATATGTTTATAGTGGGATTATTGAGCAACATAATACAAGTTTGGAGTTCCACGAAGGATTAGGGCATGGCATAAGAAAGATTGATAAGCAACTGGTTTATTTTCGAAATTTCTAGTTTTATTTCACTCCACGTTCACTCCAAATGAATTTAATGGAATCGATGACCATTTTGGAAATTCTGAAGTTACAAAATATTTTATTAAATCTTATACAAAAATTGAGTACTTTGTAGTAGATACACCATCCATTACCATCAAACTCAGACTGGAATCTTCTAGTAAGGTTAAAGTCTTATAAATAAATATAGTGAGATTGATGAACTAGATTCTAATTTACAGTAAATTTTTAAAAACAAATTTAGAAAATTTTTGGATTTACATACCACCCTACCACCTCCACCTCAGATTTGTCTAAAATTTGTCAAAAAAAATTTGTCAATTGAAATGGATCGATGTGCAACGTCCATCTTCTGAAGTTCTGAAGTTAACGAACATTTCTTATATTTAGGCTGTGAGCCAATTCTCAAGTAAATCGATTAGTACAGTAAATTGAAATTTTAGTCCAAATTACATTTCAAATCGTACCAATTCTCTAGTAAATAAAATTAGGCAAATGCGGCTTAAAGGGATGCATGGTTTGTAGGAATATACAATAATTGGTATGTAGGTACACGAACTAATGTCAAATTTTATTGTTGTTGTTCCATTTATACGTATTGTTTATACGAATAAATTTAAATTGTATATTTGCTCATGTTTGTTGCGTAATTTATACAATAAACTTATTGAAAAAATAAATCAAAATTTTAAAAAATAAAACTGTGTTCATAAATATACAAGCGCATTTTTATTTCATGGGAAATGCTAGTGAATATAAAAAAAATTATGTTTAGAAACATGGCCGCCATATTTTCATGATTTGTTTAGCAAAAACAAGAACCACTACTATTTACCTTTTGTGTCTTCGCTTTACCCTAGTTTTTAGTACAGTATTTCAATTTACCGCATACACTGCTAAAACGGCATTTACCCTAGATTTACCTTAGAATTGGCCCACAGCCTTACCAGTTTCTGGTAAATTCCACCTCCCTTATCTTCTACAGAGTTGCTTACAACACCATCTAAGAAATTAAGAATTTATGAAGTTAAAAAATATATTTTTTTAGATTACTCTTGATTTCATCGGCGTTCGAGAAGTTTATTGGATATAACTATGAATTTAAATTGGATAACTGGGGCTCTGATATTTGATTTCGTTTTGGCGTTTTCGTGCGAAGAAATTGCTTAACACAAATTAACTATATACAGCTAAGCCCAGTTTGGTGTTTCTTGTTAACAACACCTAATGAGTCAGAACTGACCAAAAAATAATGTTAAAACTCTTTCAATACATTTTATATTTCTTAAAGTTTATTATAAGCCTGTCTTAGTTTTAAATGTTAGAATTATTCATGAATCAGTTTTAATATAACGTGCTAAATATAACTAAACCTAGTTATTGTTACCCTGAGCTTTTCTCATAATTCCAACCAATCTTTAACAATTATTTTCATAGCTACGTTTCTTACCTCGATTCTCTAATCAATTTTTGAAATCACCTTTGGGTAGTACAGTTTTGGACCGCTGAATAGTTATAGACGCTAAAGACGTGCATTTTTATTTTTCGTCATTGACATTTAGATTTAAGTGCTCTACATTAACATATATACATCTCCTCCCTTCCTATTTCGGTTTAAAAACAAAATAGACCACTTCTGATATGCAAAATAATTTAATTGTGGGGTGCAAATCTGGAACTTTAACTATTGCCGCTACTTCTGCAACTATAGATACATCAGTGAATTAATATTACATAATATAAATTTTTTTGTAATGAACTGGTCCGCTAACTGCAATCGGATGGTTCGAATCAAATTGAGAATTTGTTAATTTGGCTCCATGGTTTCTACATCTGTATAAAGATTTTATTCCGCCGGATTACAGCACATTACAAACTAATCACCCATAATCGAGATATATTGCAACATCAATAGAGATTTTAATTTCGCATTTCAATTTCGTAAATTGATTTTCAATCGGTTTCCCCATATACAGAGATACATAACATAAGTATCTCTGGGTATATCCACTCGAATACATATATATTCAAATTGACGAATCACTCACTCCTTAAAGTTTATATAGATTTTGTACGGATTTTCCAATTCGTTTCTTTTGCAAATTTGTATACGATGATGATACCCAACAACAACACACATATCGAGTAATTGCTATCAAATTCAGTTGATATTTTTATTTGATTGTATCAACCGTCGTATAGTCCCATTTAACCTCTCCATATATACATCGTACGAACTGCTTGAGTGTGTAACACAGAACAAAACAATTATGTTTGCAAGTGATTTCGCATAGAGATGAATTCATTCGTATAAATTTTCGTACCCCAACAACAATTGTACAAGAAACCGATCATCATGATGATAGGGCAACAAAATAAAAATGTTCTACGTTATGATATAACTAAACTCAGCATCGCATCAACCCTAGGCTCCATTTTAGTTTATCCCCATTACGTATCATTAAATTATAATCAAGTGAATTGAGTTTCTATCAGATCTATATACCCAGATGTATACACATTCATCGACGTCCTTATAAATATATATGTACACACATACATATATATTTTAAGGAGATGAAACTTTCAATTTTGCTCGTTTTATTATACATATATACGAAATACGAGTATAGAACTGTTTTGGTTTGGAACCTTTTTATCTAACACAAAGTGATACGAGTTGGAAGGAACACACAACTTGGTTGGTATACACAAAACCAAAAAACATATAAAATGTAAATAAATTGAAATTGATGGTATATATAGTTTTTACCACCGAATACCACCCCTAACTCTTCCACTACCGAACACAGTGAGTTGCTATATAAAACTTTGTTTTTAAAGCCCAACAAGAAAAGGATTTTTACAGCACAATGTTGGAAGAAATATTTTTTTTTTTTGCCTGCCTGGATTTTTAGTTTACTATACCAGGTTTAAGTATACAAATAAATCGTGTCTGCGAATGTTCGTTGTGCTTGAAACACAATAAAACAGATTTAAGGGGTTTCACATTATTCGCACATACTAAATTTGATGAAATTTTATTTAAGACTTAACGAATGAACCTTATAAATCGTGTCGATAAATCCACCCTAGAAAAGTTTAATTAATCCTAATATAAATATATTTTGTATAGGGCAGTAAACATAGCAAATTTTTTACTGTGAGGCACTTTTGATAACAAATATTTATTTCAAATCATCTTTTTTGAAATCTGCTTAAAATAATAATGGAAATTCACGGCGGAATACAAGAAAATGGAAAGTTTACACTTATTAAATTTGTCGTAAGGCAACTCAGAAAAATAATGTGGTTACCCGTGATGGCTGGCATTTCCACAGAGTTTTCATGGGTTTTTGTAAAAGGGAAATATTCTTAGAACTGGAAAATGAAACCATTTTAAATTTTTTTTGATAAAAATTGCTGTTGGTTATATGAATGACATGGTTAAAGAATGACAATCAAATCTAATTGTCAGCGCCACTCTGGTAGTTTTGAAAACAAAGGTTCTTCAGTTAAATTTGTGGCATTCTTCAATAAGTTAAGTTTCAAGCCAAAAATCCAGGAATTTTAATTTTTAGGATTTTTTTTGCCTCTTTCTCTTTCTTTTCTCTTTCATATGCATTTTTAATCTATTTTGAGATTTGCAATTGTTTCTTGCACATTTTCATTAATGAAAGCATCAGTTGAAAATTTTGAATAGCTTTAATTTTCATATTACAGTAAGAACCCGATTATCCGGCATCCAATTAACCGGAACACTCAGTTAACCGGAATTTTAACTTTTAGTATATTTTTTTAGTTTTTTCTCTTTCTTTTCTATGCATTTTTTTTAATTCAAATTGAAATTTACAATTATTTTTTGAATTTTTGAGTTTTTTGACATTTTTATTAATGAAAACATTAGTTGAAAATTTTGAATGGCTTTAATTTTCATAAATTTTCATACAGGTGTTTATTATTTGCAATAAATTCAATTAACTGATGTATAAAAAGATTGTTGACATTTACAAATTAAATGTACAATGTGAAATAAAATATGCCTTTTTAAGTCATTTTGAAAATGAATTAAAAAATATATTTGTAAAATGACATATAATATACCTCTCTTGTGTCATTTTGAAATTAAATTTGTTTTTGTAAAATACCTTTGTTAAGTCAGAAAATTTGTTAAAATTGTTTCCCATTTTTTCATATAAAAACACCATTTTTAAGTCCATTTTTGTAAGTTCAGCTTTCTTTTAATTCAGGGAGCCAAAAATCATTCAATTCGCGAAAGTAATTAACATTTTAAGACATTGGAAAATATTCTAAGAAAATTTGCAAAATATTAAAGAATTATAAAAATTAGGATTCGATTGAAGATGTACGAATAGAAAAAAATGTATTTTACTAATCAGAATGTATTTTTATTAACTTTTGAAAAACGCCGTTTTTACAAATCATTTTGAGTGATAGTTTCAAATTGTTTTCCTGAAAAAATAAAAATTATGCATTTTGTCACTCAATTGTTTGTGAAAACCTAAGGCAAATATTATTTTATAATGAAAACTTCGGGCCAATAAAATCGATTAGATTTGCGAGATCGAAAAATTCTGCCGATCCTTTACCTGCTTTAAATTAATTTAAATCAATTAAATGCCTTAATGTATTTCGTTTTCTCAACATTATTTCTTACTCTTTCTAATGCTATGTTTTTGTAAAAAAAATATGGTGCCTATTTTTGTCTCTTTCTATTATAATATAGTTATTTCGCCAAGAATTTGGTTTAACAGTGTAATTATTAGTTCATGTTCTATATTAAATTTTCCTTTTGGATTTGTATGTACACGGGAGTAGAACACATTGGATTATAGTCAATTAATCTCGCCTTATAGGCGATTCAAGAGCATTTGACTAATACCAACGGAATAACTAAAGTTTTGACTACAAACGGACTGATTTTCAGAAATTTTTTATTTGGAATTAACGGGATATATTCGTACGAATCTCACGTCCCAGGCGATTGACGAGCCCTTGACATATACCCGCTGATTCGTTTAAGTTTTTGCTACAAACTGAGCGATTTGCAAAAAACATCTATCTAGAATTAACCAGATTAGTCGTATGAATATGTCTTCACTAGTGATTCACGAGCAGGTTTAGTTATATCGCCGGATTCGTTAAAGTTATTGACAAAACTTCGAAGAGTTTTGCGGTATATTTCAAGCGTTAATCCCGTTAATTCTAGATATATTTTTTCTGCATATCTCTCAAAATTTCCTGGCAAAATTTTAAATAATCCGTCGGTATATGTCAAGTGCTTGTGAATTGCCTGTGGCGCGAGATTCAATCAACTATATTCAGTTTTTTTTTGTAAATGGCTTTGTTTGTAGTCGAAACCTCAAACGATTTTATCCATAAACTACAACTTAAAATTTCGTAATGTAAATTTTTGCTAGCTTCATGGTAATCAATCACGTACTGCTTATTGTATTATTCCATGGAGAAAACAGAAAAATTTTGATTAAAATCTGAGAAGGACAATAACTAAAATTCACATTAGAGCGACTGACATAATGTAACCTGTAAATTATTTAAAAAACATGAAAAATTTTCATTTTGAATGTTTACAAAGAATTTTATATTCCAAAATTTACTGAAAAATATAATATTATTTTTGTGACGAACAGAATCATGTGATTTTAATATCTACCACAAATATGTAAGGGGGAAATTTTAGCATCAACAAAATTTAACCTAAAAATTATTATAAAAAAAATGAAAAATCTCTATTTTTAATGTTTGACAATAAATAATATCCTTAAAATAATAAATTAAATAATATTTTCGGGACAGGCAGAATCATGTTATTTCATTTCTATATTCAATTCTCGAAAATAAATAAAAAGTTCGCTGCTATAAAATACATAACCTACAAAATAACACGTGCAATCGCGCATCAAATTATTTTTAATTACGATAATATACGTGAGCGCAATGTTTTATCCATAAAAATATTTTAGAAATAAAATTAGAAAGGAGTGGGGATGGTTTTGTCATTTTGCTTGCTTTAAAAAAATACTAAACTTAAAAATTATGGCAACACAACAACAATTTGCTCAGAAAATGCTCAGCAAGGTATAATCGGATGCGTCTTTCTCTCAAATAGTCGATTTATATTTTTGTCTCGTTTTAGTTTTACTAAGAGATTTGCTGGTAATATTTTTTTCCCGTGGAATAGTAGGTTTGCCAGCAATTGAAGGAATATCTTAAAAATACTTAAGAGTAATATTTATAATTTCGGCTGATTATTATAAATGTCATGACAGAGTATCATGACCCTGTTTACTGTCGCAATAGTGATGCTTGTCGGAGTGGGACAGAAAACTCTCACGATGTTGCTAATTTAGTGTTGCTGTCCAGCTTTTTGGACTGAATATCGGACTAGCAATTGAAATGCATCTTAAAATTATACATAAAAATAATTTTAAATTTCGGACTGAATGTTATAGATGCATTAAAGTGTATCACGACACTGTTTATTGTCGCGATAGTGTTATTTTTCGGGCTGTGATAGTAAACTCTCACGATAGTAATAGTTTAGTGTTGCTATCTCGTTTTTTTCGGGCTGAGTACGAGCTTTTTTCATATTTACCGGGAAATGTGTAACTTTACCAAAATAATTGGTAAATGTGTAGAAAACGAATACAACTATGACCCCGGTAAGAGTGCGGGACTCAGGGGCCGGCCCATCTTTCATGCCGGTACTATAGGGTGTCATGGAGTTATGCAATGTGCAGATGGTTCTATGGAAATTGGACCTATAGCTGTACGTTCTCGAATTGGCTGGCAAACGGCGAAAAAGTAGGACGTGAAAAGCAAACTGCGCACCACTAACCGATTTCCTGTGTAAATTGGATTTATATAGAGAAGCCAAGGATGTTTCCTTGAATAATATAGCATGATAAATGAATTAAAACGACGTTTCATGTTAAAAAACCATGCCAAATGAAAATATAGCAGATTACTTAATAAACCCATGTTGTTCATTAATTCCTACGGATTTACGTATTAAAACGGTTTACAGAACATATCATAACGGATCTTTATTAGTGCCATCCATCGCACGGGATCTGTGGGTCTTTAGGAATCTTTCAACATCTGGCCTACAGTAGACAGTACAGACGACTGGAAGAGTGTTGGCTGTATTGCTCGCTTCAGACCCCCATAAATTCAGGAAGAGCTAAATATTGAACATGACCCAGTTGCGGCTGGGAATGCTGGAAGCTGCCTGTCCTGCCGAGTAGGCACACCGTCTGGCGCGAACGGAAACCCTCAGGAAAGGTTAGGTTTCGTTTAGATACAGTAAAAGATAGTTACCCCCTTCCTTATATAAACAGGATTTTGCAAGTCGACCGAAGACGGCATTTATAGAACATGAAAGAGGACTTTAGCAGAACAAGGTTCGAGCTGTGCCATGCTAGCCAAACTCCCTGTCAGTTGATGGACAAGATTCTCGCAGTTGATTTGAAACCTATATGGTGTATATCTTGACGATATAATTTTGATGGATCTTAGAGAAATCGCGTTTCTGGGGTATATCCTCGGCGAGTACGGGTTAAGAATCGACTCCCCAAAAACATTACCATTATAGGTTAAGGTTAAAGACGTACAAAAGCTCATTGGGATGGCTGGTTGGTACATGCGGTTAATCCACTGCCAGTAAGAACTTTCAATGAATCTACGCAGCTCAAGTTGCTTTCACCAGCTTGAAGTCATTACTGGTGTCAGCTTCGAATCAACTAAGTCTGATTAAACGGAGATTAAACTTTCTTCCCTATTTAAAGCGTTATAGCAAGCAATTTGTGTAGTGATATTGTGAGTACAATATCACTTTTTTAATACTGACGCTAATAGTAGAGAAACAATCGCAAGAATCCTTTTAGGCACACATAAAATTGATTAAAAACCAAAAAATAATTTGCTGTGTAATAATCTACCAACTCTAAATTGTTTGATTGAATACTGGGTTCTGAATCGATGGCAAAAAAGAATGCCAAAATTGATAGTAAAGTGAATTTAATTTGGTTCAAAAATCGTATTTATAAATTTGACAGACATTAACCGCAGAGGAAAATTTGTATAGTCACATTGTCCCCATAAATACTTCAGAGAACGGCGACTGGCTAGTCTGACTGAACAACGGTATATCTATTCAACCGAGTTTGTACAAAGCGAATAATTTCAAAACATCGGTGAGAGTGTTAACCGATAATCCGGGTTCAACGGTAAAGCTTCCAAAATTGAAATTGGAAGTAAATAATTTTTAAATATTAAAACCAATTTTGGGTCGCGAAAACGAGATAATTGGTAGAGATACTATGGAGAACCTAGTCCGGACAGCTAAACAAAAGAGAAAAGAATATTTTAACCAAAATCATTTTCAATCAATCTGGGTGGTGTCAAAAAACTGGACGCCTTGGGGAAACGGAAAATTAGAGTCATAATCAACTGACGTAAACTAACCGAGAAAACGGTAGGCGGCAAATCTTCAATACCTTAGATCTATCTAGGTATATTTTTCAACGTTGGATTTAAAATCTGGAACACATTCCAATAGAAGGAAAATCGACATCGTTATTGTCGGACACAATTTAGAGAACCGTATTCAAAATTTAAATTTTTGAAATATAATTAGATAAATGTGAATTTCTGTAAAAGGAAACCAAATTCCTTGGCCACATAATTATGCAAGACGGTGTTAAACATAATGCGGATCGAATCCAAAAAATATTAGACTGCCCATTATCGAAAACACCGAAGGAAATTCAACAAATTCTGAGACTTTCGGATTATTACAGAAGGTTCAAAATATCTAAAGAAGTATAGAAATCTCAACATAGAAGATACTGATTAGATAAAGGCATTTGAGGTTCTTAAAAGAATTTTAGCTACGGATCAAATTCTAGCTTACCCCGATTCCACGAAACAATTTATTCTGTCAACGGACGCATCAGATTTCGCGCTAGGTGCAGTCCTCTCTCAAATTCAGGATAAGGTAGAGGGATCCATTGCCTTCGCCTTGCCCAACCCTAAACTTCCATTATATGGGCCGTTAAGTAGTACCAACCATACCTATACGGTAACAAATTAACGTTGGTAACCGACCACATGCTTTTTTAAATCTTCGGAGAAAAACTCCAAAAATCGTCTATGAAGGCAGAACAAATCATGTGGCGGATGCACTTATAGCAGAATAAGCCGGATATAGCTCGCAAAATAATGGTATCGAAACAGTTAATTCGGTGGAAACGTCTGATTATTTTATACACTTTTCAGATGGTTCTTTTTTATAAACTATTATAGGAACGAACTAGTTTCCAAAGTCTTAAATCTGGACATAACAATTTTGGAAGATATATTTCCAAACTTCAACAAAATTATAAATCCTAAAGAAACATTCGACAAAGATGAAATCACGAGTCTCATAAAAAAAAGCTCCACAACGGTCAACAAACCGCAATCGAGTCACCAGAAAGTTTGTTTTAAATAATCTTGGAATAATTCTTTCAAATCGACCACTTAGTTTTCGCTACGAAAATGGTCTAGAACGTAACCAACGAAGAGCGTTCTCATTAATAAATCAATTAAACAATTCGTATACAGTCAGTCACAAAAGTTTACATACACCACTAAAATTTGCAAAATCGAGATAAATGAAACGAACTAAATATTGTAATATTAATTAAATAATATGTTTAAACAAAGAAAATTATTATTGGACAAAATAAAATTCAAAAAAATTTATAAAAATTTTAACACAAAAGTCTACATACAGTAAATAAAACCTAATGAGTCATGTTCAGACACACTTAAGAACTAAAGTTAATATTTAGTTGGGAAACCATTAGACTCGATAACACCGCTTAGTATTGAGCGGCGCTCTGGCATTGATAAGTCCAGGTTCTCAGTAGCCGCTGACGAAACTTCAGCCCATGCACTCGAAAGGGCCTCTTTTAATAAACTCCTTTTGGTAATCTTGTATAAATACCAATTTTCCGACACCAGCCGCAGCCATAGATCCCCAAACCATTACATTGCCACCACCAAATTTTTGACCCTCCATCGAATCCGAATATATCGAATTAACTTTCGTCAGTGAAAAGCACTTTGCTCTAAAATTCAGTGCCTTCATTAACGATTTTTTTTTTTGCAAATTCAAGCCTTTACTGCTTATTGACTAGGTTTTTAAATTGTTTTTTTCTTGGCGCTTTTCGAGATGAACATCCATAACAGTGCTATTTCGCTATTTTTGGAGCACTACTCATCGGATTGGATGTTTTTTTATATTCTTCGGACAACCCATGCGTTAAGTTTTTTAGGACCCCATATCGTTGTTAATTATGATTGCTTCCTCTGTTATCAAAATCTCGCACTATTTTTTTCTATGGTTGCTCGACTTTTACTAATAATTTTAGATATTTGTTACGACTGTGTTGCCTTTAACAAGACCAAATGTTCATTTTATGGATTACATCCCCATTTTTTGTAAATTTTTGTGTTTTATTCTCCTCGGTTTTTTTGCGTCCGGGTTGTTTTGCGTCCGGGTTGATTTGATGTCTTTACGCGGTAAAATGGTGGGTGGATTCCTGTGTGTTTTTTTGTTTTGTTGGTAACTGAACGAAAATGGGGGAGAGCAAGAACAATGCGCATCGAGTGTGTGTGTAAAGCAAAACATTCCATAAGAATGTTTTTCTTATATGCCTCTCGTTTACATGTAAACGATGTAAACGATGTAAACGAGAAACAGAGAAGAAAGACAATTCTTCTGGAATGTTTTGCGCGTTATTCGGCGTAAGAGTTTTTTTTTTTGGTTAGAGCAGTCTGGTTTTGTTTTTGAATCGAAAGGAAGAGATAATTTTTTTGGAATTCAAGTGGAGAGTAAAGTATTTTTTTTCAAAAGTTTTGGTTTTAAATTTTATTGTAAAAAGAACGCAAATAAATTGATTGTGAAAAGTAAAAAAAAAGAAAATTTTTTTGATGTTAATAAACAGTGTCAAATTCAACTAAATAAATAGGGGCTGTTTAATTTGAGTTGTGAAGAAGAATAAAAATTCCACCTCACAATGTTCGGTGAAAAGTAATATTTTTTTTTTGTGAATTTGTCTAAACATCTAGAGCCGCACAAATGGTGATGATAGTTTTAAGCTTAAACAAAAATTTCAATAGCGAATTCTTTCATTTAAGTGAAGGTGTGTTTTGTTAAAGTAACTGGCTTAACTGGCGTAACTGGCTTAGGGGAGAGGCCCGCAACGGTAACGGCACCACGGCCGCAACGGTGCAAAAGTTGTTTTTGAGTTGTAAGTTATCCCAACACTTATATTGGAATTAGGATCAAATTTAAATTCAGAGGATATTGAAGATTGAGTTGATGCATATTTGGAATGTAAAGTTCATGCAAATCCACGAGCATACAAGGTAATTTGGAAACATAATACGGTGGTGTAATTAACGGGTGGCCCGTTGAGGACATGTTATAAACGTTTTTTAGGCGAGCAACACCCAATTTATTTGAGGGTGGTCAGTCGCGGCTATCTGTTTTTTTGGTATCGGGGAAAGGCCCCGCATCGAGACGGGTGGCCAACCAGCACCCCGTTTTCATTTGGATTTAAATTGGTTAACGGTGAAAGGCACCGCAACGGTCCGGGTGTGGCACATCACCTGTGGCATGACGGCCGCGCAAGGCCGCAACAGAATTTTTTTTTAATAAGGTACTTTTTTTTGGTTGATTTCATTTAAATTTTTTTTACTTTTATATATATTTTAATTTTTTTTTTTCTGATTAAATTTTAAATTTTGGATTTGTAATTGAGCGCCGAAATAACGGTCGTAGGTCGCGCGCTCGGTGCACAATGCTCTCTCTCTCTTTCTCGCTTCTCTTTCTCTCTCTCTCGCTCTTTCTCCTTTTCTTTTTCTCGTGGGAAGTTGTGTTTTTTTTCTTTTGTGTCTAGATTAAATAAATAAAAATTAATTATTAAAATTTCTTGGTTGGGTATGATGAGGGGAGGAATTCCCATCCTGTGTCGGCGTAGGGTAAGCGGTCCCTTGGTGCCCGCATCCGGATTCGAAACCGGTGTTTGCCACCGTGCGAGTTCGGGCTGATGTCTGCACCAAGGCACCTCTCTACCGTCATGATTTTTTTTTTAAATTTTCTGCTATTCGTTCCTCAGGTTCCGGCCGACGAATTTCGGCGGAACTCCGGGTCTTATTATTATTTGCGTTTTTTTATTTTTTTTAAATTTCTGTATCATCACGGTGTAAGCCAGGAGCCATGCATGCCTCAAACCCCACGACCCTTCGCACTTCTCCCTGAGAACGTAGCCGGCAAAATATCACCGTGGCGGCCTCTGCATGCGCTTAGTGATATCTGCAGGTTTTCAGTAGCCCACCTGTAACATATTGTTCCCGTAGTTTAATTAAATTTGGAATCCCGATTGTTACTTCCGTTTGACGCACCATTTGTGCCTAGGAATTTATATAAAAAATATAATGATACTTTGCAATAATTCGAGAATAAATAGAAACGTGGAACTCTATGTAGACTTTTGTGATATACATTTTAATGGTATGTAGTGCCGTTTCTTACAAGTAACAAAAATAAATATGTATTAGTATGTACACTGTTAAAATATTTCCTACAAGAATTTTGAGTGTAATAAAAAAACGTATGAAAACAAAAATTAGTTTTTTCCTGACAATTCCAATAACTATCTCGTTCCGTTGATGCTGCATCCTTATTTAAATATTTGTGGTAAAATAAAATAGAATTAATCAATTTAAAAGAAACTAAAAAATAAAAAAAACTCAATATGTACAAAAACTATGGTCAACAAATGCGTATGATCAACAAACCAAAAAGTGAAACTATAAGTAGTTTACATTTAATAGCCAATAACAAGACATCGCAGAGTTTCTTACTAAACTTTGTTATATACGGATAACACCTATAATCTTAACCTTTCAAATGATATTGCCGACTTTCCAAACCAATTGACAGCGCAGGATTTTTTGAAGTAAAACTCATTCATAGACTTTGTTTAGTTGTAATATTTAATCGGCAAAAACAAGAACATCGCGGGATTTGTACAAAAATTCTAATTTTATCAGAGAATTCTTAAAACCTTAACATTTCTTCTTCTTCCAAGAATAAAGAGCGAATTTTCTGAACAATTGGTTACGATTTTGAGTCTATCTTATTTATCGACTTCGTTAAATTTCAATCTCTATATCTCTCTCTCTCACATTTAGTGAATGAATTTTGGCTCCTGCACTGTGGGCTTCTATCCATTTTGGTTCGTTGATGTCGCCTTGTAGTTTCGACTTCCTTATACGTAGTGCAATAGTCTAGCGCAACGTCGTTAAACCAGCGCAATCGTGTACTTGGCAACGGGGCGTTAGAATTGGTACCTGTCAAAGGGGCCTAGCGATCTCCTCCGACAATTTTTTTACCTCGTATTTGACCAAACATGGAACGAAAAAAAATAAGCAGAGAAGCTTGGTCTTTTAAAGCATCGACATTTCTTCGAACGGCTTTAGTGCTTTTCATATTGAATGCAAATCACAGTTTGCACTTGTAATTGAATATAAGATGACAAGCAAATGAAAGCTTTCAATGACTTCAATAATGTAAGATTTTCGGATATGCTGGTGGGGTGTCGTTTAGAGGCCATGATGTTATCGAATTGGTTTTCTATTCTTTCATCATTCGATCTCCACGTTACATATCTACTTGATACAACTAAATTAAACGTTATTGCCACGTAAGTGGCGCGTTGGCGCAGTTGTTGTTTCTAGTGAGGTACGAGCTTTTAGGACCATTGTACTGTGTATTCTCTCCACACCTACCAATTTTTGCATTATTGGCTCCCACTACGATTTTACTGTCGTTGTGCAGTGTGTTGTTGATAATTTCCTCCAACTCGACAAAGAATACAACTTTGACGTCATCTGACATATCTTCGGTGGTACATTAACAACCGTGAAAGGACCCCGCACAAATCTTATGGAAATTGGGTTCCAGTCAAATTCGCTGAATTTTTGATATGTGATAGAGTTCATCATACTGGTCAATTGTTTTAATGGCCACAAAGCTCAAAAATGGATAGTTTGGCCGGTACAGAGCTTTAAAGATCCGAGTATCCTCCACGAATTTATGTATATGCGCAGCAGTGTGTATAGACTTTTGAAATAGCCTGCTTAATTTTTTTTATTATCTAGGTTTATATTTTTGAGGTTGCTGAATTCAGATCTGTTGTTAGATTTTCAAAATTGACAGGTGGCAGCTGTCAAATAGCTGTCAATGTGCTATAATAAAGCCAAAAACTTGTTTTTTTATGTTTTATCTTTCTTTTTTTTTTACTTCGATAAGTTCAAAGATGATATCAAATCAATAACAATGACTATCGGCAGCTGTCATTTAGCTGTAACAATCCTTTGTGAAAAACTGCCGAAATAGACTTCTGATATGGAGTTTGTTGTCAGACGAGCCAAATTGTGCAATAAATGTGTTTTTTTCGATCATTCGGATTATATTGAGTCATTTGGCACCCGATTTGACACCTGACAGCTGTCAAAATGCACTTTTGACCACCAGCATCGTGATCAGCAATCTTCAAAACATCGGTACACGCACTAAAATCATATACTAATGTACCAGATTTCGAGTGGGCGATTTTTTTCCGAAAAAAAGCAGTTTTTTCACTTTCACTTTTACTTTTCACTTTCAATTCTCTTAGCGACATGACAAATACCCATAGTCAACCATCCAAAGTCCGAATTGTAGCAGATACGGGGTAACAAGCAAAAAATCTAGCCGGTACAAATATGTACCGGTGCTCTGGAAAGGGTTAATGAGAAAGAAAGTGTAAATCTATTTTTCAATATGATCAAGTTAATAACATAATAAACCGACCTTTACCTATATATTATTATTTGCATGTGGCAACATTCGAGAATATTCTCGGCTTACAGCTGTCACCTATCAATCAACTAACTGTCAAAACCGAGTTGTGTAAACACAATTGACGGACATAGCACATGTTTACGGATAACCAATAACCAAGTTTAATAAAAAGTATTATTCTAAGTCCCTAAAGCCGAATTATCCTAAATCCCTTTAACGAAATTATTTTAAGTCCCTAAATCGAAATACTTCTAAGTCCCGTTTCACCCTCCCCCTCCTAAAACTGACCATTTTCACCCCCTTAACTGACCACCACCGCGGCCTTCGCGAAGTACCCCCTCTTTCATGTTCCATGTTAAAAGTTATTTTTTAAAAAAACTTTAAAGTTGCTTAGATCACTTAGCTCAAAAGTGATGTCATAAACTTATATCATGTTTGATTTCTTATCCAAAAAGTTAAGCACGAAAAATAAGTTACTTGCTCTATTATTGCATTTTGACAGTTAGTTGACAGCTTGTTGACAGCTGTAAGCTGATGACTACATAATTTTATATCATATTTATATTCATTTATCTAAAAAACTTGAAGTTATAAACAAAAAATAATTTTTGACTTTATTACCAAACTTTAAAGAATTGTTGACAGCTAAATGACAGTTGCCGATAGTCATTGTTATTGATTTGATATCATCTTTGAACTAATCGAAGTAAAAAAAAAAGATAGCTAAACCATAAAAAAACAAGTTTTTGGCTTTATTATAGCACAATGACAGCTGCCAACTGTCAATTTTGAAAATCTAACAACAGATCTGAATTCAGCAACCTCAAAAATATAAACCTAGATACTAAAAAAAATGAAGTAGACTATTTCAAAAGTCTATACACACTGCGCATATACATAAAACCGTGGAGGATACTCGGATCTTTAAAGCTCTGTACCGGCCAAACTATCCATTTTTGAGCTTTGTGGCCATTAAAACAATTGACCAATATGATGAACTCTATCACATGTTAAAAATTCAGCGAATTTGACCGGGACCCAATTTCCATAAGATTTGTGCGGGGGTCCTTTCTTAGTGCGGAGTTAGACCATGCATATCTGCATATTGATAGGGCGGAAGCCTATAATGTTGCTTCACGCCCCGCTTGATGAGAATCTCAGATACAAATTCTCCTCCATTCTGATGACCGCTGTAATGAAGTATGTAACCATTGGTGGTGTTATGGATGCTACTTTAAGACAATCAAAGTTCTTGTAGTGTAAATAAACTATGTGTAAATATTTGTCTGGTTCGAAGGCGTTTGAAGAGCTCTAAGGTGTTAAAGGGAGAGCCACGCTCCATTTCTAAAGCAATGCCCGTGCTGAATTTTCTAGGTTGTTGTTGTGACCAATTCGATAAAGTAATTCGAGACCGCATTGTGTAGGGATAATAGCTTAGTTCGTTTTACGTGTGTGCGTCACGCACTTGTGTTGAATCTTATGGCATCCAGCCTTATCTTGAACATATTTCTATAACGAGCTGATTGATATACGACAGATGCCCCCTTCAGCCGCGCTTAACCAGGCGAACCGAAGTGGATTTAGTAGGTCAAATTATTTTCCTTCCTACTCAAAAATTAAACTCAAAAATCGTCCGATGTCAATCCGTTTTGGAATGTCACTGATGTCATTTGCAAGATTAAGTACATAGCTGACAACAGAACATAATGAAATTTTGGCACAAACTGCACGATATCCTGTTATTGGTTACCAAACCTATTTTATTTAAATGCTTAGGGGTATAGCAATCATCCGATAATAGTGGCATTTTGGTACAAACTCTGCGGTGGGACAAACTTTGCGAATATGTTCTACTTAAAAATCTGTAACGGAACTTTTTATAATTCCGTCACCAGAACCTATCCCGATAAGATCATCTTATAATCGCATGACATTGAAGATTATAATCTTCACCTATATCCCAATAATATAAATCATGCCAAGTTCTCGTATTTTTTTTTGTTATCTCTATGCGTTTATTTAATTGAAGGTCATCATGTTAATTCATAATGGAATTAGTATGAATCTTTTGAATAAACCTGAAATATAACTGTAATTTGATTACACCTTTTTTCCGTGCTCGTTGCATATGCTGGGCAAGTGCATTTGTTGTTGTTCTGTATAGTATCAACACTATATAGAATATAGAACCGTGTATTTCGCAGTATATGCATTAAAATCGGAAATATCCAACTTACACGTAAATTAATAACAATTTCCGTTTTTGTCATCCAAAAAAAATAATATGTGGCTGAGAAGGCATTTTCGTCTTTCGTGTGAAAAGACAATTTAATTTTTCTTCCCCCCCCCCCCCCCCTTCTCAACCAAGTTATGGGTGATAAAAAAATAAAAAAAAGATAACGGCAGGACAGTCAGTGTTTAGAGAGACCAACGGGCGGTCAAGTTAACATTAATTGAGTATAGTTTTAATTAATTATTTTGTGTGGTTTTATGTGTAAATTCAAAGTGTAAATTTGAATTAAGGGATTGAATGTAACCCAATTAGTGTACTTATATATATAAAAAAAATAAATAGTATAGTTAACAAATGCTATAGTGATTAGTGTAGAAATACAAAATTTTTGGTTTTTTTTGAACATTTAAGACTGAGTAAAATTTGATTTGTTCTCGGTTGTGCTACCCTCCTCAGATTGTTGGGGAGTAATTAAGGTAAGGAATTTTTTGTACTAACAAACTAAATAGCGGTAGTGGGTTGAGATCAACCGCTACAAAAAAGGAAGCTGTCGTTGCTTAGCACCCCTCTTCCTTTTTGTGGCGTTGGTGGCATACCACTACCTCCTCCTACTAATACTTCTCTAGGTTAGGTCCTATGGGCCAAAATAGTTTAAAATTTAGTAAAGTTAGGTTAAGGATGTCGGACTAGACATCTTAAATATACAACCATGGTCAGGCCTGCCCACGTGATGGGCTGACGGGCTGGCCCACTGCTTCGGGGTCCGAATACCCCAATTTCCTTCTCCCCCAGTCCATTAATATTTCTTTCTAACTAAATGCGGTAATCTAGGCCGTTGTCTTGAGTGCCCCAAAAACCCACACCGTTCCCCTCTACCGTACTGAGCTGCGGGAACCAACGCCGCATGGGGCACCAGAGGATAGCGGCAAAATCTATGAAGCCGGGTTAGCTTTGGCGGTAGCCAAAGTTTAATCCGTTTCAAATCTTAAGGTACCAATCCGTTTGGTATATAAACTTTACGGTGGTCTGTAATTGAAACTTTAAAATGTGCCACTTATTTTTCTAAATAAACGAGATTTATCTCGATGTAATATTTTTAGAAAAGTTAAATTTAATAATCAAACGCTCAACATATAAATCGGAATCCAATATGAGTTATACATGGAAGAGCGATTGGCTGAATATCATAAGAAAGAGAGACAATTTTTTTGTGTAGATTTTGATGCCTGACTGTAAGCCATTATTCAAATTTAAGATCGTTAAGGGCGTCCATCAACACAATATGTTAAGATAAAACTGGTATGAAAGTTTTTCGGCAAAATAATGTTTAACTAGTAAAAATGCCTTTCTAAATTCTTGCACTAATTATACCAACCAAAATTTTCACTCTATATTAAAAAATATCCAAAAGTTTTTTTTTAAATTACAAAGAAATTTAACACAATTTCAACAGAACTTTTAGTTATTATATATTGTTATTTATTTGTCCTGAAGCGATGTTTATGTTTTTGACAAACATTTTAATTAATAAAATTAAAATTTCAATAAATTTTGTTATTAGTTGACAATATAATTTAAATGAGCCTGTCTGACTCATCCTCGTTATACCAATCCATAATCTCGTATCGAAAAAGTTTCCTAAACCCGAAATCTGTTGTCAAATTTATATGAATAAATAATTATCCATAAGATAATGTTATTATTTCAACTTTTTTGATTGATTATAAATTAATTTATTAATTTACAACAACAATCAAGAGAATTGATTGATGAAGCTTTTTTGTTTGCAGATACATACATATACGAAAAATTATTTTGATGATTTCATTTTCATATATTGATTGAAAAGCTTTCCAATTATATAACTATTGTGAATGTGTTTCTCTCAATACATAATTCAATCTATACACTTAATCAAGTTTATATTTTTTATGCTTTGTGCTTAGTTCCTAACCCTAAACTTTTAAATAACTATATAATTTGTTGTTGTGTTGTTGACGGTCGGCGGAAAAAATAGAAATAAACGGAAAATTTAATAAATTAACATTTATATTTCCCCCCCAAAATATAATAAATTTTTGTCAAGTTTATTTTACTTGACTACCTACTATATAGTACACTGGTATAATATAATAAAACACTGTAAACTCAAAAAAAAAAATAAAAAAAAAAAGCTCGGTGGAAAATTTTTGTTGAACTAAAATTCCAACGGAAATAAACAATAAGGATTTCCGTTTCGGTATTTTATTTTTTGTTTTCGTTATATTGTTAAAGCCAAAGAAAAATTGAAAAATATTTCTTGTACTTTTTTGTGAGCTTTCTTTAGTTCTTTTTTTTTGTAGATTATTTATTTATTTTTATTGTCATAAATCAAATAAAATGAAATTTATGATTTTGTTTTAATCTTCTTGTGTTGTGTATCTATCTATATATGATACTTGGAGATGAGTATTTATTTATATTTCGTATATATAACTTTTGTGAGATAGATTCGATATGGTCGTAAATACTGTTGGCAGCAGGGCTTTATATATACATAGTTTGGGGACAACATTATGTATTATTTCATTTTTATTATAAGATGTTAGGTTAGGTTATTTATATAAAGAATGGAAAAAATCGCACAATGAACGTTCATTAAATGAATTATGTGAAGAGTGTTTCGATATGGCGTTTTTGACTGTCCGGATTATGTGCAAAGCTAATTAGTAATCGTAAATTATATACCAAGTTCATAATATGTATTTGCAACCTGTACGCCACCCTTATACTAAAACAGTAAGATTTACAAATCCAGTATTAAATAATTAATCTATACACAGTACAACATAAAAAATATGCTTTTACTAAAGTTAATTCGTAATAATTTATAAAACGGAAAAAGCTCTATGTAACGAGGAGAAAAAATATGTATAATAAAAATAAAACTTCTGTGTCTATATAACCAAAGTTCATTTGAACAATATTTTTCAGTGGTTTTTGTGGTTAAACAATCATCAAAGTAAAAATTCTATGTTTCTATATTAAAACAACTTCTAGCTATATAATTATATATATATATATGAGTATATTGAATATATATAAATATGTAACGAAGCAACATATCATGTAGATGAATATATGATATATTTGAGAATTCAAATGAGCAATTTTAGGATTACTAATCAAATTATATAAAATAAATTTGTTCTACATTTTTGATTTTAGCGTGAGCTTTTTTGTGCTGTTACCAGAGTAGATACTGTAAAGATATGGAAATATGTTTGTCATATGGTTTTATTTATTTTTATGATTTAATTAATTTGATTACTTGTGTGGGTATATAGGTATATGTATAGCAAATATTATAAGTTTAAATGCTTTTTACAACAAAAATTTTTACAAATTTTCTTTTTAATTTTTGAAATGTTTGTAAATAAACATAACATAAAATTTTTGGAAAGTTTTCTTTGTAAACATTTTGTTTAATGAGTGTTGGGCTTAAAGTTTCGTATGCTCGTAAGCTGTGTTGCTCAATTGTATTGACGTATTTGAAATTGTCTGCATTTTTTCGTAAATTTTTATACTTTTGAAGTTAGAGCTAGAAAATATTAAAGTTTGAGTAATTTATAGAGAGAGACAAAAAGACACAGAGAGAGAGAGAGAGCAGTTTTAGAGAACACTTTAAGTGAACACATTCTCAAGGTTTCTAAATTCTTTACAAAACGGCTTATTTGGATTCGAGAATGACACATCAGAATAGTTCGTTGGCAGTCTTAAAGTATGGGATTTTTTTCTCGTTAAAACATTTTTGTTCACCAAAATAGGGTATTTTTTATAAAAAATTTACTGTTGCGTTTTTTGCTTTGCGCAGTGTATATAGTTGAGTGCCGAGTTTCATCTTTCACACGTAATATATTAGGAGTTGGGAAAGCAGTTATATTCTCGTGTTATCCATGCAAACGTGTTATCGATGCATTCGATTCAGTGGAGAACTGCATAAGAAACGGAAGGTAACCGTCATATGCCAACTGCCTAAAAAACGAGACCACCTGAAAATAATGTTTACGGTTCGTTGAGTTGCTAAACTCACAACCCATAAAAATCGTACTGCGCAAGTCTAACTTCGTTTGATAGATTAAACCCGTATAGAAGTATATATGATTTCAATGTGGTGTAATCTCCACGATGTCTTGTTATTGGCAATGAGATTCACTCAAAAAGAAAAAAATCTGATGACTCTTATACCTAAAAAAAATATTTTGCAAGTTCATTGGATATTATTCCCCGCCATTTGATAAGTCAGGCCCTAAAAAACAACTTATACATATATGATTGATTTTTGGTGTAGTATCCGTGATGTCTTGTCATTTGCCAGAATACGATACACTGAAAATCAAAAGGAGCCGATAATAAATTTACTTATTAAAACATTTCTGAGCAATGTGAGAGTTTTCCACAAAAAACACAATAGTATTAGAATAATTATATTTAATATAATAATAAATCTTAAATTTCAAATCATTATTTCAATTCATTATTTCAAATTTAAAATTTCAAAACTTCAAATTCATAATTTTAAAATTTCAATATTTCAATATTTCAATATTTCAATATTTCAATATTTCAATATTTCAATATTTCAATATTTCAATATTTCAATATTTCAATATTTCAATATTTCAATATTTCAATATTTCAATATTTCAATATTTCAATATTTCAATATTTCAATATTTCAATATTTCAATATTTCAATATTTCAATATTTCAATATTTCAATATTTCAATATTTCAATATTTCAATATTTCAATATTTCAATATTTCAATATTTCAATATTTAACTATTTCAATATTTTAATATTTCAATATTTCAATATATCAATATTTCAATATTTCAATACTTCAATATTTTGATATTTCAATATTTCAATATTTTAATATTTCAATATTTCAATATTTCAATATTTCAATAGATATTTCAATATTCCAATGAGTGTTTTTTATTAATTTCAAGAAAGGAATAGAAAGAATATAATACTGATCACGTGACTTTAAAATATTCCAAACAGAATGTAATAAAAAACGATTTGGAAGGAATGGAATACATTTTTGAGTCATTTTTTAGTTGTTTAATATTTATATATATTTTATAATATATATTTTCATTGCTATAGTCATTCTGCATTTTGAATTTATTTTGTTTCATTTTTTACCGAAACTATTTTTTATGTACATTTACATTCAACAAAACAAATATGGTGACTATCTTAAAAATATTCCTTTCGTTCTACCTTTTCATCTAGTACGAAAAGAATAACTTCCGAACGTCTAGATTAAATAAGAAAAGGTATAGAAGGAATGGAATAAATAAAAAAATATAATATGTCTTGTACGGAACGTCCGGAATATTTGGAGTGAATAAAAAAAACACAATATTTCAATATTTCAAATTTTCAAATTTTTGGATTTCAATATTTCAAATTTTCAATTTAAATTTAAATTTATTTTTTTTTTACGTTAAAGTTTAAAAATTAAAAAAAACAACTTTCTGGTTATTATTGTGAATCAAATAAAAAAATTTTAAACTAAAAGTTGAGAAAGATGGCCGATATTTTTAGTTTGATGAGTCCATTCTTTCAAAGGTTTTTGAAAAACTAGAAAAGTTGCTGCACCTTCGAATGTCCAACGGTTAATTGTTAAAAATTATTAGTACAACGATATTAAAAAAGTTTTTCCTTAGATCAAATTTAAACTTTGCAATATGCTTCAACAAGATGCATGAGTCACTAAATTATTCCCACTTGTGACATAAAATATTCTAACAACCTTAAAAACGTATATGTTGCGTAGAGGCAGTATGATGAGATTTCGAAATAATGTCCACGATGGCGAAGATGATGGTTTGAAGCACATAATTCTGCTTAACTGTTTTTATCTCACGTATATAGAATGTAGCGTTAGCATTACACGCACTACCCCAACAGGATAAACCATACTGCAAAATTGAGTCGGCTAATGCAAAGTAAATCATTCTAAGTAAATATTGCGGACACAAAATAACCGTAGAACATACAAAGACCAATATTGTCTAGATTTCAACCCTTGTCGATCTGTTAGAAAACTTAGATATCGAAATTCATCAACTGTGTTAACTAGGAAGCAATCATTAGAAAAGCATTGCGTGTTGTTGTTTCTACTGCATTCATACGTATGGTATGACGTCTGAAGACGCGACGATAGGGTATCCCTAAAATCGCGACTCAAAACAAAAATTATTATATTTTACTTTAGTTTTCCGATAGTAATGGTGTTTGTGATTGTTCTGTATATTGGTCTATTTTCAGTATTCTCGAACTAAATACACGACCGTAGGAAATTCTTCCATTTGCGTCAATCTGTATGACAACGACTATGATAATCGACACTTACTTATACACAATAAACTTCCCAACCACCACATACTTTTCTTTCCATTAACACTGAATCGCGTATAAATTTGAATTTTGATTTATAGATGAAAACTCAGTAATCTCATCTGTTCGAAACTGATTGTTGTGATTCTTACAAATTTTCCATCTATAAATCTAAATTCAAAAATTATTAGCTATCAACCAAATCGATAAAGTACGTAAATCATGATCTATAAGCGTAATATTATCTTGAAAACTTGGACTAGCATATTTAAACGAAAAATCATCAGCAAAATCAGTTGAAGACCCTCAAAATTGTTGTCGAAATATTCCGTTTACATATACTAAAAATAATAAAGGCCCTTAAAAATTAAGTTGAATTTAATTTTTTATAGATATTTAAATAACTTCATTCAATTTATAGATATAATTTCAATTTCAATTTCAATTTCAATTTCAATTTCAATTTCAATTTCAATTTCAATTTCAATTTCAATTTCAATTTCAATTTCAATTTCAATTTCAATTTCAATTTCAATTTCAATTTCAATTTCAATTTCAATTTCAATTTCAATTTCAATTTCAATTTCAATTTCAATTTCAATTTCAATTTCAATTTCAATTTCAATTTCAATTTCAATTTCAATTTCAATTTCAATTTCAATTTCAATTTCAATTTCAATTTCAATTTCAATTTCAATTTCAATTTCAATTTCAATTTCAATTTCAATTTCAATTTCAATTTCAATTTCAATTTCAATTTCAATTTCAATTTCAATTTCAATTTCAATTTCAATTTCAATTTCAATTTCAATTTCAATTTCAATTTCAATTTCAATTTCAATTTCAATTTCAATTTCAATTTCAATTTCAATTTCAATTTCAATTTCAATTTCAATTTCAATTTCAATTTCAATTTCAATTTCAATTTCAATTTCAATTTCAATTTCAATTTCAATTTCAATTTCAATTTCAATTTCAATTTCAATTTCAATTTCAATTTCAATTTCAATTTCAATTTCAATTTCAATTTCAATTTCAATTTCAATTTCAATTTCAATTTCAATTTCAATTTCAATTTCAATTTCAATTTCAATTTCAATTTCAATTTCAATTTCAATTTCAATTTCAATTTCAATTTCAATTTCAATTTCAATTTCAATTTCAATTTCAATTTCAATTTCAATTTCAATTTCAATTTCAATTTCAATTTCAATTTCAATTTCAATTTCAATTTCAATTTCAATTTCAATTTCAATTTCAATTTCAATTTCAATTTCAATTTCAATTTCAATTTCAATTTCAATTTCAATTTCAATTTCAATTTCAATTTCAATTTCAATTTCAATTTCAATTTCAATTTCAATTTCAATTTCAATTTCAATTTCAATTTCAATTTCAATTTCAATTTCAATTTCAATTTCAATTTCAATTTCAATTTCAATTTCAATTTCAATTTCAATTTCAATTTCAATTTCAATTTCAATTTCAATTTCAATTTCAATTTCAATTTCAATTTCAATTTCAATTTCAATTTCAATTTCAATTTCAATTTCAATTTCAATTTCAATTTCAATTTCAATTTCAATTTCAATTTCAATTTCAATTTCAATTTCAATTTCAATTTCAATTTCAATTTCAATTTCAATTTCAATTTCAATTTCAATTTCAATTTCAATTTCAATTTCAATTTCAATTTCAATTTCAATTTCAATTTCAATTTCAATTTCAATTTCAATTTCAATTTCAATTTCAATTTCAATTTCAATTTCAATTTCAATTTCAATTTCAATTTCAATTTCAATTTCAATTCCAATTTCAATTTCAATTTCAATTTCAATTTCAATTTCAATTTCAAATTTCAATTTCAATTTCAATTTCAATTTCAATTTCAATTTCAATTTCAATTTCAATTTCAATTTCAATTTCAATTTCAATTTCAATTTCAATTTAAAAAAATACGATTTAAGTATATAGTTTCATTTCGAACATCCAATCCGTCTTAACTGTATAACGCATAATCCAATTTTTTTTTGAAAAACTGTCTTGTCAAAAATTGTCATTTCGTCAAACTTGTAAAATTTACAGATACATATTTAAAAAGATATAATACCGCCAGTATAGTTTGGTTTCGAAAGTTAAGTTTGGCTTTATGTAGGAGAACGAAATTTTAGTTTTTTATGTACATTCAGCAATAAATCAACCATAATCTGCACTGAAGAAATATAATCAATAGCATTTTTATTTACCAGTAAATTTGGCCAAGCGCGGTAGGAACGGGTATACAAGAACTGTTGATAGGTTTAGCGATAATTTGTAGTAGTTTTTCTTGTAAAATATGTACTTTTCAAAATATTAACATGAAACGGAAATGCTCCTGAAGAAACTGTGGATTTCGGACCAAAGCCGCTGGGATCTCCCCCTCTCAAAACCTAAAAATTAAATTCACCTGCATTAAACAATCTTTGTTGGCTGTAAAGAACCAACATTCATTTACAGTCTACACGGTTTATTTTGTAAAATTGACTTCGGCGATATAGCGAATGGTAAATCTACAAAAATCTCAAGGTCAAATTTTTTCATTATTACTATACATACTTTATAATGTCTTTCAATAGAATGCTCTAAATTTTTAGACTGTAGCATCCATGTTGTTAAAGCAAAATCTGTCAAATATGTTGTGAATTGTTTAGTAGTGTATAGCAAATCATCAAGAAAGGTTATAGTGTTGAAAAGTACGAAGCAGTCAATTTCCCGTGCTTCCCGTCCCAATTTCCCCGACCTTGGCAAAATTTGCTGTCTTGTATAATCAAAAATTGTTATTCTTGCTTAAATTTTAGAAAACCAATCGAAGAATTCCAACCAACTTCGGTTGGTTTCCTGTGGCACTATTCTGGTAATTCCCTGGGAATAGGGAATTGGGGAAAGATTTTATATGTAATTTCAGTTCAAATATTTTTTTTCCGACCTACTAAGAAGAAAAGTTTGATGCAAATATTTAGAAATTGGGAATAATTTTTCCATATCTAAATTGGCAGGGAAAATTATTCCCAATTTTATTTTGTTTTCAAAAAAATTACCACTATATTTTTACCTCAGTATGCCAGAAAAAAAATTTTAAAATAGAAATTACATATAAAATCTTTCCCCAATTCCCTATTCCCAGGGAATTACCAGAATAGTGCCGCTGATCTTTAAAATTAATTGAATAGTTTATGCCTTTGCCTTTTTTTTAAAAAATATCATTGCAAATATTGAAAAAGATCTTATGGAAGCTGTTATTTTCAGTACAAAGGTTTTCACTAAATTTCGAATGGATTTTTCAAATAATAGAAATAGTTTTAGCCGAATTTTTGATGAAAAATAGTTTGTTATTTCCGCTAAAGTTTTGGTAAACTGATATCGATCCGTATTGTCGTAAATTTAATTTAGAAAGTTTTAGTTCATATTAAGTTTTTTATATTGTACTTTCCAAAATGCTACAATAGCAAAAACTGATTTTGGGGATAACCTTTCAATTTATGGAAAAAGCTCCTGGGCTGTACAGAGACAAAATTTTTGTCGAAAATTTGTTTTTGTTGAAAATTCGTTTTTGTGAACTCCGTTAAATTTTAGAAAAGTGATCTGGATAGATATTTTTTCAAAATTAATTTACCATCTTTTGGTTTATAATCGTTTTTCTAGTCAATGATATACTTTTCAAAATAATTGCAAACAACGGAATAGCATCTATGGAAGCTGTGCCGTTTGGTAGGCCGATTTTATAGTTTATGGAAAAAGGTTAAGTTTAAAATTTTATGCAGATCAGTCAACCCGTAAAACCGATCAGTCAATCCGTCTGGGCTATGTAAAGTCGCAAGTCTAAGCCGATAAACCAGTAAAAATTTAGCACTTAGAAGCCAGAATTTGACGTAATATTGTCAAAATACGTCTCCAGATTACTTCATATATACGCTAGCTGCGGCGGCCACTCAAATTTATTTTTATTTTATTTATTTAAATAAAGTCAATTTCATGAATATTAAAAACTTCTTCTAAAAAAAGCACCCATTAGACCCGAAAAACTACCAATATATTTTTTTTATCAATAAAAGTGATTTCCGCTTAACTATCAGATTTTCAAAAAATTATTAAAGCCACAGAGATTTTAAATTAAATTAGAAACAGTATTTGTTCAAAATTTGTTTTCATATTTCTAAAATTTAAACGAAATTGCGATTTTTGATAAAACTTTTTTTAAATTTGGTCGAGTATTTGTTTTATTTTTTGAATAACGTGTTATCGAATAAATTTTTGTTTTATTACCCCACACTAACCAAAGAGAACAATGAACATAGAAAACGACATGATTTCAAAAATATAAGCTCATAAGAATCAAATGAAAGTCTAGTCCTCATGGAAGTCAGGCGTTGGCCGCAACATATATGCTCTTGATTCAATAAAGTACAGTATAGAAAATGAAGGTCCATAAAATCAAAAAAAAATGTTTTTAATTGTTTGACAGATATGCTATAATTTACCATAATTGTTATTTAATTGTCGTTTGCATTGATTTGTAACGGTCTTACAATTAGAAATTGCAGTTCCTCATATTGTACTTTGTTAGTTCACAAAATCAAATAAATTTAAATAGTCCGTGTAAAGGAAAATCGTGGACATTTCTTCAGAATTTCATAAATTTTCTACTGTTGCCCTATTCTGGTACTTCCCCAGGAATAGAAAACTGGTGAAATAATTCAAATGTAATTTCTGTTCAAAAATTATTTTTCCGGCCTACTGATGAGAAAAAAGTTGATGTAAATATTTATAAATTATTTAAATAAAAATTAAATATAAATTATTTCCCCAATTCCCTGGGAATTACCGGAATAGTGCCACGGGTATCCAGACACGTCCAGAAATTAGTGTTATGATTGATTAAATAATTTTTTTTAGTGATTTTTTAAATTTAATTTCCATACACTCTAAAATTCCTTACAGAATTTCTTTTTCAAGATAAACCTCCTGCAGCTACTATTGCATTGGTTCCATAAAGAAAAAAAAATCGTCTCACTTCGTATAAATAGCCTATAGGTGTATAACCATCTCATTACGTAACAGAAAACTTCCTAATTAAATTCATCGCTTGACGCGAAATCATCCATCATGAATATGTCATCTAATTTCCCATCGCTATTTAACAAAATAAAATAAAATTCCTAATTGAAATCTTAGAAACCGAAACAAAAAAAAAACTTTTTACTTAGCTTTTAATTTTGTTACTGCTGTTGTTGTTGTTGCTTTAAAATGCCAAAAATATGATAAGCATATAACAAGAATCTTAAATTTTTGTTTTCTTCTTAAGCTCGTTTTTCATTAATTTTTATGTTTCAAGAAGATAAACTTAACTTAGCATAAAACACAAAAACAAATTCATTTCTTGCTACCAACAAAAAAAAATTATTTCTTAATTTATTTCTTATATTTATTCATTTTACTAAGCAAATAGTTTACTGTGAAAATAAAACGATAATTTTCTTAAAGTTTAGTTTTTTGCTTAAGATAAATTACTGTGTGTTGTATTTTTTGCTACTGTGCCATATATACGTATATAGCTTTAGATACCAGGCAACATAAAAGTTACATATTTCGAAAATGTTCTAGAATTTGTTAATCGAGAATTTTTTCCTTCGTTTGGAATTTTCCAAAAAAAAAATAACATAAAATTTAGAGAAGACGGATTAAAGGATTTATAATTCTTTAGAATTTTTTTTTAATTTTATTAAATATTTTAAAATGCACTATTTTCTATTATGTGTCTCGGATTACGACAGCATTTTTATATGCGATGCTGGAAACTCATTTAAAAGGCAATTATATCACCAATTGGTTTTTAAATTTTATATTGAAGCTTGAAAAATCTCATCCCTCTGGCACATACATACATATATATGTATATGAAAGTGAGGTTAAACAAAAATTCCTTTGTGGTTTCCCTGGTTAGTGATCCGTACGCATAAAAAAGGGATACATTCTGGTTTTGTTTTATAATGTTTTTGAACCATTTTTTCGGGTATGACCATTTAAAAACAAAAATTAGCAAAGAGGATTTTCTAATACATACATTAAAGGTGAGCATACATATAGGGTACCAACTGAACACTAGCCAAACCAACAAGAAATTGTCGACTTTGACTTTGATTCAACTTTTCCATCCAAACAATGATGTACACAGGTAAATCATTTTCTCGTTTATCAATTTTGTAATGCGCCACTCCAGGAAAATATTTTATACAAAAATAACTTTCCTTATCAATTACGCACCAAAAAAAATACACAAAATTATATTATTTTTTCGTATTTTCACCTCCCGTTTCTTCACCACCCTTATAAAAAAAAAAATTGAAAAATGATTGAAATTAAATTAAATTTTTAATAATTGAATAAACATTTTCACATTTTTTTTGGTATAAAAGTCCAATCAACATTGCGTACTTTAGACGAGTATAATTTATGGTGGTAAATTATATCGATTACGATGGCAATTGAACATAAAAAAAATCTGTCAACACATCAATTCAACCCATATAAAAAACATACTTCAACATAAACTGTCATAACCACTTTTAGACCGAGATATCAAATCAACAATAATATTAATGTTAAAAGCACTAAACTACATAAATTTTTGGTGCCATTGCGGAAATGATGGTTATCTAAATTAACTGTGTAGCGTCTCCCCCGGTCCACTATTAAATTATGACCGTAATTAGAACATTTTTTTTTGTTGATGATAAAAAGCTCAAAAGCGTTAATGAGAAAATAATTACCGTTTATGTACTTGAATATATTATAGTTCCTGATGTGTGTTTTAGAATAAAATATTTTTGGATGCTGAGTGTTTGCTAAGGACTTTATCGAGAAAGCTTTCAAAATTTTGTTAAGAAAGTATATTTTTGCATAATAAATTACGAATTTCATATTAATAATTGAAAAGGACTAAAATATTACGGCAACTTTTTTCGTTTTTGCTACAAGTAATTTATCGAAATTCCGTATTCACAGTAAAGAAATACTGTCCTACAGCATTCTAGAAAAAAAAAATTGTATGTTAGAGTTTTCAAAACTACGGAATAACTAATCTTCATAATGTATAAAGTGATGTTCATGTTAATAAAATTCTCTTTAAGATCTTTATGAATTTAAATAGCCTGCGTTACTAAATTTGTTTGTGGGATCAGCGTTCAATCCCCGATTTCTAATGATCCTAACAAATAGGGCAAGAAACTAAAGCAGCCATGCTGTCATTAAAAAATTTCTTGATAAGCATTCTGAGCACAGGTAAAAACTGCGAACCAAGTTAACGAGGAGGTTCATTAGTGAGTGGTAGTCCAAAAAATGTTTGAGCGAGACCCACAGAAAATGCTCTGACTACGGTAGTCGTCCCACCAAAAGTAGTGGCGTAAAAAATATCCGATACCGACTAGAGACATGTTGTAAAGATGGTTTAACATATTCGTTTGTCAATCCCGCTTTAATAATTCGCGTGTATGTCGGAGCGCTGTTGATCGCTCAAAACTATGCGACAAACGCAATGGTGGGTGTCATGTTTGAAAGAATTGCTCTTGTAAACTGTATGCTTTGACAAGAAAGAAACATCAAAGAACTAATACGATTATTTGCATTCCTCGCGCATGTTCAGCAATTTTAAAAAAAATTTAACAGAGGCCGACAAATATAGATATTCGTTGACGATTTTAATACGCTGGCCGAAGCCATGCCCTTCTTAAGTCAATATCGTTTCGGGAAGGTGAGTTATGTAATAATGGAAACTAATCTATCAACATTCTGTAAAGGTAAAGTGAGATAATATATTGCCAAAATGTCCGTTAGTACCAATCTTAAGATAGCTGCATTTTGCTGAAAGTCAGTTAGATCTGACCATCAAACACAGTGACCATCAAACAGTACTTTTACAGTAACGCAGTCGAAAACCTATGCCTAATACAATGGAAATAGTACCTTGCTATCCTGGGAAATAATATATACCATTTATGAACCAAATGAAAAATTGTCCCTTTTAACAAAATGCTTGTGTCATCTGTATGAAAAGTTTGTTCCGATCAAATCATACCGTTTAACCGTTGTGTTTATGCATCTATTTTTTTTTAAGTTTATCACATAAGGGTTATCAGATTTGTTGAAATATCACGTAAAAATGTATCAATTTTATCTAATTTGGCTATGAATTCCATCTTGCTATTGGATTTTGTGTTTATGTGCAAATTAAACAAGATAAAAAATAATAAATTTTTTGTTTCATTTGTGCATTTCCTACTCGACCTACATTATAATTTCAATTGGATACTATGAGTATACTCTTCTCTCTTCATATTATATACATATCTCTATAGGTGTTATTGATCATTACCGTCTCGTTTTTTCTTAGAATAGAATGAAAAAATAGTACGAGTAATATTGGAATGGATCAGCCAAGCTACGCTCGATTTCAGCTGGCTTTATTCTTGAACTATTATAAACATTTTTAGTATCGAGTTAGTGTCAAAGTATAGCGAAAAACTGAAAATACCGGTGTGAAGTTTTTAGACAAAAGCTTTTGGACAAAAATTTACGCGAGTGTTCTTTGTGAAGTTTTTGGACACATTTTTATTTCTTGGACAAAATTTTTTGTAAGTGTGCAATTTTAACAGTGTATTTATTTTATATTAAAATCGAAACAGTATTGATAATAAATATTGTTAAAACAAAAGAAATTGTTTAACATTAAAAAATCTAAAATGCTCATTATTATAAAATTTTTCAATAAATCACGTACCATACTGTATAAAATGACACACCAAATAACAAAAATCTCAGAGATTGGCTCGCATAGTGACTATGTACGTTCGAAAGGGGATACTTTGAGCTATTTAAATCAGTTAACCCCAATCAGTCCAAGAAATAAAAATGTGTCCAAAAACTTCACAAAGAACACTCGCGTAAATTTTTGTCCAAAAACTTCACACCGGTACTGAAAATGATATTCTTGAAAATGGATTCCGAAAATTTTCGCAACGGAACGTTACTTAAATTTTCGTAAAGGTTTTTTCGTTCCTTTTTTCATTCCTCGTAATAAAATTATTGTCCTATTGCACACGAGAATTTTGGTTTTTTGATTATTTTTTCAAGGCCAACTAGTCGTAATAGATAATGTATATATATGTATATGTGTTTTATTTCGTTTTGTTCTGCTCTCTCGAAAATAAAATTTAAACTAAAATGAGTCAAAAATAATCTTGAAATTTATTTTATTTCATTTATGTTTGTGCTAGTGTGGTTGCACTGAAAATTTAAGTCGCAATTAAAACCGGTATCATAGTTAAACGGGGAAAGAAGAAAAATACGGTTTCTGTGATACCCCGTGTGCCATCAGCCATTTAGATTTTTTTTAAATATTTGTAGTTAAAACGCAATTATTTCACACAGTTTGATGTCCTAAATTATTTATTTAGAGATGTAATGGACATTTGATACCTAGGTAGTAAAAAATGTGATTTAATTTTTTCTTTATTACTATGGGTGATCATTTGGAAAATTTGGGTTCATTTTTTAGAATCATCCTGGTTTTAATTTTTTTTTTTAAATACAACTCTATTTCTATTTGATGACCAATATAATGTTTTGTTCGAGATAATAATAAACATTCTATTTTTTCCTTTACGTTTTATTTCCTAAAACAAAAGACATTATTGTTTATATCAGCCTCTATTGGTTTGACCACTTTTATCTTCTGTTTACCACTACTGGGAAATTCTAAATTTTATTTACGCACAACAGCTTGATTCTGGTTTTTCCTATAGGAAAAGGAATTAGGAAAAATATTTTCATAGTTTTTTTGTCAAAAATATCAACTTCTGGCCTACTGAGAAATCATGTTTGATCTAAAATTTTATAATTTAGGAAATATTTTTTCCGTATAGAAATTGGGTAGGAAAACTAATCCCAATTTAATTTTGTTTTTGACAAAATTTACATTAACTGTTTACCATAGTATGCCAGAAAAAACATTTTTGTGACAAAAAAACTATGATAATATTTTTCCTAACTCCTTTTCCTATATGAAAAACCGGAATCGAGCAGCAGCTGATATAACTACAAAAATTTTAATATTTTGGCATTTCGTTGTAATCAGTATTAATGAAACATTGATAAAATACCGTGTTGTGATCAATAAATTTTTACTTTATTTTTGATTTTTTTTTTTACTATGGATAGTGGAAGACACGATAACCACAATAACTTAAGGTTTTCAATTGCAATGACATTTTTAATCACCTCATTACGAAATGTCATTATTTTTTATTCCCCTCTTGCCTATTTTCGTAATGGTTTCAAGAATACCAATTTATGAGTTCTCCATTACGATTACGAAAATAGTGCTAAGAGAATTTTAGGTACCGAAAATTTTCGTAATAGTTCAAGAATAGAGCCCCTGGTTTCAACTAAGTCGCAATAGATTTTTATTGTTAGATATTCCTTATTTTATATTATTTTATATTAAAATACCAAATTTTTTTTGTATTGTTTTATTCTATTCTCTCGAAAATAAAATTTCAGCAAAAAACTATATCTCAAAAATGACCTTAAATTTTTTATTTTCATTTCTATTTTTTCATTTCGGATTCACTGAAAAATTTAATGTCGCAGTTAAAACGGATTTTGTTGGTAATGCTTAGTACTCAGTTCAAAGTGAAATGAAATTTTAACGCGGTCTCCAAAAATCTATTTATTTTCGGGTGAAATAGAAATGAAATTTTATTTGGAGAATTTTTAATTTTAACGTATTTGTAAACATGCATAAATTAATTTCTTTACTTTACGTAAATAATTTAAATTAAATTGACTTTAATTAAAATTTATGAATTTGTGGTATTAAAAAATTTGTTTTTTTCCAAAAACAAACAAATGTCAAAATTTCGCGTGAAAATAATGTGCCGAGACATTATTTTCACATGAAAATAATTTGGAGAGTTTATGCGCGCCATCTTTGATGTATTGAACACACTTGGTTTTTTCGTTGGAGATCTGAGTACTACAAAACGAAAACAGAAATGAAATTTTTCATTTCTAATTTCACTTTGGTAAAATCGTATGGAAATTTCACGTGAAATCGAACTGAGTACTAGGCTTAAAAGGGGAAAGAAAGGAATCAGATAAGGTGAAGCCGGTCTTATGAAAACGTGCGTAGCATGGCTCGTTAGGGTTTGAAAAATTTTAGTGTTCTGGTTATTCAATTTCATCTGAATTTTTGTTATAATGGATTTGTGAAGTTAATAGTGCTGAGTACAGCGGTTGCTCGCTATATGTGATAGGGAAAATGAAGACACTGCCATGAATTTCGAAGATAATGAGACAGATGATGAATGGTTACCAAACGACGACACAGCCGATTCGGACGTGGAAGATGTGGTTGGAGATTGTTATTTAGAGGTTGAAGAGAAAAAAGATGAGCGGGTAGATGAGATCTCGAGCGGGATATTGAGAATGACATAAATTCAGGTAACATTACAATAGGTGAAACGTGTTCATGTTCAAGTTTGCTTGGGTGAAATAAAACCGAATGGCATACTAATTTTAGTGGAACTAAAAAACCTTAAAACACAATATTTTGCGGTCTATTCCGGGATACTTTCAAACGAATATTTTCGAATGAAATGTGTTTAATTATAATTGGAGAAACAAATAGAAGAGCTGAAGAAGAGGGACAAAGAATAATGAACAAATTGAGGAACAAATAGAAAAGCCGATATATAAATAAACAAATGACCGTAGACATCATAGAATAGAAATAGAATGATGTTTTGTTCGAGCATACTGAGACCACAATAGAAAAATTATAACTGGAAAGATAAAACAGTATATCATTTAACTCCTAGAACGTGAAACATAAAATAAGTAGTAAGTCGAAAAATGTGATAATATAACCGGCCCTGATTTCGTTTTGGCAGAATATAATAAAAAAAATCCATTGAAGCTTGCAAAACTATGGAAACCGTTGACAGTTTGATGCATGAATCGATTTTTACGGTTTTACAATGTAAATACCAGACCCTTTTCTAAATCGTTTGGAAAACGATAAAGCAGGAACAGATATATTTCTCATGTTAAATAGAAATTTGCGATCAAACTATAAACCAAGCGATTCAGTGATTATGGATGAGCAGTTATTATCCCCTACAGAGGTAGAACTCGTTTTACTCAATAGATGCCATGCAATCCGGTAAAATACGGGATAAATGTCTGGTGGGCTTGCGATTCACGGATTTTTTATCCTATTCGTGGGCAAATCTATACCGGCAAATCTTCTTCAGTAAACCAAGGAGAAAGGGACGTGAAAAATTTGTGTTACCAATTTAAAGGATCTGCAAGGAATGTTGTTACCGATAATTTTTTTTACAACCTTACCACTAGTCCAGCCTTTGATGACATGGGACCTTTCAATTGTTGGTACCGTAAAAAAGAAATGCTTCCATCTAATTAGCGTCCAGAAATATCTTCTATATTTGGATTTAGTTCAGACAATATCCAGGAAAAGAAGGAAAATAACCAGAAAAATAATCCTCAGTTTCAAGCCATAACGCACAAATGGAGAATTTTTCTACCAGATCTTGGGGAACATTTGGAGATGCCAAATATTTACATTAGATCATTCATTCAGAATTGTATCAAAGGAGTTTCAACAAAATCGGGGATAGAGAGCATTTTGGGGAAACAAATTCTTAATCAGCGTTTGGAAACCTCAAGCCCTAAAGTGATGCACCAAAGAGAAAATGGAAATCTTGAAAAACGTGTGCAATGTGCCATCTTCCTATTTGTGACGAACATTGCGTTCTTACTACGAAATGTGTGTCTTGTACCGAATAAGTCTCTTTTTATTATACTCCATTCAAAGTTTCTCTTATTTTGATTTTTGAAATACATCAAATGAAATATAATTGACTTTTATAAACTGATTTTTCATTTGAATCGGTATGGAACCTCTAAATTCTCAAATTTGGCTAATGGTTACCGGGGTAACCCAATATTAACTAAAA
Organism: Nephrotoma flavescens; assembly: GCA_932526605.1. Classification (NCBI taxonomy): domain Eukaryota; kingdom Metazoa; phylum Arthropoda; class Insecta; order Diptera; family Tipulidae; genus Nephrotoma; species Nephrotoma flavescens. Next base: position 274,118,595 of record OW052220.1, read on the forward strand.
TGTACAGTTTGTTTATGATAACAAAATGTTTTCCAACTTAAATAAGTTTAGCATTCCTATAGACCCCCGAGCTAAATTTTCAATGATAAATTAGAAATTTTGTGCATTAAAAACGAGAAGGACGCGAGTAACCTACCATAGACATAAGGATTAACAGCTACTGGCCCGCCTTGGTTCAATAATCACATTTTATGCTTGATTAAATTACGAAATTTTATTTTCAATCGTTGGAAGCGTACAAAAACTGTAGAGCTTTATCTAGTATATAAATCACTTAGAAATAAAACCAACAATGTCATCAAAAACGCAAAAACTCAGTATTTAGCTAAGCGTCTCTATCCTACATTTCCTTCGAAAACATTTTAGAAACACCTTAACCCAATAACTGGACAATCCAATAAACCAAATAACTCAACCATCGATTTATCAGCAGATGATGTGAATAATTATTTTTGTAATCGACAATCTTCACCTAACAGAAACGATTTCGGATTGAATAGGGCAATTCAAGGGGCGGTTTTAGTTTTCGAAACATTGATATTGTAGACTTAACTTAATTCTGCTGGTGTTGATGGACTGCCATTAAAATTTATCAAAATGTTATTACCCTATATAGATTGTTTTATACAACATGTGTTTAATAGCATTATCACTTTCTCTACTTTCTCTAGACGGATCATGGGCTAAAAGTGACAAACAGAAAGCCTCTCTATTTGCTGCTTATTTAGAAGAGACTTTTCAACCGTTGCCGAGGCAAACAGCAAATGAAAATACAACAGTCGCAAACAAAGCAGATGATCTTGACATAAGGCTTGTGACTTTATTGGAGCTTAAAACTGAAATCAATAGTAACTTTTGTTACAGGCTGGCTACTGCTACCCTGCAGATATCACTAAGCACACGCAGAGGCCTCCACGGTGATTTTTGCCGGCTACATTCTCAGGGAGAAGTGCGAAGGGTCGTGGGGATTGAGGCATGCGTGGCTCCTGGCTTACACCGTTATTACAGATATTTCAGGAAAAAACGCAAATAATAATAACCGAGTTCCGCCGAAATTTGTCGGCCGGAACCTGAGGAACGAACGAAAAAGAAGAAAAAGAAAAATTATAACGGAGGAGAGGTGCCTTGGTGCGCGCATCCGTCCGAATTCAAATGGTGGTAAACACCGGTTTCGAATCCAGATGCGGGCACCAAGGGACCGCCAACCCTACACCGACACAAGATGGGAATTCCCCCTCATCACACCCAACCCGAAAATTTAATAATTCATTTTTTCTTTCTTTAATTTAGACACAAAAAAATTAAACACAACTTCCCATCAGAAAAAAAGAAGAAAGAGAAAGAGCGAGAGAGAGCAAATGCGCACCGAGCGCGCGACCGCTACCCGGCGCTCGATTACAAAAATGTTATATAAATGTAAAAAATTTAATTTAAAAAACATTTTTGAATAAAAAAAATTTAAAAAAATACCAAAAAATGAAATACAATAAAAAAATAAAAAAATCGTACCTTAACTAATATTTTTTTTCCAAAAAATTTTTTTACTGTTGCGGGGCCTCTCCTGGATACCAAGAGGGTTGCGGCCTTGGTGCCGTTGGCGTTGCGGGGCCTATCCCCGATACCAACTAAAATACCAATGGCCGGTTGGCCACCTGTATTGTTGCGGGGCCTTTCCCCGCTATCAAAAAAACAAATAGCCGCAACTGACCACCCGCCAATAAATTGGGCGTTGGCTCGCCGAAAAACCGTTTATAACGTGGCCTCAACGGGCCACCCGTTAATTAAACCACCGTATTATGTTTCCAAATTACATTGTATGCTCGGGGATTTGCATGAACTTTACATTCCAAATATACATCATCTCCCTCTTCGATATCCTCTGAATTTAAATTTGATCCTAATTCCAATATAAGTGTGTTGGGATACCTTACAACCAAAAAAAAAAAATTTGCACCGTTGCGGCCAAAATAATGTGGCGCCTAGCATCGAAATATCTCTTGCGTATTTGCACGTGCTGCCGTGACCTTACGTTCAACAAAAAGAAATCGGCCTCCTTGCGATATTTGGAACCCGCGATGCGAATCAAAAATGAATGTATACAGTTACTTTAACAAAAACAAACCTTCACTTAAATGAAAGAATTCGCTATTGAAAATTTTGTTTAAGTTTAAAACTATCATCACCATTTGTGCGCCTCTAGATGTTTAGACGCATTCACAAAAAAAGAAAATATTACTTTTCACAGAACATTGCGATGTGGAATTTTTGTTCTTCTTCACAACTCAAATTAAACAGCCCCTATTTATTTAGTTGAATTTGACACTGTTTATCTTTATTAACTCCAAATTTTAATCGAACTTTTCACAATCAATTTATTTGCGTTGTTTTTACAATCAAATTTAAAACCAAACTTTTGAAAAAATACTGTACTCTCAACTTGAATTCAAAAAAATAAACTCTTCTTTTCGATTCAAAAACAAAACCAGACTGAATAAAAAAAAATCTCGCACCGAATATCGACGCGCAAAACGTTCTAGAAGAATTGTCTTTCTTCTCTGTTTTTCGTTTACATCAATTCGCATTGATATAAACGAGAAGAATATAAGAAAAACTTTTTTAACCTTTAAACGTTTTACTTTACACACACTCGATGCGCATTGGTCTCGCTCTCTCGTCATTTTTTTCCCCCTGCGCCACCACACGATGAGGTACAAAACAAAACGTCGTGAGTGCGTTCAGCGCACAATAAACAAACAACTCCGAAAGCGAAGACACAAACGAAGGGAATTTAAAATACAAATATTGAGCAATCAATGGAAAGTAAAGACACCAACCGGGAGGGGGGATATAAAATATACAAAAATTGTGGTTGCAACCACACAGTCGTAACAACTTAAGTATCAGAAAAGCTCCAGTTTATGATTTAATAACTGGGCAAATTGTGAAAGCCATTCCTGCGAAAGGTTTGCGTAAATTAAATCAAATAATTAATGCAGCTTTCAGACTGAAATATGTTTCACGACAATGGAAGGTGGCCGAAGTAATAATGATTCCTAAACCAGGTAAACCAGGAAACGATAAAAAATCATATAGACCGATATCACTACTTCCAGTCATATCAAAAATATTTAAAAAAAACTGTTGCTGGAGACTCAAACTATAATAGAAGAGAGATGCTTAATTCCACCACACCAATTTGGGTATAGAGAATATCACTCTACAGTTGAACAAGTTCACAGAATAACGGATGGGATGCATTTGAGAATAAGAAAATATGCTCCAGTATTTTCTTAGATGCAGCTCAATCTTTCGACAAAGTTTGGCACCAGTGGCTTGAATTTGAACTGCATCGAGACCTGCCTAAGCATTTTTATCAAATTTTTAAATCATACATAGCTGATCGATATTTTAGAGTCAAATTTTAAAATGAGTACTCTGAAATAAAAAGAATACCAGCAGGTATACCACAAGGTAGCGTACTTGGACCTATTCTGTTTATTCTTTATACGAGATACTTACCGAATATTGAAGGTACTACTGTAGCTACATTTGCAGACGATACAGCTATTCTAGCAGTTGGAAAATATATTTCGGAAGCAACAAGCAAACTTCAAAGTGCAGTTAACGCGGTGAGCAACTGGACTAAAAAATGGCGCATCTTATTAAATGAAGCCAAATCAGTCCACTTCAACTTTACAAATCAAAATGTAAACTGTATTCCCGTGGTTCTCAACTCAAACGAAATTCCATATGCAAATACAGCTAAATGCCTTGGCACGACCCTCGATGCTAAGCTGAGATGGAAAGAACACATCAAGAAGAAAAAAGAAGAGATAAACATCAAATATATAGAAAAATGTACTGGCCCATGGGTAGAAATTCTTAGCACTCAATACACAACAAATTGCTTCTATACGCAGGCAAATGCTAAAACCAGTATGGACCTATGGTATCCAACTTTTTGGGTTGTGCCAAGAAGACCAATGTACAAATTATACAATGCTTCTAAAACAAAGTGCTACGAGGGATTGTGAATGCCCCATGGTACATTAGGAATGACAACCTCCATAGAGACTTATTAGCGCTTATCTCTACACGAAAATGCAGATATACGTCATATATTGGACACCACTAGCGGAGTGGAGGAGACTCCAAAGGCAGAAACAGCTGGAGCTGGGCAGTTTGTTTTAGAATAAGAAAGTATTATAAAATGAGTAACCATTAGGTTACTCATCTTAATCCGAGAACTTAAGTTAAGAAATATAAGTTACTAGATGATCTCTGAATCAGTTGTAATATTGTATAAATAAATAAATAAATTTATTATATAAAAAAAAAAAAAGCTTTCTCTAGTTTCCCTTATGAATGGAAGCACTCTGATACTGATTCCTAAAAAGCAAAATAGCTCTTCTCCTTCTGATTTTCGGCCAATTAGTTTGCTACCGGTCCTTTCTAAGGTTCTAGAAAAAATTATTCAAACGCAAATTTTGCATCATTTAGAATTTCATAAAATGCTGTCCAATGTTCAATCAGCCTATATATCTAATTACTGCTTTACTAAACATTAGTGATGATATTCGCTGGGCTATCGACGACAAACAGGTATGTGCACTGGTGCTCTTGGATTTTAGCAAGGCATTCGATAAAATTGATCATGAATTGTTAATAAAAAAGCTGAGCGATTATTTTTAATTTTCATTGCTTGCACCACGTCTGATCCTATCGTATCTTTACGATAGTAGACAAACAGTTTTTCTTCACTCATCTACATCTAATATGCTTTGAGTACAACTATAAAATTTGATAGTTACAACATCAAATCCATCAATTTTATTACAATTCTCTGAATAATTTCCTAACTGAATATCTACCACTACTGGAATATTATTTTCCTATTGGAAATACTGAAACCTAGATGTCGCTAATCTCACAAAACTGTTATTAAACCAATGTATACTGAATTACGCGCAATAGTCGAAATCGTAACATTACCGCCACATAAGCCTGTTCATCCCGAACAGAATCCAATCTACCGGCTCTCCAGATGAGTCCCCCGTCCTAACTACAGCTCCAAAAAATTTAATATCGACTTCTGATGCCACTTAAGTTCGCTTCCATGTTCCTTATGCCCATTCTATTTCTGCTTTATCCTCAATTATAATCCATTTCATCATCCATGGTCGCAACTCAGCTACGCCAATCATCTTCTCCTCCATCCCGTTCCACTTAATATCGCTCTTGCTCCTCCATTTTCATTGCCGTTTATGCATCTTTTCATAAATCGCTCTTCATGTCGATCGACCTCGATAAGAATCGTGCTCGCCATTATTTCACACCAGTTCCTGCAGCCAACTTTACGAATATGTTCCACATATTTTTCAACTGGCGGTACTCTACGTCCATTGAGACCATTACACGAGAGTATAGATAATTATATTTTAATAAGAGGCTAATTAAATGCTATATTAAAAAAAATTTGGCTCCATCCCTCCCAACTAAATCGCGGGTTCTGCTAGCTTTAGAAAATGTTGCCAGAACCCATACCGAAAAACAATTTAAAAACAATTGGAAAATTAAAGGTTAATTTTAGGCTAATTAAATGCCCCATTTAAATTTTTTATTCTGCTCATTCTATAGAATGATTTCCTATAGGAAAAGCACAATGATTTGTTACTTAAAATCTAGCAGAACCTCAATCGAAAATTGGACCAAAAATCAAATTAGAACGCAAAACAAGATCAATTGACATACAAATAATTTTAGGCTCCTATTTTATTTTTAGCCAAAATTTTTTTAATGGGGCATTATTTGTTTGTCAATTGATCATGTCTTACGTTATAATTTCGGTTTTGGTCTGATTTTCGATGTAGGTTCTGCTAGATTTTAAGTGATAACGCCGTATGCTTTTCCTAGAACGAGCAGAATGAAATATTTAAATGGGGCATTCAATTAAGCTTTAATCTTCCAATTGTTTTTAAATCGTTTTTCGATATGGGTTCTGCTAACATTTTCTAAAGCTAGCAGAAGCCGCGTTTTAGTTGGAAGGGATGGAGGCCAACATTTTTTAATAGATCATTTAATTAGCCTATAATTATTCATACTATCTAGTAATGTTCTGCTGTGTGGGTTCTAGTTACTATCCAGATATTTTTCAATATTACATCAATCAATGGACCCCCGCATCAGATCAAAAGTGGACAACTCCACCAGTCTCAATTTGTTGTGCTCGGCATTAGCTAATTTTATAACTTATTATCTCGCCCAAATGTATAGCTGCCACAATTGCTCTTCGGCATCATCCGAAAGCATGAAAGCAGGAGACGTCGATTTTGCACACAGCTGATCATCAAAAGTCCTGAGAAGTGTGTCTCCCTTTTCTTGAACAACTGTGGCAATATCCTAGTCTAATTGTTCATTGATTATTTTAATTGCGTGTTTCATTTATCGCGTCAAATCTTGTATTATTTCTTGTTTTGATTTTTGACTTTCTTTCGACATTTGACTTATAGCTGCCAATACTTGCGCTATATCGAATATTCCAGTTGACTCGGGAATTGTTTTCACCACTATATGTTTTTCATATAGCTTTTCCTTTTCGAACTCATATTCGGGTCTAACTCTTTCTTCTCCATAACCTCACGAAGTTGTAATATTTATTCTATTTTTCCAACACACGTCGGTACATTTAGCTTTTGCTTTAAATCTTTAATATTCATCTTCTGAAATTCACAAGCCCACAGCTGTCACCAAATTTTATTAATGTGCCCTGTAAAATCCACTTCTTATCACTGGTTTGTGAATTTAGCTATAGATTGACGGTAACAACATTAATTCTTGTAATTTATTCCACTACTGAAATATTGCCGAAAATGCCAAAAATATTCCCACACTAATTTTCCTAAAACCTACAATACTTAAACTGAAACACTTGAAACAATTGAAACAATTATTTATTAATTCACCATTCACAATTATTTTAAATCACATCACTATTTTCAATTAAACATCACTTATAAGTATCCCGCTACTCACTTTTGCTTTTATTCTATCGTGTACCGTGTCTTAGTCAAAAACTAACTTAAAACTCACACCTGTGTTCATTGCACCCGTATTTATGTCCTGCGCTGAATATGCCAGTTTGTTCATGAACAATCGCCACCATTACCTTAACCTATATGTCACTTATCTCACAAAAAATGATATTAAATAAATTTATGCTGAATTATGCCACTTATGCAAAGTTATCCCCGGATTCTATTCCCGGAATTTAAAAAAAAAATAATCCGGCAACACTAACATAATTATATAGCTCTAACTCTTGTGTAAAGTTAGCCCCGCCCTGTTTTATATTATATTTTATTCCAAATACACTTCATAATATGTGACGTTATCCCCGAATTTTATTATATAAAATGAAGTAAAATAATTTTTAAATTGGCTCATAAATTTGTCAGATTATGACAATAAGATGGAAAACATATATCCCACATTTAGGAGAAAACGGGAAAATCGTACCGTTGCAATCTAGCGAAATTTGGCCTCAAACAAAATATTTCCGTGTATGTAATACGTTTTGGACCTAATTTCGTTACATCGTTGAGCCTAATTTCACGAGGTTGCAATAGTACGATTTTGTTCATATTTTGCGAAAAGTGCGTAAGGGTCTAGCCATTTTAAAATAATATAGCTCTGATCCGACAAACTAATACTTTTTACATGTCAAACGAAAATATAATTTTGGGTCAAGAACGTATGACATATAAATGTTTTATTTGGAGCCAAATTTCGCTAGGTGTACGATTTTGTTCATATGTTGCGAAAAGGGACGTAAGGGTCTAATAAAATTAGGGGATAGCTTCACATATATGAAGTGTATTTGGAACAAAATGTAATATAAAACAAGGCGGGGCTGACTTCACACAAGAGTTAGAGGGATATAATTATGTTAGTGTTGCCTGATTAATTTTTTTTAAATTTCAGGGATAGAATCCGCGGATAACTTCACATACGTAATTATGAACAAAAGGCAAATCGTAACAGTATTGATGTGTGCTTTGTACCCAACTTAGATGTATTTACATGGAGTACACGAAGGAGTCCCACCGATGGATCAGTTGAAGAACACTGGTAAAAAAATTGATAACAGTAAGCCACCCTGCCCTATAATATCCCAAATATCTCAGTGAAGACAACAGTCCATTCATAAACTGTATAGTTTCTCGAACTACTGAACTCTGGTTTAGAAGCAGGAACATTCTTGAAGAAACATCATGCGTCCGATCTGTTTGCTAGGCACGTCGAGCGAGATTTTGGAACACAATATCAGAAAGATAGTGAGAAGCTGTTTTCAGAATAGACTGCTAAAATTCGTTAGGACCGTCATTATGGAATTGGGTATTTCGAATACAAATTACCGTCGATAGTGGTGGATTTTTCAGTTGCTATATTACGGCCTTGTTTAAAGATGAGGTTAAGGCAGAGGTCTGAACTTACGCATCATTCGAGGGTGAACAACAGAAGCTGGATTAAAGTTAGTGGAATACAAAAACGAGGCCGTAATTATTTCGAGTAGAAAGCAGAGAGAAACTATATACATATATCGGCTTTAGTAAATGTTTCATTTCACGTTTAATGCGTAATTTTGGAGTGCCTAAATAAAATCGCCGAAAATTGTTGTAACCAGTGTCGTCAAGTCGTTCTTACTGTACGAAGCCCATTGCAAAAGTGTACGAGCGATCAGTGGTTTTAAAATGATATTAGATAATAAGGCATAAAGGAAGATCCGCAACATATGTTTTTCAAATCTCTGCGATTTGAGAAAAAAAGGTGAAAAGTCGGAGCTTGAATGGGGCAGCTTCCGACGCCTAAGAATATAGTTGCACTAATGATTGGGTCTACTGATTATTTCTCTGTTGTCTAAGGTTATATCAAGATTACACGGTAAATTTAGGGAAAATTTATAAGCTAGAATTTTCACTACAATTTTTTGTTTTTCTGCGGCCAAATAAGTTCATTTCAGTTTCTGGCCAATATCTCAAAAAATTTTACTAGTAACCACTCATACTTTCGGTTGTTTTTCTAATAGCTAAGGTAACACTGAGACTACTTGGATAATTTGGGTAACATTTTTGGATTAGAATTTTCACTATATTTTTTTTTGATTTTCTAGACAATATCAATAATTTCTTAGTAAGTCCCACAGAAAATTAAAATATTGCAAGGCAAATTCTAGTCCATAAATTTCTCCTAAATTGTCCATGTATAGTCTCAGTATTATCTTACTTTTAGGAAAACAACAGAAACTTTTAGTTACTTGTGGGAGTTTTTGAGATATAGGCCAACTAAAAAAATCTTATATAACCACAGAAAATCAAAAAATTATAGAGAAAATTCTAATCGATAAATTTTGTTCGAATTATCCAAGGAATAGTTAAGTTCTCTCTAGCTCAAAATTTCAATCAAAAATTAATTTAGAAACCAAATTTCATAAGGATTGGTTATGAATTGGTCAAGCATGAATGGATTCTAGAATTTTGTCTAAAACTCACTTTAAATCCCTGATCAATACTACTATCCAAATTTTATCGCCATTCGTTAAGAAATTGCGGTAAGACGAAATATTGTTAAATTTCAGAGATCAATAAATTTGTCAATTTAGGAATACTTTCAATATTTTATTCCGCTGGGATATTATATAAAAAAAAGATGTCCGCTGGTTTATTATATAAATAAATTCTCTTTTGTGATAGGGCTGCCACCACCTTGTTAAAGTTAGCCGAAAGATTCCAGCCGAAAGATAATGCAGATAGTGTCTTGACTATTTTTAAACTCTCTTTATACTCTCGCCCCTATCGATTTTTAAATTCCTATAAACTGAAATAATTTCTCCTTCACCCGAATGATGTTACCTGATCCTAAATTCTCCTAAATTCGAGTTCATAACTGATTTTTGCTGTATTCAAGACACTATCTGCATTATCTTTCGGCTGGAAACTTTCGGCTAACTTTAACAGTATGCTGCCACCTGTGACGAGTAGCGTAATATCTTATTTTCCGCTGAAAAATTTCCGATATATGGAATATTATGCTTAATTAATTTTTCACGAGAAATCTCGAGAATTACCGGGAGGACCAGAAATAATTCTTGGTTTTTCAAGAAATGCATATCTCTACTGTTATCTATCTTACGGTGTGTCTAGATATTGCAACTATGGCATGTGTTATATATAAAGCCGCGGTGGAGGACTCACTTTATACAGATCATATTTGCTCAAGTTGATCTATGAACATTATGGATCGTCATGACGTTACTCTAAACCTCGTAAACATGTATATGAAGATATCCCAAATTCCATCCCCGAAAAATGCGATGGCAACACTAACTATTGCTATCATTACATTTTTTACTCTCAGCCCACAAAATCACCACATTTTCACTCTCAGCCCCGATAATATTTACTGTCGTGACAGCTAAAACTATCATGACACAGCTAAAACTATTATGACACAAACATTTTTCGGGGCTGAGAGTAAAAATATTACATTTAGATGAAGGAGGAATATTTAAAGTAATTTTTGATTTTCGCTAGTGTTCGTTGTAGAGTGCCCTTCGATAGGTATCACTTCTGATTAACGTGGATACGTTATGCTTTGTCTAGAACACTGATATTTTTGACAATCTTTATTGAAAGTTTTTATTTTAATTCAAAAATTATGTTTCTAAATTTATTTTGCTTCACATAACAAGAACGTACCTTTTGTACCGTTTTGTCTGTAATAATATTGCAAAAAAAATATTTTGCCAAATCACATCAGAAGCTTCTATACCAATTAAAAAGTTTAGTATTTATTTAATGTAATTTTTGTTTTGAATCCTAAAGTTTTTAGTTATAATCACATTTTTTTAAAGTTTCAACAAAAATTTCAGTTCATCATAAACATTTTAATAAAAACTTTTAAGCTCACATCTAGAAGTAAATGAAAATAATAAAGTTCTTGAATCTCATTCAATAATAGTACACTGATAGACAGTTTGGTGAAAAATAAAATATTTTTATAAGCTTTTAAAATAGTTAATAACTAGAAAAAAAAAATATTTTTAGTTTAACTGCACTTAAAGTTTAATAGCATATAGTGTAAAGGCTTTTATATTTAGATAGTTATAAATTACCGCTAAAAGCTTTTTTGTCATTTACTTCATAGAGCTTTTCGATAAAAACATAAATACAATATGTTAAAGTTTTGTGGATAGGATTTTCTTTTTCCACATTATGTTAGAAAACTAATCTGCTCTAAATTTGTTTAACCAATGCACAATAACAAGGGTAAAAGCTCGTAAATTAATTCCTGTACCAGTGCTAAAATGCAAACATAATGTAACACATTTTTCTAATTTATGAAACGAGAAAAATTTATAAAAAAAAAATTGTTGTCTTCCAACTACAACACACACACACACACATATATAAAGTAGTGATATGTAAAGAAAGATGATACATATAAAAATATGTTCGAAAAGCTGTACATGAATATATATAACAAGACAATTCTTAGATGAAAAATTGTCCTTATACAAACAAATTTTCCAGCTCTCCTATGATTATGTTTATGTTTTTTTTCAAAAGTAGTAACTCTAAAAATATTATAGAATAGAATATGAACTTGATGTCACCAGGGGTTGGTATGTGGCATGATAACCCATTCCAGTGTCGAAAAAATCGTCTTTATTGTATTACTGTATATACTCTACAGTCTTCTTAAGTAAAAGAATGACAATGTAAAATAAAAAAAATGTTAAAGTTTTTTTGTGCTTTTATCTCAAGGTTTTTTGTTTTAATTTTAAAAAATCGTATAAAATATGAATGGTAAACGTTTGTGTTACTGCATGAAAATGGTGATGCTGCACAAAAATATTTTATATACATACACACACACAAAGTAAGTAAACGAATATTTTCATAAATCAAAAGGAAAATTCAATTTCACATCCAACACAAAATGTGTTGTTGTAGTTTTCCGTAATAACATGATTTAGAGAGCTTTTGTTTTGTTTTATTACGTATACAGTAGATTTTCCAATCAAATATATTTAGAAAGAGAGACCGACGAACAACAACAAAATCTATAGATAATAAATGTCACTCGTTGATTGAATAGAATTTAATAATGATCAAATCGGGAGGAGAGATCGATATAGTGAGTGTACCAGAAAAAAAAAATACAAATTTGTATTGTTCAATCAGGCAGAAGATTAAATTGGGTGCTCGCTTATACAGAAAGGTGGTGATGTATCAAATGAATGGCGCACAATTTATCAAGATATACAATTTTTTTTTTTTTTTTTTTTTTTTTGTTTCTGGGTACGAGTCAAAAATCGCATATTTACGTCGATTATTTATTATGTTGATGTAGGTCGATATAGAAAATTTGTATACGTGACGGTTCTTCTAATTGGGTTTTTCATGTTTTGAAAGAAAATGTAAATGATACTCAGTTTATCTGCAAGTAAAGTGAAATTAGAAAGCTTCTATATATAAAACATGTTTTGTCTACTATATAAAGATATAGCTCTTATTTGCAAACCATAAAAAAAAATGTTAGATTTCTAAAAGCTTTTCCAGATTAAAATTTAACATGAAAAATATGAAATTTTAGATGAACGTTGATTTATTCAACTATTAACATGTAAAAAGAATTTATAATATAAAAGAAAATCAAACCAACATATTTTTGTACGTTGAACTAACTAATTTGCAAGGTTAAATAAATCATAGTTCAGAGAGATTATCGTAACTCGAGCGAAAATATTAAGTTAAAAGAACTTATATTTAGAAAAAAAAGAACGTCTTTTAATTTTATTTTACCGCAAATGTTAATTAAAAAAAATCGTATGTAGGTAAAACACCTTTGACATTATAATAACAGTTAAACAACAAACTTTAACTTTTACAAGTTAAAATATGTAGATTCATTCCGAATAATTACTTGGTTATACTCCTGAACTCTTCATTAAACCGGTTAAATTTAATAAACGATCCGAACCAATTTTGTTTCAAAATTAATTTTGACTATTGTAAATTTATTTGTTCTTCCATTTTTCAAAAACGAAAATATTACTATGAAAGCTGCCACTTACTGTGGAGTAATTTTGACTAAAAATCACTGAGATCTCCCGATTTATGCAAAAAGCTGAAGTAGGAAGTTTCACCCCGATTAGTCAATCCATCTGAGTTGTAGAGAGGATACGATCATTTAGGTTAGAAACGAGTTTTCTGCTTTAATTTTTTTTGAAATGGATCTGAACCGTAACTGCCGCAAATTAAATTTAGAATCTGTTAGTTCGTAGCTGTTATTCTCGTAAATGCAATACTATTTTAAATATTTACAAAAACTTAAAAAGTTCCGTAGGCCACTTCCGGTGGAAAAACGAAACAGTTCCTACGAAAGGTGTTATTTCAAGTGGACCGATTTTGCCCAAAATTCATTGCGATGTTCCAATTATTGGGAAAAGTCATATACCTGGACTGTTCAGGAGTCGAATTTCAGATGAAAAAAGCGTTTTGCCAAAAATCGTAATTTTTGCTTTATTTATCAAAAACTAATCTAGAACGGTGTTTTCGTAAGCTGTGCTTACAATCTTTTAGTTCATATTCGGTTTTCTCGTGAATGCTACACATTTTAAAATATTTTCAAAAAACGAAAAAGCACGTATTAAAGCTCTCACTCCCAGTAGATTGATTTCAGCCAAAATGCACTGGTAAACTGGATCTTCAAATTTGTAAAACAAGATTAAGTATGTTGTTTCATCTCGGTCAATCAATCCGTCTGGGCTGTCTAGGGTCGAATTTTTGTCGAAAAACGGGTTTTTGCAAAGTCGTCATTTCCGCATAAATTTTGAAAAAATGATCAAGGCCGGTATTGTTGCAAAATTAATTTAGAATCTTTTAGTTCATAATCGTTTTTCTCGTAAATTTTACCATACGCACGCACACAAAAGTTTCTTAAAAAGTACGTTTTTTGACCTCGGCAATATAGTGAATCGTAAAACACGCGGGGTAAACTTTTTCCATGATTACTATTTTTTACTTTACTATAGGTGAAAGAAAATATTGAATTCTGTCAGATTTATGATTGGCTATATCGCCGAAATCAAAAATGTAGTTTTCAAAAAATCAGACTAAAATGTCTGCGTGTCTTTTCCGATCGGGATGAAACTTCATTAAAGTTTTTTCATAAATTTGGAGATCAGTTTAGTATTTTATTTATATTTTAAAGATTCTAAACGATAAAAGATTCTATATATAAAATCTACATCAACACCGTTCTAGATCAGCTTTCAAAAAATTTAAGCTTAAATGAAGACTTTTGACAAAAACTGTTTGTTTCGGATGAAACTTTGTATTTAAGCTCTCCAAAAATTGGAGAAGCCCAATGAATTTTGGCCAAAATCGGTCCACCCAAAATGAGAGCTTTCATAGGAAATTTTTGTTTTTTCCTTTTTATTTTTTTGAAAATATTTTGTTAAAAGTAAAACAATTACAAGAAAAACGATTATGAACTTAAAGCTTTTAAATTATGTAGTTATACAACAATATGTCAGCCCAGATTAGTTCTCAAAAAATTTAACCGGAATTTTCAAGAAAAATTGTTTTTTTAACGAAAGTAGGCCCTGTACAGCCCAGATGAAATAATTGATCGAACTTAAGGAAGAATTCCATTGCTGTGGTTTTTTGTGCAGAAAAACAGAAAGAGATAAAATCAAAAATTCCGATGTGTGTGAGCGGTGGAACTGTAAAAATTTTTATACCTAACATTTTTGTTGTTGTTGCGATTTGGATGCCATAAATATAAATAAAAAATACAAAATGAAGTATTTTTTATGGCAACTAAAATGAAAATACCCCAAATTTTAGTTTAATAATATTTTTATGGTGAGCACTTGGCTCATACATTTTATATGTTTGGTGGAGTGTGATATAAATCGCACTTTCATGATAAATGTATATTAATGTTCAAATATTTTACAATTTTTAATTTTTACATACATATTTATTTATCTGTAAATTTTTTCTCCAAAACGGCACTATAATTTTTTCTGAAAATTGGCATACCCCCATTGTCTGATGTGAAAAAACGATCTAGATAGGACGACTTTGGGAACATTTGTTTAGTGCCTTAATTTTGAAAAAACATTTACATATGAAGGACATCTCAACTACTTGGAATAGTTATAAGATAAATTTTGCTGGAGATGAGTGCCTGTGCTAAATATTTTTAAAAGCACATCAAAAACCAAAAACAATAACTTTTGTGAAATCAAAATAAATAATAATTTGCCAAGTAATAAAAATCGTGATAAAAAACTTAAATTTAAAATAAAGAAAATTCTATAAATGCGAAATTTAGATATTTCAGAGTTTTAGCTTAGTTAAAGCAAAAATAATTACTGGGGAAAAATCTGGACAAGAAGTACACATTCCTCGAGTTACGCTTGACTCAACTTCCGCTTCGACCAGCGTTTGCGATGACCGTGCATAAATCCCAGGGAGAAACGTTCGAATTTGGTGGCGTCAACCCTCGTTCACCTATGTCTTTAATCACGGTATATTCTACATCAACTGAAAATGAACGTCGCACGTATAATGTTGTGTGGAAAGAAGCATTCACCGCTCCTGCTGAAACTTTTATTAAATCTTGATAGTGACAGCGACGACGGTTACCTCGGCAATATCGAATTTATCGACTCAATCAATTAAAATTGTTTTGCGAAAGAGATTAAAACAACTGTCTTTCTTTTCACCGAGCAAGCTCGGTCCCCTGGAACTTTACTCTGTATTACATAATTTTAATGCATGTGGTATTATTTAGGTTATGTCAAATATTCCTCTAATTTTTTTTATATGAAAGCGTTTTCTTAATTTTTAATTATTGAAAGGAAAAAATTAGAAAACACAATAAAATGATGCCTACAAATAATATTAAGGTTTTTTTCAATTGACAGATAGACATTCAACAATAATTTTCATTTTTAACTACTTTATTGGTTATATTTTCGTGGTTATCAAATATTCCCTTTAAAATTTCACTATAAAATAAAAATAATCTCGGATTTTTGATTTTATCTCTTTCTGGTATTCCGCAAAGAAAGCCACAGTAATGGAATTCCGCCTTTAAACTTCATACTTCAGGTTATTTCATAAATTTGGAGATCTCAATTGAATACCCAAATGTTTTTGCAAATATTTTGAAAGTATATCATTTACAACAACGACGACCTAGATCTGAAACATTCTAAATTAAATTTCCTACAATATCGGTCCAGATCAATTTTACAAAATTGAACTGGAAATAACGATTTTTGACAAACAGCTGTTTTTTATTTTTTTTTTACTTTACATAGTAAAATAAAGTATAGTAAAATTTCATTTCGCTATATCAACGAAGTGAAAAGATGTCTGAGTTTGTGTGGATCCGTGCAGAATAAATGTAAGTGTTTCTCTACAGCCCAGACGGTTTGTCCGATCATCGGCTTAATGAAAGTAGCAGCTTTCACTGAGTTTTTTCATTTTTTTTAGTAAATATTGTGAAAAGTATAGTATTTACTTGAAAAACCACTATGAACTAAAAGATTCTAAATTTAATTTGAAGCACACATCAGTTTTCTAAAATTTAAGCGGAAATTACGATTTGACAAAAATCATGAAAAATTCAACGTCTCTATCCAGCCCAGAAGGATTGATTTATCAGAATGAATCTTCATATTGAGCCTTTTTTCATAAATTGAGAGACCCATTCGAAATGTGGTGGACATCTGTGTACCGGAAGTGACAGCTTGAGATTCTTCAAATTTTACAGTTAAGATTATATTTGCAACAAGGTTTTGACCTTATCAATTTTCCAAAATAATGGCGGGAATATTGATTTTTTGTGATTATATTTACAAGACGGTTTTTATCAAAACTTCCGGAAGGTTCATTTTTCTATTTAGTAATTAAATGTGATGTATTCGGGATCTATGTACGTTTGCCGTAAAAGAAAGTCGGAGAATATCACACCTCCATTTTATATAAACGATATCAATTTAAATTTTGAATGTACACAAATATAGTCATTGGCTAACAAGTGGATGGGATTTCAAAAAACAATCTACTAAAAATTTAATACGGATTTCTAGTTATAGCCGCGGAATTTACAAAATAATTTTTTTTTTATTTACAACATAATTCATTCTTAACTCAAATAATTATTAAGTGTTTATATTGTATAATACATTTTATTTTGTTCATAGAACATGCAAATTATAAAATTCAAGGGGCCCCGCTACAGGTCACATCGCACCCAATTCTTTTGAAAGTCGATTTCTACTACAGACCATTGTAACGTTTCTTTAAAATTTACATTACTAATTTCCCCACTCACATAATTACAGTGTACCATGTGCACGTTGTAAGCTCCATAAAAGTCTGCACAATTACACTGAAAATGAGTTGGAACTGAGATATGCTCTCCGCAACGGGGCATATCCCCGATCTCGAGCAAAATACGAAATTCACTTTAACGTTCTGCCTCTGAAAATATTCGTAACCTATATACTTCCTGACCAAAGAACTTACACAATATTTTTTTGTTTTCTGTGAACAACCCAAAATTATTACCGACCAATTGCCACAGTGGTTAAAGCATTGGTCTTCCTAGGTTGAGAGGTACCGGGTTCGAATCTCGATAGGGGCAGAATGTAAATGGGGTTTTTCATCATATGATTACGATCGGTGATGGAAGACCCCCTGTCGAGGTGCATACTATAGGCTGGCATGAAGCTATGCAATCTGAGATGGTTCTTCGTTAATCAGACCTATAGCCGCGTACGTTCTCGATTTGACAAGCAATGCGTAAGGTAGGAAATGAAAAACTAACAAAGGAAGAGTTGGGAATGTTTCGGCCTCAGAATAGATTGCATAGAATAAAACATAAAAAGAGTCAAAAGTATTGCTTACTGGAAAGAGTTTTTTATTTATATTGGCCAGAAACTTGAATGGCTGCAGATAATAAAAAAAAATACAGTGAAAACTCTAAACGATCAATTTTCTTCAAAATGTCCATTTAGTCTTAGCATGAATTTAGCTATTAGAAGAAAACGCGAAAGTGTTGGGTACTTAGGGGAGTTTTTGAGATATTGGCAGCCTTTATAACCACTTTATGACTCCTGCACCCTGAATTAGTAATTGCAAAATAATTTTCTATAAAAGTGTGTTTCAATTGGTTTAAATGCCACATAAAAAGTTAAAAATTTATTCGTTGTAGATTTTTTTTTAACTTTTTAACTTTTTATCTGTCTCAATTGGTTAAAATTTTATCACATTTGTATCATTGCTATTTAACGTTACATATGAACGTATAAAAGATCAAAAATGGGAAATAAATTAATAAGATCAGTTTATAATTAGTAATTACGATTTTTATCAAATTCAAACTAACAACTATTTTGTGTGACCAAATGTTTCGCATATAAAAATTTTGAACCTCTTGAACCAGATAAAATGTTTGACATTTTTTCATATCAATTTTTAATCTTTTATACGGTATTCAACACACAACGAACAATCTAATAGTACAACCTCTTAAATCGTTACTGAGCTTTTGAGATATTGGCCTCAAACTGAAAAGAATTTTTATGACCAAAGAAAATCAAAAAATTATAGTGAAAATTATAACCCATACATTTTCTCAAAATTTTCGATGTATGTAGTTTCAAGAAAAAATATAGTGAAAATTTCAAAGGATATATTTTTTTCCAATTTTCCTATGTAGTCTCATTGTGATCTTAACTATTAGTAAAACAACTTAAAGTATTGGTCACTTGTGACCTTGTTAAAGTTAGCCGATAGTTGCCAGCCGAAAGATAATGCAGATAGTGTCTTGACTATTTTTAAACTCTATTTATACTCTCGCTCTTATCGATTTTTAAATTCCTATAAACTGAAATAATTTCCCCTTCACCCGAATGATATAACCCGATACTAAATTCTCCTAAATTCGAGTTCATGACTGATTTTTACTGTATTCAAGACACTATCTGCATTATCTTTCGGCTGGAAACTTTCGGCTAACTTTAACAGTATTCACTTGTGGAAGTTTTTGAGAATTTGGTCAGAAACTGAAAAGAACCTCGTGGCAGCAGAAAATCAAAACTTATATAGCAAAAAATATAACCAATAAAATGTTTTCAAATTTTACATGTATATGGTCTCGGTATTATTAGCTAATAGAAAAATAATCGAAAATATTTTTAAATTTACTAAAAAAGAAGGACTTTTTAAAATATTGGTCAGGAAATAAAAAGAACTTGTATGGCTGCAGAAAATCAAAAAATTACAGTGAAAATTCTAACCAACAAATCTCCCACAAATGTCCCTTATAGTTTTAGTATGCCCTTTGCTATTAGAAAAGCAACGGAATCCTTGGTTGCTTGTGGAACTTTTTGAGATATTGGCCAGAATCTGAAAACATATGACAGGAAAAATTTAAATAATTATAGTGAAAATTCTAACTGGTAAATTTTTCCTAAATTTTCAGCCTTTATAGTTATTAGAGAAATAACTGAAAATATTGGTTACTTGTGGAACTTTTAGAGATATTAGCCAAAATATGAAACCGGCCGCGAAAATCAAAATATTACTTAGCGCAATCTAAACGATATTCTCACTTAAATTTCTTTTTAAATTTGTAAGTTTCCAATCCAAAATTTAAAAGCAATCCTGCAGAAGGATAATTATTTTTACTTGTAAAGAAGTGGACGGGAAGCGCCCGTCATTGTCGCATTTCAAAACCTTGTTCAAAATACATATACAAATTATACCAATTCCATTTTAAATGGTCAAGTTTAGTCAAGATACTATATAATTTGACTCACTCAGTCAATAACTTACAGTGCTAACCAAATTTTATCATAATTTGTTAAAAATGGCAGATAAACCTTGATCATTGTAAAATTTCAAAATTTCAAATTCTGTGTTTCTTGACTTCGAAGCTCAATCAATTTATGAATTCTAGGCTGGTTATAAAATAACCACATAAATTCTGTTTTGAGATAATGCCAATGGCACTTGTACCGAGTAGCGTAATCCCTTATTTTCCGCTGGCAAATTTTCGCTATCTTATACAGCATTTATGATTCTTATGTTGCTCAAGATTAGAATCCCAGCTATCATTAAAACATAAACCAAACATAGCCAGTTCCCAGTGCTAATATGGATATGTTTAGGCCCTATATTTCAACGATATGTTTTTGATATAAGCAATTACCCCTTGACGTTGGCGATGATGAAATTGTTGACAATCAGTCTCTCTCTCTCTCTCTCTTTTTCTCTCTCTCTCTCTCCCTCTCTCTCTATGCTATGCAGCTACTTTAGTAGTTCGGCGAAAAACACAGGTTTGCCATTTACAGGGCTCGCATGTTGTACCATCACTATTTTTGACTTTCGACTTAGTTTATCTCTCAATTTTCAGGAATTATTCGAATAAACAATTACATCTTTTATACTTTGACATGATTATGAGCTTTCTCTTTTTTCTACATTTCGATAAACATAACCGAAAAACTTTTTTGGTGATAAGTAGAGTCAATTTATCTAAAGTTTTAGAAATTGTAGAATATAAACTCAGGAAAGCTGACAGTTGAAAATTGTGATGTTACAATATCCCAGCCCAGATTTTGGAATACCTAATAATATAGAAGTAGGTATAGAATACTGGTTCTAACTTATGTGCGTGATATGTGCGTGTTCATATATAGAAATAAGCATTGGTTGATTTTTGAAAGAACTAATTCATCTGTGAGGTAATTCCGTTACTAGACTACTTATGCTAATATTAATAAATTTGAAATATTTAACAGAGTATAGAGAAATAATCAAATTAGGGCAACAACTTCGTTGCAAAAATATCACTGGGGTTCAAGCCGAAGCATGTAAAAAGAGAAAAAATCACCATTGTACTGTAAGAATTATTGTATCTTTGTCAAAATACACGATAAAAATTTAAATTTAAAACGGGTCGGGAAATTCTTATGGTTCATTCGCTGATAAAATTTATTAAGATCTGGATAGGTTTCCTATGATATTTAGCAAGATTAATAAATTCGACTTAAGCCATCGCCGGCTTAAAAAAAACTAGTATGTATTGTGAATACATGTGTCAGATTAGGCAAAGCTTTCAATTCTTAGCTAATTGTAATTCAATTCGAAAAATTAGAAAAAAGGTGGAATTCTATTGTGATCAACTAAGCCAAAAATATAGAGTTATCATTTATTATAAAAAACATGTTTACCTAAGGGTTCAAAAGTTATGCTGCGGTTCTGCGGTATTTCTACTATATATACCGCATACACTTACCATACGCTTGATAGCCACATTTATCAATACCTTAATGTAGTATGAAAGCTTTATGCAATTGTTTTCAAGGAAATTATTTACGTGAAGCAGTTTATCATATCAATAATATATTTCCATTAAAAAGTACAATAATACCGAGCCAAATATGATAGTTGGTAAAATTCCAGATTTTGTAATCAAAAATAATGTAAAAATGATACAGATGTTAAATGGAGTGAAAACAGTTTTTGAAAAAATTTATTTGTTATGACAACGTAGCCAAATGTTGGACAGTTAAATCATTTCTTGTTAAATGAATTTAATCTCTGGTATTTTTATACCATTAATAAAATTTTCACTTTTCTAACAAGAAGGTTTTAAAAACTGTGTTTCATACCATCAAGTTTATAAAGGCGAGGTATCACGTTTTATACCTAGCTCACAGAATTTATAAAGGAAACATTTTATGATTTCGATAAATAATAATTTACTTCATAAATTTTTTAATAATAGGATTGTTACTGTGCGAAACTTTTTATTTGTTTAGAATATCGTTTCATTTGTTTAGAACAATATTTCAAAAACCTCAAATTATCCTCCTTTACCAAGGTGATAAATTAGTCTAACACAATTTTTTTTTATTGTACAAACACGAATTTGTTTATATGTGTATGTACCGAAAATATAGAGTGTTCCATCAAAAATGTCAACATTATTTTGCCAAAACAAACGTTCGTTAGACGGAATAGCACTGAAATAAGAGGGTTATTGCGTTTTGGATTCCATTTCAACATTGTTGATGAACAAACTTCGAAACCCGTTTTCTCGTTACTTCTTATAAATTTTAGTTTTCATCGCAACAAATTCGCAGCCTACATTGTTTCACCCTGTAGTATAAACAAAACAGAGCTTCACAAAATAAAAGTATTGTAATTTGATAAAGCTTTTCGCAATTACTACACCAATCAAAAGATGTCGTTAAGTATAAATTAAAGCTAGGTATTAAAACCCAAATATTTGTTTAAAAAAGTTAACAATTTATTATGTATACTGCCTGGTTCAATAGATTATAGAGATTTCCTGAAACTGAGAATAACACAACACAAGCGAACTGGATTGAAATAAAAATAAACAAAAATTTAGAAAAAATTGTGACATTTTTCTTTTATTGTTTTACAGGGCGCAGCAACTATAGGGTTTTCCAATAGGAATGATATGATTTTTAAGTGACGTTTCGGCCATTTATAATATGTCATGATCTGTCATTTTTTGTTTAATTGTATTCAGTAATGTTTACAATTCCATCATGGTGAGATATGGCTCCCTGAATTAAAAAAGGCTGATTTAAAAATGGTGTTTTTTTCGGACTTAAAACCAGCGTTTTTATTTCATTTTAAAATTGAATTAAAATCTGTAATGAAAATTAAATAAAAAAAGCTGACCTTATTAATGCATATCATAAGTCACTTTGAAAATGATTTAAGAAGTGTGTTTATAAATGATATAAAATGTGTATTTTTAAGTCATTTTAAAAATGAAATAATATTTGCATTTAAGATCGAAATAAAACGTTAAAAAGTATAATAGTAAAAGTCTGATTATCGGGCATCCAATTAACCGGAACATTCAGTTAACCGGAATTTTAATTATAAGGAATATTTTTGCATTTTGAAATTTGCAATTGATTTTTGCACATTTTCATTAATGAAAGCATCAGTTGAAAATTTTTAATTTTCATTTTACAGTAAAAGCCTGATTATCTGGCATCCAATTAATTGGAACACCCAGTTAATCGGAATATTAATTTTTACGATTTTTCTTTTGCTTTTCTCTCTTTCGTTTCTCTTTCATATGCTTTCAAATGAATCAAAAAAATATTCATTTTGAAATTTGTAATTGTACTTTGAACATTTTCACATTAGTTGAAAATTTTGAACGGCTTAAATTTTCATATTACAGTGAAAGCCGATTATCCGGCATCCAATTAACCGGAACACTCAGCTAACCGGAATTTTAACTTTTAGAATTTTCTTTTACTGCTTTCTTTTTCACAAGTAATCATATTTTTTTTATTATTCCGGGGATCATAGAAAATATACTTTCCTTTAATTTTGTTCAGTTTTATGCATTATTTTATCTTATATATTAATACGCTTAATTTTTAGTTTGCACGGGAAATAGGTGTAAAAGCCAAGAAACGTTTTTCCTATACTGTACATCTTAAATATTAATCACGACGCCAGAATGTCATGACAAAATATGTTTGTATATTAAACCGTCATTACACCGTGACAATACAGAACAAAACAGAGAACATAAAATGATTGTACATACATACAAACATTTTGGTGTTGTGTCAGTGTAAAAATACAATTTTGTCATGGCACTCTATCGTCATGGCAAAATTTCGCGAGTGAAGATCGACCTTAATACTTACACAAACATAATATTTATAGAAAATTTTAATAATCATTTCCGTCCGATTTCAGGCTAAAGTCATGGAATCTCTTAATTTATGCGAAAAGGTTAAGTAGGAAGTTTCGTCCCGATATGCGGTTGATTTGTGTCCCAGTATATTTCGTAACCGGATAATTTATTAAGCTCTTAATTTTATGCTTGAAATAGCGTGGCGTGTTTCTGTGTTTTGTGTGGTGGTAAATCGACTATATAATCTACATAAGTACATTAGTTTTGGTTATGTTGTTAATACGAAACGGAAACGGAAAACGTCAAAATTATTCATATACAAATGAAAATAACACACAAATACAGCGGCCCGTTTCTACATTTCTTATTAAATATTTAGATTAAAGTTGCGCGCCTCGGCAATCGTGTGGTTTTTCCTTTTGAGGTTTTTTCGCCGCGAGCTTGATGGAAGGTGGGCGTACGCTACATAACATTTTCAAACTGCCGGTTCTAATGGATGAGTCATCGTAGTTTCATCAATGAAGCCAAACTCTTCCCACGCTGCCAAGTTGAAAAGCGCGCGACTCATCATGATAGGCGAGGCCAGCATCATGCCAAGGGCAGCGCTCACAATCATAGACAGACTCTTATGAGATTTGTACAGAGGAAAGCCGGAAAAGGGTGTTCTATTCGCTGGAAAAATCATCCTCATGTGTGGTGACTTCCGACAGTGCTTGCCTGTAGTACCAAAGGAGTGATGATGCGCGCGAACTTGCGAATCGACCAACAAGTTGAACCTGCTTTGGAAATTGGTAAACAAGTTTACACTGATCAAGAACATGCGCATCGATGAAGGTGAAGACGAGTTTGCGCATTCTGTTGGAAACAGCAATGCTCGAACCGAATCGATCACACATCCAGCGCACCGTTCCAGTTCTCAAAGTGTGATCGATTTCGTGTATGTTGACAACAACACAAAACTAGCCGAGGGA
This sequence comes from Nephrotoma flavescens, assembly GCA_932526605.1. Taxonomy (NCBI): domain Eukaryota; kingdom Metazoa; phylum Arthropoda; class Insecta; order Diptera; family Tipulidae; genus Nephrotoma; species Nephrotoma flavescens. Next base: position 274,143,362 of record OW052220.1, read on the forward strand.
ACCATCGAGGATCCTTGCACCCAAGAATGATGATTGCGCGCTAATCAATCAGCAGGTGCTTGACATCCTGTCCGGCGGACAAGAAGTCAAACTTAGTGTTGATAAAGTTGAGAGTGACGACATGAATGAAAAACTCCGCTACCCGTCGAGTTTCTCAACAAGATTGAAGGGCCCGGACTTCCACGCCATGCCATCTCGCTAAAGGTAAACGCAATCGTTCTTTTGATGAGGAATCTAAATACTAGCAAGGGTCTTATCAATGGAACACACATGCGAGTCGCAAAAATAAACCGCTACAGTCTGCAATTTGATTTGCTGACTGGCTTCTCAAAAGGCGAGCGCGTTCTCATCCCACGCATGAAGCTCTCACCCGCGGAAGGCACCTTCTCATTTAAAATGTCTCGCCTCCAATTTCTGGTCCAGCTCGCGTTCGCCATAACCATCAACAAGAGTCAGCGCCAAAACTTGAAGAAGGTAAATTGTAATGTAAATTCATATTTTATTATCCTTTTGTCCATTTCTAATTAAATATTTTATAGCGTATATGAATTTACTTTATTTTTGATAACAATGCATCAAATTTACATCTTAAAAAATCTTCTTAACCAAAAATTTAATAAAATGTATTCACGTGACTGATTATTCAGTCACAGGTCAGCTAGTTTGAATTGAATGTGTAAAGTCGTACCTCAGATTTCCCTTGTGGAAAAGAAAAAAGCAAAAAACTATTCCAAAAAGTTAAAATTCCGGTTAATTGAGTGTTCCGGTTAATTGGATGCCGGGTAATTGAGATTTTACTATAATATGAAAATTAAAGCCATTCCAATTTTTCAACTAATGCTTTCATTAATGAAAATGTGCAAGACACAATTGCAAATTTCAAAATAAATTAACAAATGCATATGAAAAAGAAAAGAAAGAGAGAAAAGCAAAAAAAAAATCGTAACAATTAAAATCCAGGTTAACCGAGTGTTCCGGTTAATTGGGTGAAGGGTAATCGGGCTTTTACTGTAAAATGAAAATTAAAAATTTTCAACTAATGCATTCGTTAGTGAAAATGTGCAAAAAACAATTGCAAATTTCAAAATGAATTAAAAATGCATATATTTTAATTCATAATTACTTCACAAATAATAATAATTTACAAATGAAATTTATGAAATGCATGTTTTTTTATCTTTCTCTGCAATACAACAAAAAACTGTAACAAGAAAAACAAGAAACCATTTTCTTAAAAACGTGAAATTACGCATGCATTTTTATGCTTATTAAAAACAAATGTAAAATTTATGTTTATAATGTGAAATAAAATATGCCTTTTTTAAGTCATTTTGAAAATGAATTAAAAAATATACATATTTGCAAAATGACATAAAATATGCCATTCTTGTGTCATTTTGAAATTAAATTTGTTTTTGTAAAACACCTTTGTTAAGTCAGAAAACTTGTTAAAAGTATGACTTAAAAATGGTCCCATTTTTTCATATAAAAACACCATTCTTAAGTCCACCTTTTTAATTTCAGCTTTTTATAATTCAGGGAGCCGTGCTACATACGTAAGAACAACGTTTACAAATTATTCAGTTTTGTTATCAAAATTATCGCTCTCCAATTGCAACTTTTCGTGCGCTTTTGCCATTTTAAAGTCGTAATAATCGTCCAAGTGTGCTCGCTATTCGTCGAATTGTTGAAAATTGTGAGCGTACATTTTCTTTACATAGTGTTCAAGTGCCAATAAGACAAAGAAACGCTCAAAGTAATGCAAATTATGCTGCCGTTCAGGCAAGTGTTTTGCTGAAGATCGCAATTTGTCGATTCCGAGAAGTTCTCAAGAATTGGGACTGTCTCAAACCACAACATGGCGGATTTTGAGAAAAAAATTGGGTTTGCATCCGTATAAAACTGTTCTCACTCATTGGACCACCGTAAACATCGTGAATTTGCTGATTTTGCCTTGGAACAACTTGAAAACGATAACGAGTTTTTTTAAGAAAATCATCATCTGATTCTGGTGCAAATAAAATCCACGAATTATTCATGAAAAACCATTACCTTCACCTAAATTGACAGTTTGGTGTGGTTTTTGGTCTAGTGGAATCATCGGTCCGTATTTTTTTCGAAATGAAGCTGGTAGCACCGTTACTGTCAATGGAGATTGGTATAGATCGATGATAACCAACTTTTTATGGCCGAAATTGGAAGAAGTTGATCTTGACAACATTTGGTTCCAACAAGATGGGGCTACGTGCCACACAGCAAGTACAATAATTTAATTATTGCGAGAAAATGTTGGAGATTCGATTATTTCAAGAAATTGTGATATTGAATGGCTTCCAAGAAGTTGTGATTTAACACAATTAGACTATTTCTTGTGGGAGTTATTTGAAGTCATTGGTCTTTAGTAATAAACCAAATTCTCATCAAGCTTTACAAGTCAATATTGAACGTGCTATTCATGACATACGACTTGATTTAGTGGAAAAAGTGCTCGAAAATTGGGTTCATCGAATTCGTTCCTGCAGAAGAAGTCGTGGAGGCCATTTGAATGACGTTTTATTCAGAACTAAATTGTATCGATTGTACTTCACATTAAATAAAAAACATTTCAATTTCCTTAACAATTAGTGTGTTTTTTTTAAATAAATCATATCACTCTTATTGGAAAACCCTATATATTATAATAATTTAATATTTTACGACGAAAAGTTTTATTTACGCAAACCGTATTAAAAATAAAAAATTATAATTGTTTTGAGTTTCATTAATTTTGTTAAATTATTATACTTAAAAGTTTCTTATTTTATTCTTTTCTGTAATTTGAAGTAAATTTATTATAGAGACATTTTTACCCGATTTGGAAATTACAGAAAGCTCGGTTTTGCAATCGCATAAAATAAAATTCCTACGTTTTGTTGTTTTTTTGTAATAATATTTAATTAAGAAAATCAACGATGTTAACGATGTTGTATACAGCTCCAGTAAATAAATTTTGATGCATTTTTTTTGAATGTATAGTTATTTCTTCATAAAATCTCGTTTCAGCTCACGTTCTTTAAGTTTGTTATAACTTTAGTTTAGATTGCTATTAAATCTATCGTTCTTTTCAAAAATTCGGATGTGCGTTGGACCAGAATTTATTAATGAAGTTAAAAGAAGCTAAACTTTAAATTGGATGTAAGAGAAATCTTACTTGCTTTACTAACCTAAAAAACTAAACGGAAAGCTCATTTTTATAGAAAATTAATAAATTTATGCTCCGCTTTAGTTTAAATTTAATAATTAAATACTACACTATGATGGCTGATTTTCAAATATGTGGTTTTTGGAATATTTAATTAAAAATATAAAATTAAAATTAAGATGATTTGTTTAATTTTTTATTCATAAATTTATGTTGAAAAATAAAACAAAAGTTCTCATTTTTATATTACGGCTCCTTAAAATCATAGATGGCTCTGGTATATATTCAAATATTACGACATACAGTGTGTTGTTAGAAATATTAGCTGTTTTGCTTTCGCAAAGCCGATTAGCTTTAATGTTAGAGGCCAATTTTGGTTTCAGCAATATTTGTTTATGAATTTCCAGTAACGAAAATATTTGTTCATCATAGTTGGCGAATTTATCAGTAGTAATTAAAGTAGACTTGGCTTTTACATAAAACTAAAAAAAAAAAGATTTTCATAAAACCGATTCAGATTACAATTACTACTGACAAAAAAGCCCACTATCATGAACAATTTTTTTCCATTACTGGAAATTCAAAACAAATATTGCTGAAAGCAAAATTGGCTTCAACATTAAAGCTAATCGGCTTTGCGAAAGCAAAACAGCTATGTATAATGGGTGTATTCCAAAATATAACCACCAATAATTGGTTTACAACCTACTCTTTGGCTACAGATTTGCTAAAGGTAAAAACTACATTGGTTCGAATAATACGAAAAAATAAGATTACAAATAAAATTTTCTAATGTGAAAACCGGACAATAAAATCTACAATTTTCGGATTTCAAAAGAAAATAACGATAGTATCTTATGTACCTAAGAGAAATAAATGCGTGCTTCTTCTTTCAACGATACATAAAGATGGCAACATTGTTTCTGGTCTAAAATCATTACCAGAAATTATTGAGTTTTATAACAAAACGGCGGGTTGATACAACAGATCAGCTGTGTGTTTCATACAATGTTACTTAAAACTCCCGACGATGGCCATTGGTTGTATTTTTTTCGATGATGAATTTGGCTAGTATAAATGCTCGCATTATTTTGTTGTTGACTGACAACCCACCAGTAACGTATAAAACGGGGCCATTATTTATAAAGCATCTCGCTTTCATCCTTATGCAACCTCAAATTGATAGGCGGTCACATTTGGGTATGAGCTCGGCTCGTAAAATTAGTTGGCAAAATAAATTAACCACCAAGAAAACTATGAATGATGAGCCCCAACAATCTAAACCGACAAAACATCGTGCTGAAAAAGCTCATCCTGATACCAAAAAAGAAAAAATTAGTTAACAAAAGCCGTTGTCAAATATGCAATTACCAGGCCGACTGAAAAACAAAAACTAAGTGCTTTAAATGTGACACTTATGTTTGCGGATGTCACTCAGTTATTATTTGTACAAATTGACGTCCTTTAAGCTAGCAGAACCCATACCGCAGAACATTACAAGATAGTATGGATAATTATAAGCTAATTATAGGCTAATTAAATGTTCTATTAAACAGTTTTCAGCTCCATCCCTTCCAACTAAAACGCGGGTCCTGCTAGCTTAAGAAAAAGTTAGCAGAACTCATATCAAAAAACGATTTAAAAACAATTGGAAAATTAAAGGTTAATTTTAGGCTAATTAAATGCCATATTTAATTTTTTTTATTATGCTCGCTCTAGGAGAAAAGTAAAGCTTTATCACTTGAAAGCTAACAGAACCCAAATCAAAAATAGGACCAAAAATCAAATTCGAACGCAAAACAAAATCAATTGACAACAAATAATAGTAGGCTCATTATGGTCTAATCAAATGCTCCATTAGAAATTTTTGGGCTCCACTTTTTCTTGACGAAACTTCAGGTCATTTAATCTAAAGCTAGCAGAACCCAAATCGAAAATGAGACCAAAACCGAAATTAGAACTGAAAACAAGAACAATTGACATACAGATAATTTTAGGCTCATTATGGAGCCCAAAATTTTTTAATGTGGCTTTTGATTAGGCCATAATGAGCGTAAAATTATTTGTATGTCAATTGTTCTGGTTTTGCGTTCTAATTTCGGTTTTCGTCCGATTTTCGATTTGGGTCCTGCTAGCTTTAGATTAAATGACCTGCAGTTTGGTCAAGAAAAAGTGAAATATTTATTTTTTACTAATGTTTTTTAAATATCATTTCAGCTTCCAAAAAACGCAAATCGTATTATGTTTGGAGAAAATAACGGGTATTTTTTAAGCCCGATAGAACTAGAAATTTGTGGGCATTAATACTTGAAAATGATTTCGGACATATTTGGCAACGCGGCTGTTCTTGACGAAACGCATTCTGGACTTCTAATTTTGGGCCACTTTTCCGAGCACTGCTGGCCGTATGTCACGGAAAACACAAACAATGCTGGCCTCCAAGGCGTCAATTGTTGCTGGTTTATCAGCATAAACCAGTAACTTCACGTAGCTCCACAGGAAATAATCGAGAGGTGTCAAATCGCACGACCAACTTATCGCCAAATTTTGATTTTAATAAGTCGATAGTTGCGGTCGCCGTATGGCACCGTAACGCCATCCTGTTGATAATTTCGTAACGTTATTCAAGCGTGAGTTTATATTCACGATGACTTGCCAGAGTATACTTGAGATCTGCCAGAGTATATTTTTCATAAAAATTTAATTTTTTGTTTCTTTTAGAAACGTCGATTTTTTTCTTTTTTTATGGCAAAATGAAGTCATTTACTATTATTTTTATAAAAAATTAAATGTGATACAATTATTTTTTTGTACATTGCAGTTTCAAATTCCAAAGTTTTGAATAACGATTGTCCAAACTCCAAGCTCAGGAGAATTTTAAAGTATGGGTCCATAAGACCTATGGTTAGTATTAATGTAACACGAACTACGGTTAGTAACGCAAGGTTAATAATTTTAAATTGCTGGAGTTTTGTACACTTGTACACTTTTGATATTCTTTTATACACTTTTAATATTCTGAATATCATTGTCATATTTAACCTGCGCACCATAATCTTTATCTTCTCCTTATCTTTCAGATTATTTATAAACCGAACTATGTATATGGCAGGAACGAGAATAAGTTTAGTAAACCGATGAATAACACTCAAATATATTCCAATGCGATTTAGAGTTACAAACTGAAATTGAAACATTTTCTAGCAGGACTAAATTCTGAGCAAATTTTTTTTGGTTAGAACGTTTTGACCAATGGCATTTATGTTCAAGCAAAAGTGAAGCACTTATTCACCTTAACCTCTGTTTCAGTAATTTAGAATTTAGCAGAATTTCGTGATGTTAGAGCGTATCACCAACTGTGTTGTATAAAAAATTCATGAATTTGTGTAACTTCAGTTTTAATTCTAAACATACACTAACCTAAAATCTGACCAAAGATAAATGGATTACAATGAATCTTCAAACTTTCAATCATCTTGTTCAATGTCTGTACGAAAAGTTCCCATTAAATAATTTTCCCACAAAACTATTCAACAAAAATCTTCCGATTCTTCATTGATTTTGTAAAAATTGGTTTTCAAAAATACAGCTTATTTTGCGACATTCATTTATTTCACAAATTGCGGATAAAAATTTTCCATTGTCCAAATTCTTAAAAATGATATGCCACATAATCATATCAGAATGAGAAAAAATGTATCTTTAATCAATATTATTACATATTTTAAAATGACATTTTAAAATGACATGTTTTCTCAAGTGCTAGATAACGTGATCGCAAAATCACATGGATTTGGGGTATTCGCTAAAACTGATCGAGATATGATTCCCACAAAAGATATATATGGTTGAAAATGTTGAAGATTCCGAACGTTTTTGGGGCACTCGCCTTTTTTATGTTCGGAAGTTGTGATTTACTTAGCAGAATTTGTTAGTTTTTTAACACGCTCTTCTCTTTTAGAATTACCACTTCGAAAGTATCTATTTTAATACATAGCAACTATAAATTATTTAATATCCTAATTGGACCACTTGCTAATCGGCCCAATTCCAAATCGGACCACTATTCGTGCAGTAAAAATAGTTTCTAGAATAAACATACTTCTGTAATGAGACCTCCTCCAAATAGGGCCAATGGACCATTTATTAATTTTTTTTTTTGACATTGATCACCCCCTAATGGGACCAAAAAAAATATGGGTACGTTCGTGGATTTCCTTATATAGAGATGACATACATACCTCGTTTGGCCTTATTAGAATAATGCGTAAACTCAAAAAATACAATGAATTGAATTTAGCAGACAAATTGCACTTAATCGAAACTGCAGAGAGCGAACATTTGTCACAACGAAAATTAAGTGAAAAATTCAATATCAGTAAAACACACGTTCAACGGATATTGGCGAACAAGTTTAGTATTAAGGAGGCAGTTGAAAGTCTCGGTTCAATGAAAAGTAAGCGAATTGCCCCCTTCACAAAATTCTGAATTTCCGACGAAAAACTTTTACGATGGATAATGATGGCCCGCTTGTCCAAAAAATTTATAGCATAATTAGGCAATCTAAAGCGTTGCAAATGGCTGAATAATTGGAACTGACAGCTTTTGGAGCATCAAATGGATGCAAAAATTTAACAAACGCCGCAAACTTAATTTTGCTTCCTTAAGTGGAGAACGCGCATCAGTTGATATTAATGTCGTACGAAATTTCCGGGGCACTTTAAAGGCTTTAACTCACAACTGTGAAGCTAAAAATATTTTTGATTTGGATGAGACTGGATTTTTTTTCCATGCAACTCCATCGAGATCAATAAAGTCAAGAAATGAAAAATGTATTGGAGGAAAAATGTGTAAGGAGCGATTGGCTATTGCTTTGTTATGTAATATGGTTCGAGATAAGAAACCTCTTGAAGAAACATTGAAACATTGAAGAAACGTTTGGAATCTTCTTGCGATATAACAAAAAGATTTTCCAAGAATGGTTTAATAAATTTAACAAAAAAATTGCAAAACAGAAGCGACAAGTTATTCTGGTCTTAGACAATGCACTTTGTCATCCGGACAAGAAATACAGTAAGGTAAAGCTTCAATTTTTTCCGACATCAGAATTACAGCCACCAGATCAAGGGACTTCTAATTATCCCCTACAAAATAAATTACCGAAATCTTTTAATGAATCGATTGGTTGTTACCTTTGATGAACCAAGTGCAATCGAGCACTTATCCAAGAAAATCAAATCCTTAGATTTATGTTCATGGCCAACAGAAGATTGGAATAAGGTTTCAATGTAACAATGGAGTCTGAATTATAAATCAAAGTACAAAAGAAGTGCAAAAAAACTGAAAGAATATGCAAGCGCTAAAGGTTTGGAGAAGCTTTATCAGAAAGTAATTGAAAAAGAAGTTTCAATCTTAAAGCACTAACAAACATTAAAATTGCGTATCGTTCTTACGATGTAAACATTTAGGTATGCTCTGGCTTGTTATATAGCTGTACATACCTTTTGTTTATGTATTATTTTGAACTATTTTTTGAAATATTTACTTGCGAATACGAATATAATTGAAATAAAAATCACCTGAAAGTTTTGTTTTAACGGTTACGTTTTTTTATTTAATTTTATTGTTTTTATTCCACAAACGAACTACCTCTAAATCGTACCATTTTTATTTGGTCCGAAAGGTGGTCTAATTGGAGAGGTTAGACGCAAATTATCACTGTATTTTTAATAATAAAAAAAATATGTTGCACTGTGGCACTATTCTGGTAATTCCCCGGGAATAGGGAACTGGGGAAAGAATTTACATATAAATTCTTTTTAAATAATTTTTTTCTGACATACTAAGGTAAAAAGTTAGTGGCAATTTTTTTGAAAACAAAATAAAATTGGAAATAACTTTCCCTGATATTTTCGATATGGAAAAATTATTCCTAATTTACAAATACATATTTACATCAAACTTTTTTTCTTAGTAGGCCAGAAAAAACTGATTTATAGATAAAAGCTATGTAAAACCTTTCCCCAGTTCCCTATTCCCGGGAAATTATCAGAATAGTGCCACTGGTAATGTCACTTCAGTCACAAGATTTTTGAGATTAAATTTCTTCAAAGTAAATACTAGAACAACTTTAAGTATTAAAATGTCTAAAAAGTAGATACTTTGAATATTTCCCAGTTGATACATTAAAGTAAAAGTGAAAGATTATTCACGCACATCTAGTCATTCACTTTTACTTAAAAGTAAAAAATTTGAAGTAAATACTTTTTTATTCACTTCGCCCCTTGCTTACTAAAATACAGTACAGCGTTTTAATGGCATGATAATTATCTTGATGTTATTGGTTAAATTAAGCCGTTCGCTAGGTATTCGGTATGCGTGATAAAATAGGTGGAATCGTGTCGTATGCAAAACGAGTATACTCGGTTTTAGAAGGGAATGTTGTTATGATGTTACCTTACCAGAAGTAGAGTGCCACTTAATTATTTTCATTTGGAGAGGTCAAGTGGACCAGATCGTACTAAATTATAAATGGTCGAGGCAATGAAGCAAAAAAGTTCGAAGTTTTTGAGAGCAAGACAGATCGGAATGCAGTTTTTTGCATTCGCTTCCAAAAATTATTTGTAAAAGCCGCCCCTACTTTTTTTTTTTTGAACAAACCGGAAACAGCGAAAAATGCATTCAAAAATGCATTTTTTGAGACGGCTTTTGGAAGATTAGACAACTTTGTAAATAAGAGTCAGAACTAGCCCCACTCGGGTTCCCGGGGGTTTTTGAGGTCGCTCATCACGATTACGATGTTCAAATTGACCCACAGCCGACCTGGAGCTTAGGAACGCCGATGAACTTCTTCTCCATGGGACTCTCCAGAAAATCACGCGGGAAAGGAGAGAAACTCGGCGCCCGGGGTTTTTTTGGGTCGCTGAATCCAAATATGGTATCGGCCAAAACCCTTCGGACACCTGGTGCGCCCGAACCTGAACACGGACGTCATTCCCGTGAATTTTCCTGACAATATCGGCAAAAACTACCCGAAAATCATTGTGGGGCGGGCGTTTTTTGGGGCGTTGAATTCAAATTTCACGTCGAAAACGACCCCCGAACACTTGATGCACCGGAACCTGGGCCCGAACATCGTCTCCGAGGGTTTTCCTCCCACGATCGAGAAAAGCGAACCGAAAATCGGTGTGGGGGGTTTTTTGGTGCGCTGAATCCGAATTTCCGTTCGAAAACCACCCCCAGCCACATCTTCCACGTTTTCAATTGAATATCTTTCAGTATTGGTGCAAGTTCAGCCTTCACAAATTTTACAGGCAAGATTGCAAGGGAGGCCGGGCTTCCTGCAACTTCAGATCTCCAGATTACAATCTCCTGCGCATCCACAGAATATTAGTTCCATACTATTCTTGGGCGCAGGTTTTTGTGACATTTCTACAAGGACCAGTGTGTGCCTTCCTTTCTCCACCACCATTCTGTTAGGTCCACGGTCAGCTGGTCTCTGTGCAACCAATGTTGCACTTGAAAATAGACCCTCTTTAGATGTTGAATGATGTCTACTGTGAGGAGAATTGGCTGCGCCCGTTCTCAAAAATTTCTTCGCTTGAAAAAGCAGCTTCCTTGAACTTCGTAGCATGAGCTTGAAGTTTTTGGAATTTTAAGAATATACTTCTTCGGGTTTATTGGGCCTTGCAGGTTTCCGTAAAAATATATCTCGGTCAACTGGGCAGAGTGCGGTCAATAGTACGGCAACGTCTGTTTCTTCGGCGACTATGACTACCTTTTTAATAGTCTTGTGAAAGAACCGATGCAAATGATATTGATGTTGCAAATAAAATTTTACAGGAATTTGTTAGAATTTTTGCTACAATTTTTGGCGAAAAAAGCGTTTCGTTTAAAGTCCATTGTATCTTACACCTAAATCGACTTTAATAGAAGCAGTAACCAAGGACACTGAAGCCTAATCCTGTATTGATACATCTCATAGTTCCGAAGAGTTTGGTGTAGATCAAATGATTGAAGATAACCAGCCGCCTCACAAACTTCCTGCCGCAACGAACTATGCCTACTTTTGTGGAATATGCAAAAGGTATAACTATTTCGATTGGTTAAAACTGCATATTAATTTTTTGTAATATCCTTTTAGGCGATATCACATCAGTGTTAACCAATATTTTAAAAAACCAAGAAGCATTTTTGAAGAACCAGCACATAATAATGAAAAACTAAAATTTTATGTTACAACAAATAAAAGAACTGGATAAAAAGGAATTATAAAAATGTACAATTTTTTATAATAATTTAATTTGAAGATATCAATGATATTAGGAAAGTAGGGGCAACCGAGTTGGCAACAATCAAGTTGCTCAAAAAAAGCAAACGTTTCCTGTCAAAACGATTCAGGATTTAAACGACGTCGAGGTTCATCTTTTGAATCCCCAATTCGCCCAAGATATCGAATTTTCGTTCAAATTTATTGCAAATGATAACGTATATAGCGAATTCAACTTACAAGGTATAGCGGGAAAAAAGGCTTTAACAACTTACAAAATATTTTCTAAAATATTATTCGGTAGACAATTTATTTTTGGATATTATTGTTTAAATAATTTAGTTTATTAAATAATTTTTTATTGTTAAAATTAATAGAAATTAATAATTGAATTAAATAAAAAAATTTGATTATATTTTGAAACATCATTTGTACATATTTTTTTTATGCTTATCAAATTTTTCAAACTAAATAAATATCACTAATTGTCAACCTGAATAAAACGGGTATGTGGATTCCGAAAAATCTCCTGCATTTTAAGGGTTTTAAGGAATTACGAGTATTATTACATAAGTAATTCTTAAACTTGACCCGAATGGTATATGAAGAAATAGGCCTGAAAAAGGAAATTATGATGATCAACTGAAACACTAAAGAATCATGTCTAAATCAGAAGCATGAAAATATACTTATAATTCCCTGAAAGGCAGTAAATGTTGCCTGAATAAAATGGATTTGAGAATGCCTGGAAACGCACTGAATTTATGAACGGAATTTTTTTATCCTGAATATGCATTTGTTATGATCTACTGAAATAAAAACTGAATCTTGCCTTAGTGAAAATTTAAAACTGTTTCTCCTACTTTAACATTTCATTTTGATGCATTTAAAAATGAGACAGCTGCTTTGTATGCATTAGTAAACTACTGAATTTTTTTCCGAAGACCTATACCATTTCACTGGAGGCATATATTCAAGCCTGAATGATCTGCATTTCCAGGCATTCCAGGTTATCAGGGTTTTTGCTCAAATCCGAGATTAATATGCAGATCAGAGGTGCCATTAATCCAAGTACGGGTGATTTGGTAAAGGTGTCGCAGCTTTCAAGATCGGGGATCCAGTCAAGGACGGTTTAGCCGTTATCCAGATGAGAATTTGACTAAGTCATTGTTTTTTTTATTCTTTTGTATGACATTCAAATTTAATTTCCCTTTGTTTTTGAGTGATAATTTTGATACAGTAATAATTTTTCTTTTGATAAGTCTTAGTACCAATTAAGATCAGATTTTTTTTTGTTATAATTTCTCAGTTAATCAAATATTTGATTTCTTCCTTTTCCTAGCCGTATTGGTTTTATTAAACCGAAGTCGTGGAAGCGCTTCTTCGCCGGATACTCCGTTAAGGTAACTTTTGTTTTCTTTCATTTTTTATACCTGATAAAATGCTGATTAACGTAGAAATTATTTATTGCATTTGATTTTTACAAGTAATAAGCTTGGTCGATTTTTTTTTTTGTTGAATTATTTGAATTCTTAAATTAAGTTTAGACTTAATTTATTTTTAAATAAATGTATGATATACTAAATTATGTTCAAATTTAAATCGAATAGATTATTTATATTATTTACCATGAGTGATTGAGATAATTGACCAAATGGAGTGAGGAGGAGGAAGGTGAGTTGAATTGGAGTGAACTCCAGTGGGTCTTAGTGAAGTCCCCCACGACCAAATTTACCTTCTCCTTCTGAGCAGGCAGCGGTAATCCGGGCTTGCTCTGGCGATATATTCTTATCTTATATTTATATTTTTATTCTTTTGCTAACGGCAGCCAATCTCAAAAGCTGTCGTTACGAGGCATTGTATCTTGCCGCTATATCTCTGGTTCTGGTTGTACCTTTAAGAGTGACATTTTTACTTAATTTTTGATTTATAAATTGTAAAGTTTAATCATATTCCTTACATTTTCAATTTTTAAAAGAAACCCGAATTATTATTTGGCAAAAAAGTATAATCTTTGGTAATTTAATTAGTTGATTGGGGATAACAATGTTCTATGTTGAAACAAAAGCCGTGTTCTTTTTAGCGCCCGATAGATTTATCCGGAGCACCCAATTATTTCATGTAATTAATTTATTTAACTCTAAACTCAGATTTTTCATACAACTTTTTTAGTTAAAAATCGATATACAAATATTTTGCTCTACCTATTCATCGGGAACGGCTATCGGGAGCGCTATACATTTCAAATGTTTGTTTTATGGATGAATTTAGTTTTAATTTTTATAGTACAGCGACACCAGTGAATAATGCTGCAGTATCTGTAGAAATTTCCCATTCGGCGTCGGATAGTGCTCGAATAATAAAACACGGCTAAAGTGACACTTTATTGTGGTATGACAAGAAAATCAGTTTGAAATTTTTCTATCATAAAATTTCGATTCTTCTCCGACAATAACGTAAAAATTATAACGTAACCACCATTGGGAAATCTCAGCTATAAGGACAGATGTGACAACTATCAACCCAATATGACCATATAGTGTAAGATAAAAGGAGCTAACCAATAGCTATCAAGAAGCAGCCAATAAGAAATTACCGACAACGACTTAATTCCATAAAAGCATAAACATTATCATTTTTTGGAATACCCATTCTACCATTAAACTAAAATTCATTAACCACAAAACACGGTACCTACAAAAATTTATAATAAATCGAATTACAGGAAGAGCAAAAAGCTTTTATTAAAAAGTTATCTAAACTATTTTTTTCTTGATGTTTCCACTTCATGAATATAAACAAACAATAAACTAATATTGCCCTATTTACAACAAAAACGAACCAAACACTTTATCTGTAGAAGAACAACCAAGTTTGGCCTCTGTGGGTGTACAACTCGTATACATTCTAAATGTATTATCTCAAAATATCAGACCGATTTTATTATTTTTTAATCTTCCAACTAAAACAACATACACCCAAAATCGTTTCAATATAGTAAGAAGAAGTATAAACTACATCCTGGTACAGCAGACTAATATATTTTTTCAATAGAAAACTAATCTTGTACTTAAAATATCACATCATTTCACAATAACTATACAGCATGCATGCTTCTCGTATACATATAGACGTATGTTTTATGTACCATATAGAAGAGATATAATCTTTGTCATGTGATGTCCGAACCAAACCAAACAACAACCAAAAAAAAAAATGTTAAAAGCTCACAACATACCGTAATGATGTAATAGCAACAACTATTACATATTATACGTTAAACATCCTTAGGCACTCTATACATTATATATATTAAATGTAATATAAATTTTATAGGTTGGGGCTTTTAAAAATTCCATTTTAATTATTATCGAGAAAATGTATTGACGACAACAACAACAAGAACAATATAATTATTATAACTACAATATAAAATTTATAATCAATTTTCTTTTGTACCGTGCCATATATATATATTATGTAATTACCTGTAATTATTAAAATTAACAATAGTGACCATTTAAAATCAAAAAACATTGCATTGAATTTCTTAAACATAATTACACTTTTAAAAATTTGTTTTGTAATTAGATTTCAAAAATTTACAAAAAATTAATTTTCACTAAACACATTTTTAAATACACAACACATTATTATATTGTAATAGATATGCATGCACATAACACATTATCACATCATTATACGTAATTCACATGTCATACACAAATCACTCAAAAGCTCACACAAATATGATCACTTTGCACTTAAAACATTATTTTTTTTTATGTATTTTAACTCAAATTTTATATCATCAAAAATCACTCAAAATATTTTACTGTACGAACGATTTGTTAAAAAAAATCACTCACTTTACAATAATAAACACACAAATAACACGAATAAATAAATTACTTAATACGACTTCGGTCGATCTATGCCGGTATAAATAATATTTTGATTAGCCCCGTCTCGATCAACATATAATGTTGAAATGATTCATTTTGTGAATGCAATCCGTATACACGAGATAAATTTTATAAAAAAAAATACTACTCGAGTTTTTTTAAAATATAGGGAAAATCATGAATCGGATTTTGTGCACTGTATAATTTGGTACTGTGCGCAGAGTACGCAGATAAAGAGAAAATCAACCCCTATA
Organism: Nephrotoma flavescens; assembly: GCA_932526605.1. Classification (NCBI taxonomy): domain Eukaryota; kingdom Metazoa; phylum Arthropoda; class Insecta; order Diptera; family Tipulidae; genus Nephrotoma; species Nephrotoma flavescens. The sequence goes on from OW052220.1 coordinate 274,158,971, forward strand.
TATTATATTTTCTCCACCCAAAATATTTTGATTTTCTCTTCCGTCGCGATGTATGTTTGGACCGAACGAAAGCTTTGAAAATACCAATCTCTCGCGCGATTTTTTTTTTTTTGTATATCACAAAATTCGTGTAGGTCATGTGCGATAACAACACAACCCTAATTGCATTTTTAGTACCTGATTTCCTTGATATACACACACACATACACACGCAGATACACACACATATAGTATTGTAAATACGAGTATACGTTGCTAGAATTACTTATGTAATGATTTGAATTTTTCTCATTAGGAATTAAGAAGACGATGACGACTAAATTGTTGTGAAGAAGAAGGAAAATAACTTTTTGAAGGCGCGCACGTACCGCATGTAAAATACATACTTACGTACATACGTAAACTAAATAACAACTTGAAAGTTTTTTTTTGAGGAAAAAATAAAGTTTCGTCTTTTGTGAATGATTTGGATAATTTTGAAGACGTGATAAATTGATTTATGATTGTATGGCGTTAAATTAGGGTAAATATTTTTATTTCGGTTCCTCGAATTACTTTTACTACGTATTTAGGTCAACGATTTATCGACATTTACTCGCCGATTAGATAAGGCTACCGAAAGTTAAAATTCACAAAAATGTTTAAAAAGCTCATGCTAACACACTAGCATCTACAGAATTTGTTGAAACACAGTCGCTAATTTAATCAGAACTAAATTATTTCAGTTTACATTTGAACGAGTAAATTGCTGTGTCCGGATCCGCTTTGCAAGCCATACTTGAGAAGATCCATTCAAGGGTAATTTCAGGTAATACACATACAGGTGTCTGTATAGATCAGGAACCTTATCTTCTTGATGGTGCTATCTTTTACAAGAATATTGATGGCAAGGCTAGATCATAGAGAAAAGTATTATAAATAGAGTTAAAGCTGCATACAAAATTTTGCAACAACAACTTTTTTGTATTGAAACTTGTTTTACGACTTAAATATTAAACTTAGAACTCGAACTCTTCGAATATACACTTAGTGTTTCTTTGACTTTTCATATTGTTTTTGTTTCAATTTTTTTTCGTTCAAACCATAACGGTAATTTTAAATTTGGAGAACATAAAATCGAATCGTGACCTCATACTTTACAATGAAACTAAGCGTAAAAATGTTGTATGCAGCTTTACTTCTTTCTGTTTATATTTATATTTTCTATGGCTAGAGCTTACTTTATCATTTCTCATAATATTAGAACACTGGTAGTACCTTAAGTTTATCTTCCTTATGACGCTGTTTCACCTCCATCTTCGTAAGAGTTTTCAAAACTTCTTGAGTGAAGCTGGAATAAGAAGCTCATCCCTAGTTATGGGGCAGCTTCAATGTTATAGTTCGTTTTTTGCTAACTATTTGAGTACTTCTGAACTTGAAATCCTCAAAAAAGTGATCCTTACTCAAGTGAAATCCTCACATCAAGTGATTAATATTAGTTTGTGCTCTCTCTATGTCAATTTTTGATTTCGAATTCAAGTGACTAATGATATTTTTCGCCACAGGTGTATCGGTTTTAACATAAATTGTAATAGACCACTTCTTAAACCTTATCGTAATTAGAAGCTTGTTACGGAATGGTTCAACTAAACAGAGAGAAGCCTCTATCACGGTGATTTTGCCGACTGGATCTTAGGAGTTTGGTTTTGGGGAAGTTGAGGCTTACGTGCTCCTGGCCTACACCGTGGAATAGAGTAAAATAAAAATAAAGCAAACTAAGCAAAACTGAACTTAAATTAAGTGATCTCATCACTTCGTTGCATGAAACTTGATGGACATAATAAATAAAATAATACCCGAGTGTGTCCGTTCGGTGATGACGGGCCTCTCCGAGTGACAAGTCCCTAGTCTGCTGAAGAGACCCCCCCCCCCATTTGACTCATCGACCCAGAAAGTCCCGCAACAACGAAGCAGCATTAGAGGGTAGGGACATCTCTTCAACAGACCTAGCCTCTATTCACCCGGCAAGACCTCCAACTAATCCCCCACAGTTCACACTTCGACAGCATGAGAACGCATGTATATAAAGTTAGCCCAGGATTCATCCCATAAAACGACGATGGCAACACTAAACTATCACGACAGTTTTTCATCCCAGAATATTACTATCAGCCCAGATATTTTACCATCCCAGAATATTTCATCCCAGGAAAAAGTATAATGACAGAAAACTATCATCCCAGAAAATAAAGTTAGCCCAGCTATCACTATAGTAGCACTCACTATCCGATCCGATCACTATCAGCCCGAAAATTACACACATTACATAAAAACTATAGCAACTACATAATAACTAAAGTACTAACATTATAATAATGGGATGACAGAAATCATAGGATTTACTAAAAAAATTATTAAATAAAACGAACTTATTCTACCTATCCGATTTAACATCCCAATCGATAAAAGCATCGGATTAGGATAAATAATTTTTAGATGCGGCACATTAACATCTTCATACAGGATCAGTTTCATGAAACTTCTATGCGTCCAAGTGGCGCAATTCATTTTCAAATTTCGAAAATCATTAAATTAATCATTTATTTGATGTTCAATCACTCCCACCGCCCATTCTATAAAAGTGTCGGATTAGGACTAATGCATTTTAGATGCGGGACATTAATATCTTCATACAGGATCAGTTTTATGAAACTTCTATGCGTCCAAGTGGCGCAATTGAATTTTAAATTTCGAAAATCATTAAATTAATCTTTTTTTGATGTTCAATCACTCCCATCGCCCATTCTATACAAGTGTCGGATTAGGACTAATGCATTTTAGATGCGGCACATTAACATCTTCATACAGGATCAGTTTCATGAAACTTCTATGCGTCCAAGTGGCGCAATTCATTTTCAAATTTCGAAAATCATTAAATTAATCATTTATTTGATGTTCAATCACTCCCACCGCCCATTCTATAAAAGTGTCGGATTAGGACTAATGCATTTTAGATGCGGGACATTAATATCTTCATACAGGATCAGTTTCATGAAACTTCTATGCGTCCAAGTGGCGCAATTGAATTTTAAATTTCGAAAATTATTAAATTATTCAATTTTTTGATGCTCAATCACTCCCACCGCCCATTCTATAAAAGTGTCGGATTAGGATGAATGTATTTTAAATGCGAGACACTAATATCTTCATACAGGATCAGTTTTAGGAAACTTCTATGCGTCCAAGTGGCGCAATTCATTTTCAAATTTCGAAAATCATTAAATTAATCATTTTTTTGATGTTCAATCACTCCCACCGCCCATTCTATAAAAGTGTCGGATTAGGACTAATGCATTTTAGATGTGGGACATTAAGCTTTTCATACTGGATCAGTTTCATGAAACTTCTATGCGTCCAAGTGGCGCAATTGAATTTTAAATTTCGAAAATTATTAAATTATTCAATTTTTTGATGCTCATTCACTCCCACCGCCCATTCTATAAAAGTGTCGGACTAGGACGAATTTGTTTTAGATGCGGGACATTAATATCTTCATACAGGATCAGTTTTATGAAACTTCTATGCGTCCAAGTGGCGCAATTCAATTTTAAATTTGGAAAATCATTAAATTATTCAATTTTTTGCTGCTCAATCACTCCCACCGCCCATTCTATAAAAGTGTCGGATTAGGACGAATGTATTTTAAATGCTAGACACTAATATATTCATACAGAATCAGTTTCATGAAACTTCTATGCGTCCACGTGGCGCAATTGAGTTTTAAATTTGGAAAATCATTAAATTATTCAATTTTTTGCTGCTCAATCACTCCCACCGCCCATTCTATAAAAGTGTCGGATTAGGACGAATTTATTTTAGATGCGAGACACTAATATCTTCATACAGGATCAGTTTCATGAAACTTCTATGCGTTCAAGTATATTTTAATGCAATCAACTTCAAAACCGAGTGTCTACTTGCACTCCTAATACACTTGAGTGCAAGAAAATCGCACATTGCTTAACTTTCCGCAAAAGTTCAAAAATATAAAAAAAACATTTGTTTAATTTTTTTAATGCAGATTCAAAGTCTATTTCAATACCTATCCCGTGGTACCCCCATGGTTTTTGTACTTGTACCCTGCCAACAAATTGATTTTTTGTAAAATGCATATAGCAGGCTTTCGAATTAACCCATATTAGCCCAGCGATCTATTTGTAGATCAATACAAAAAATCGTTTAAATAGAGAATTGGATAAATTATAACGGTATATTTTTACTGCAATATTCTGTTTAAATAAAAATCCTTTCGAAAACATATTTAGTAGAGGTTTTGCAATCGCAGCGGTGCACAAGTGAATTATTCAAATTACCATAATTGTACAGTACACATTTGTTATTATATTTTGTTACATAATTTCGAGGACTTTAAAGGTAATTTGTTATTTTTTGCAGTTTTTTATTTTCTTGCATTTCAGCAGCCTAACGGTTGTTTTTTATTTTTCCAACAATTTTTTGTTTTCCAAATACATCATACGAAATACTTACTATATTTTATATTTTATTCAAAAAAAATTAATTTGGGCTAATATGGGTTAAACTCTAAAAATAATTCAACAAGATCAATACAATAGCATATCATGAAATATCTCGCTCGGAATTGTGATCATTCGCATATCAACGCTTAGCCTGAACGATTCTCTATTGATTACGTTTTCACCCGGAGCAAAGAAATGTATACCACACCAGAGGTAGCCGCACAAGTGGTTGGATAAATTTATGCGGGGCAGCACCAAAGTGAAATGGCTCTACAACTAAATTTGAGCCGATTTTCCGTTCGTCAATTGTTTTCAGAGATATCAGGCAACTCGTGGCTTCAAACGGCGACAAGGATCTGGCTGACCGCGTGCTACAGCACAGCACGATGACCGCTTCTTGTAACAACTTCGTTGCTACATCGCCTTATGAATGCGGTTCAACTGGAATGGCGGCTCCAAGAAGTTCGTGAAGTCGAAGTCAGTCGGTGGACAGTTAGAAAACGACTTTGAGAAGTTAATCTGACTGCATACAGAACAGTAAACGAGCCGAAAATGACCACAGCCCACCGACGAGCCCGTCGTGAGTTCGCTCGAGAGCATTTGAATTGGACAGAAGAAGAATGGAGAATACTCTTGTTCTCTGACGAGTGCATGATATGTTTATATGGCACCGATGGACGTGGAAGAGTATACAGAGACAATGAGAGCGATGTGCACAATGTTGCATTGAATAACGTGTCTCGTATGGCGGTGGATCGTACATGTTCTGGAGAGGCATATCATTAGAGGCGAAGACAGATCTTGTATTCATCACACGAGCGAAGACTGGCTGCCGATCAAGAGGAATGAATTCTCAACGGTATCTTTTGTCGGGTTTATTGGTGAAAATTTTCTGTTTATGCAGGATAATGCGAGACCACATACGGCTGGTGTAGTATACCAGCGCCTTCAACAGGTGTATGTTCCTGTTATGGAGTGGCCAGCTCGGAGCCCGAACCTCAATCTAATCGAACATTTATGGAACGAGTTAAAGAGAAGGGTTCGAGGCCGGAGACGTTGCTCCAACGAGTCTCCAGGAGCTGCAACAGGCGATCGTAGAGGAATGTGAGGCGATACCTCAAGATTTTGTGAAAACTTTGGTGAAATCAATGCAGGATCGAATGGAAGCTGTTATTCGGGCCAGGGCAGAGAATACTTCTTATAATAAAACTGTTTTTTTTGTTTATTTCCACGTTTTAATTCGATAACTACCATTTTTTTTCATGCTGACAAATTCACAATAACGTGTACCTCAGATGCTAACCCCCAAAAATTAGTTTGATTGCACATATAAACAAAAAAAAGGTGCCACTGGATAGGTATTGAAATAGACTTTGAATCTACATTAAAAAAAAATTAACAAATACTGGATTTTTTTAATATTTTGTTAATATTAAAAATGCATTCGTACTAATCCGACACTTTTATAGAATAGGCGGTGGGAGTGATTGAGCATCAAAAAAATGATTAATTTAATGATTTTCTAAATTTAACCTTCAATTGCGCCACTTGGACGCATAGAAGTTTCATGAAACTGATCCTGTATGAAGATATAAATGTCCCACATCTAAAATGCATTAGGCCTAATCCGACACTTTTATAGAATGGGCGGTGGGAGTGATTGAACATCAAATAAATGATTGATTTAATGATTTTCGAAATTTGAAAATGAATTGCGCCATTTGGACGCATAGAAGTTTCATGAAACTGATCCTGTATGAAGATATTAGTGTCCCGCATCTAAAATAAATTCGTCCTAATCCGACACTTTTATAGAATGGGCGGTGGGAGTGATTGAGCAGCAAAAAATTGAATAATTTAATGATTTTCCAAATTTAAAATTGAATTGCGCCACTTGGACGCATAGAAGTTTCATGAAACTGATTCTGTATCAAGATATTAATGTCCCGCATCTAAAATAAATTCGTCCTAATCCGACACTTTTATAGAATGGGCGGTGGGAGTGATTGAACATCAAAAGATTGAGTAATTTATTGATTTTTGGAATTTTATATTTAATTACGTTACTTATATCAACAATCTTTTGCTGAAATTATTGTATTGAAATATTTCGGTTTATTTTATATTTCTATTGTTATGTCGTGATAGAATAATATATATAACATAATATCATGATAGTTTTGTTAGTATTGCCTCAAGCGTATATTTGATTTTTATGGGATGAAAGTCTGGGGTAACTTTTTTTACCTTGAGACTGCCGAAGTGCCACGGGGAGACCGTCTGGATTTTACGATCGTATCCGAATGAACGACACATATGCTGGACTCGCCGACACATAAGCCCAGCCTGTAAATATGTGGCCGACACAGAATGGAATCTTCCCTAACAACACACCAACCCGTATAAAAAATTTAATAATTCATTTTATTCGTTCGAAAAGTGAAACAAAGAGATAGAGGAGATTTATTAAAATAAATCCAACGGAAAATGGCCAAGCAAGAAAATAAACCAAAAAACCAAAAATAGATCATAAAATTAAAAAAAAAAAAATATTGTCGCTGAACGTAAATAAATTATGAGCGATAGCAAAGTGCAACCCTGGCCGCGCGGATAAACACCCTAGTTTGGGACTCGATCACAATACATATATTTTTAATAAAAGTGAAACCATAATCAAAAATGGAAATTTGAAGAAAAGAATAAAATATGAATTTAAATAAAAAAAAGGAGTTGTTCATAAAATAAAAAAAAAAATAAATTAAAACAAAAAAAATCGTATCTTTAATGTGGCGGCCTTGTAGCCGTCATGCCACGGGTTAGGCCACACCCGGACCGTGCTCGAGCGTTGCGGCCCAACCGCCGGTAAATTGGACTATTTCTTTGGCTTTGTCCGTATTTTCCTTTTTTCTAGTTGGTCCCTCCCCTTTAACCAAAACGACTAGCCTCGCTCGGTTGGTCACCCGTAACAAAAAATAAGGTGGGCGTCCCCGCTAAAACCGAAAAATTGTTGGGGGTCTTTCCGCCAAAACCGTACAAAAATTGCCACTTCACTTTGGTGCTGTTTCCGCATAAATTAGTGCAACCACTTGGGCCGCTACCTCTGGTGTGATATCCATTTCTTTGCTCCGGTTGAAGACGTAATCAATAGAAGATCGTTTAGGCAAAGCATCGATATGCGAATGATCACAATTCCGAGTGAGATATTTCATGGCATGCTATTAAGTATTGATCTTGTTGAATTATTTTTAGAATTTAATTCGAAAGCCTGCTATATGCATTTGACAAAAAATCACTCATAGCTGTAGCATGCAGCATGCTTACAGAATTTGCAAACCTTTTCAAACTGCTCTACATGAACTTTTTACGAGAATCGAAAGATCGCTTAACATTAAAGAGTTTATCTTGGGCACGTTCCTGGATGTCGTCAGTGCCTTCAAAAGTATTGAAGATTTGTCTGTGATTTGCCGAAATGATCAACAGATCAGATACCGAAAATATCTTAGGGTTACCTTAGACAGCTAACTTTCCAGGACCTTCACCACCCCGAAGTAAACTTCAAAAAGCCTCTGCCATTTTTTATCAACGTACAGGAGCAGTTGGCAAGTCGTCGGTTTCACTCCCAAAATGCTTGTTGGCTGGCTCGTGGTTAAATTGAATTTCGGTTTTGCAAAACTTAACAGTCTTCAGGTTATGGCATAAAGGGCTATTACCGGTGGTATGTACCTCCCTGCAGTCTTTCATTATGAGCACGGTTTGTTCCGCCGCGTTCATACTAAGTTGCATGGGGACGTTGAACAATCTAGTGCGTAATCCTGTGACCACTTTCAAACTGGTTGAACCGTAAGCATTTTATTAGCCAAAGGTGTTGCGATAATAGTGTTAAGGTCCTGTGGGTGTAGGTAGTACAAGTGCGCTCGCGTTTAGATTACAATATCCACTGAGAGCAAGCTGGTTAGAACCACAACAACATCTTTAGAAACTGTTCGGTAAGCCTTTCTTATTGATACTAGAATATTCTTCTCAGCGTTTCCTAATGATCTGTTGTGGTGGGAGTTATATTAGTCTATCATACCATCGAACCGCGGCCTACGGGAATAGCCCTTCCGCCATCACACCTTTAAAAATTATTACTAGTGTTTTGTGATTCAGTCTACAACCCAAGCGCGCCAGGAAGTGGAATACTTTCTTACCGTTTTCAAAGTCTCTTTAAGCGTGAATAGTTACTTTGATATAATCATCAAAATCAAGCCCTAGATATCTTACAATTTTGAAAATTTTCAAATATTTTCTGACGCTGAAGGGCGAATCTCAAGTTGCTTTGCACTAGAATGACTTTTGCTGCGAATGCAATTTCATCGAGTTCATTAATCATGATTTTGTTAAATACGATATTCCAGACCAGAATACATTTAATAGAGCCTTAGGATAACCTTTGGTGATTTGTATAGTAATATTTATTGTAATTTATTAAATTCGTATTACATTTGGCAAAAATATTAAAAATAAAAAATTAAAATTACTTGCACCCGAATCGACCCCAACGTGAATGAGATGAAGATTTGTAAAAATAAATTTAGTGACTTATCATATAATTCACTAGAGTGTAGTAGCTCTACATACTCTAGAGAACACAAAGTGTGATCATGGTGTTGTAATATTATATTCAGTTGCCATGGCCAGATAAAATGATTGAATTTTTACATGATCTTATAAGATCGAAACAGGAGTAGTTATTAGTTATGTTTCATTGAAAATTTAGCTTCTAATAATATGTCGAAGTAGCTCCTGAATACATTCATAATGTTTTTAGGAAGTCTTCAGTAGACATGCTACTTCGGGATCCGAATTGTTTATCCAAGGAGAATCCGCTCTTTTCAAGTCTCTATTCAAGTTCTTTCTCAGCTAATCTTAATGGCAAATCTCGGAGTTTCGATAGCTGCGAGCGTACTATTCTGTGTTTGATAACTTGAACCTGATAACTCTGTGGTTAAGAGAGGCCCACAACACCACGCACTTTGCTTGCTGCAAATTCACATATCATTGCGTTTCTCATCCAGTTTATCAATATCAAGATTAGTTTTCGCAACCACTTCGAGAATTTTTCTTTTTTATATTTTTAATATGGTTTGATATTTTGCGAAACTTTGCGTTTCGTATTTTTGGTTTGCTATACGCAGCTTCGTTTCAAGGGAAAACGATTTTTATCATCAGATTTTCATGTTGTTGCTTGGGAAGTAATAACAACTTCAGCCATGTCGTTTTCATCACCAACAAGCTCGGCGTCTGATTTCAAATCATTTACATTCTTGACGTATTTCATAATTTTTCATAACTATGGGTATTCCGCTAATAAAAATTAGTTGTTGCTTTGGTCTTTGAATATTTATATGTCTTGTTTACATTCCCTGTCCCTAACTACGTACGTTCCTGCGCTTACGTTAAACCGTACCGTGGATTTTAATTAAACATGAACAAAAACTTCGTTGCTTGCCGGATGCCAGCTCACTGTGATATTGAAGGATTTTATCAGAACCGAGCCTGTAGCATCGCTGAGCTTTAATTATGGCAAGAAAACTATTAAAAAGTTACGTTCGGCAGGTTGGCTGCTTCCTTTAACTGCCGGAAGGCGAAATACTTTATTTACGAATATAATTTGGGGTTAACTAAGTATGCTCGATCGCATACGAGAATAGGGCTCGTCGTTTCTTGGGTAATGACTCTCTTGAATAGGTCGACGACAACACTCATTTGGTTTGCTATTGTCCCGTCTTCGTGTTAGTTAGTTTCCGGTTTTTCGATCACAAATCTTTGAATGTTGATCAGCTGTTCTCACTGCCTTGGTTCAAGCTCTTGAAATTTGTCATTAAGTACGGGACCTTCTTGGGTTCCAGGAAACTTTAATTATAATATATTTCAGAAACTCTTCCAAGTAAGAGGAGCAGCAAAAAATAGTTCTTCTACATGAGCCAGTGACTACTGGCTATATATAAGATAAGTAAGTCAATCTATAATATGGATGATGGCAGGTCACAATAAGCCACCTCATAGTATCTTCTCCATATATTCATTTATTTCCAGAGAAATATTTGCAATTTCTTTAAAGACAGATCTACCAAACGGTGGGGTAAACTTCATCAACTATTGCAAATCTCGTGATCAAAAATTTCACTTTGTATACTTTTTGGGCTGAAACCTTGGCAAATCGCAAAATTAACATTTCTAACATTTCAAATTTCCACTAAAAAAATTGTGCTCAAAACTACAGAGGAAAATTAGCTAATTAAAAAAATAGTTTTCGTCATCGAGAAAATTACACCAGTTTGTTTTTTACTTGGGTGGGGAATATATGCATATGAAAATAAATTTTTTTAAGAATATAAATTTCTTTCCGCCAGGAACAAAACATAGAGGAAACTCGAGAATTTCCACTAATAAACATCGTAACAAAAACCAATCAGACATATATGCCTTTCATTCTTTATTGGTTTAGAAAAATTGCGTTTTAACATCCAACTTTTCCATTTTCACCGAGTTATCGTCAATCTAATCGAATTTAAAAAAATCGAATCACTTTTATTTTTTTTTGCCACCACGTTGTTAAATACATGGTTTTCAATAGGTGTTGCAATATTTTTCAAGACACTTTCAGTGCTACAAGCGTCACACGGTGGATTCGTCTACTAAACTGCAACCAAAATATTCGCTTGATTCAAGACCTAAAAAATTGTTATACCAAAATTTTATTGAAATTAGCAAAATCATTACTGCTTGCAGAGCTACAACAGTAGTTTCTAGTACCATTGTTCTTAAAAAAAAATTTGCGGTAATCTGCAGGACCTATTCAAAACCATAACGATCAGCTAAGTCGCAGAGCTGCTAGAGGTACACTACTACTGGATGAGGCATCCTATAGAAAAAAAATAGAAATGGTAATGCAGATAGTGTCTTTGCTATTACACCGATAAAATACTGTATAGACGAAAGGTACTCGTACATTGTTCGATATACCTCGTTGCACTTTCACCTCCAAATCCCACGGGAAATATTACAAGGAATTTGAAAATTTTCGAAGCTGAATTGCTCGAGCAAGTATGTATACGTAATTTTATCACGCAAAACACATACAAAATTCGGAGCTCCTAAATAAATTACTGTAAATAAAAATATACTGTCAACTGTCATAACATATAGTATATAACTTTAGTATATATCAAAGTGTCGAGAATTATTTGTTCATAATCTCAATCCTTCGATAGAAGTAAAAATCTACCTAAAGCGGTACATTTTTAGAATTTTAGAATATATTTTAAAATTAGGTTATAACATATTAAAATACTCCAAAGTTCCTAAATTTATAACAATAAATTTACGCGCCTCTAAAAGAGGAAGGCTTATCAGAAAATTTCGCGAAAATCTGGTTTCCTAAATTTCACAAAAAATCGATATGAGCTTGCGATAGTGGAAAAATTTGAACCGGTTTCCAAATAGAAAAGCATAATCTTATAAAAATGATCCGAAGTTCCTCCTCTAAATCAGTAAGGCGGTTTTCAGAAAAATTTTTGAAAACCGGCATTCCAATAAGAAATGTCTAATCTTACGAAAATGATTAAAAATTCCTAAAATCGTGACAATAAATTTATCCGCCTAAATATCGAGAACACGTGCGATTTCCAAAATTTCGAAAAATTGAGATGAGCTCGAGATAGTTAAAAAATTTTAACGGCATTTCAATTAAAAATACACTTACGAAATTTATCCAAAATACATAAATTTATCCACCTCGAAAACAGTAAGTCTAACCATCAGAAAATAGCGCTAAATTTGTTACAATAAGTTTATCCGAATCAAAAACGGGAAGACTAACCATCACTAAAATTTGGTTTCCAAAATTTATTCGCCTCTAAAACAGTAAAGCAAACAATCAGAAACGACTAGAAAAAATTTGAACAGTATTCCAGTATTCCTAAAACAGCAAGGCTAAAAACCACCAGGAAAATTGGCGAAAATCCGGTTTCCAAAATTTGAAAAAATTGAGATGAATTCGAGATAGTGGAAAAATTTTAACGGTTTATAAATTAAAACTCTTCAAGCAGATTTCACTAAGCATGCAGAGGCCTCTCTCGCAGAGATGTTTTGCCGGCTAGATCTCAGAAGAATGGTATGGATCTTGGAGGGATTAGAGGCTTGCGTGCTCCTGGCCATACACCTTGGAACAGAAACAAAATTAAAATCATAGCAAACTATAAACTGAAACTAAATTAAGTCGACCAGAATTTGTCGAACGAAACATGAAGAACGTAATAAAATTAATAATCACCTGCTGTGTTCATCCTGAGGCGACCAGATCTCCTCGAGTGACAAGTACCCAGGCTGCTGAAGAGACCCCCCGAATGACCCATCGACCCGTAGAGCCCACAACGAAGCAGCATAATAGGGTAGGGACTTTTCCCCAACTGATAAAGCCTCTCTTCACCCGGAGAGATCTCTAAGCAATCTCCCACAATTCACACTCCAACAACTCTAGACTCGTCGTACCCGAACGGACGACACATATACTGGACTCACCACTCCGATCCTCTGGTTGTCCTGCCAAGGGGATGATGGGGAGTAAGAAGCCCGCACCATACCGACCCGAAAAATTATCTAGTAGTTCATTTTATTTATATTATGACACACGGATAAGATTAATTCAAATAACCAAGTAAATACTGCGAAGAAGAAACGAAAAGGAAAATGAGCCCGAATGGCAAGAATCATACGCCGACATACGAATCAAAAAAAAAAATATAATTTTATCAACGGGAAAATAAAAATAAATAAATCGGACCGAAAGGAAAGGCTTCGGAGCGAAACCAATGTGACCGTACTGGTGCTCGATTACATAAAAAGTTTGAAAAGGAAATAAAATTGGAATTGAGAAAATATGAATTTAAATTGTAAAGATAAGTTAATTAATATCAAATTTAAATTGAAAAAAAAAAAAAATAAATAAAAAATAATAAAACAAAAATTTGTACCTCGTGGACTTTCCGCCAGGTCCAAACGGAAGGAGTTGGGCGACTTTCCGCCTTTGGTTAGAGTTTTGCAAGCGGCCGGTGGACCACCTGTTTGTTGCGGGTCCTCACCCCGATAAAAAAATAACAAATGAACTGCTGGCTGCCTGTTCGCTAGGTGTTGTTTCGCCTTTACCGTAAACTAAATGGCCTCACCTGGCCACCCGTAAATAATGATTGGACGTTGGCTCGCCGTAAGCCGATTTTCGCTTCGATAGGCCGTCGCTTATGGTTTGGTCGTTGGCTCGCCTTACCGAAAATCATTGGGCGTCTTTCCGCTTTAACCGTAGAAAAACAAATTTGACACTACACATTGTGGTGCTACACATTGTGGTGCTTATTACCGCTCACAGAAAGTTAACGGAATGGCCTCGTAGTAGACCACCCGTAAAGTGCAGCATTAGTTCACGGCACCGGTTACGTATCGAAAATCCACAGGGTTTTATTGCTTTTCACTTTTCACTACCCACAAGGAAAACTTATAATTTATAATCCAATGCATTTTTTCGAAGCAAACCACAGAGAAATTTATTCAGTTCGATTTTTGGTTTTGAAATCCTGTCACCCAATAAACAGAATTTTTGAAGGGTGAAAAGAACACTTTTAAACTGTAAACTTTACAAAGTTTTTATTTTTTTCTATTTTATTTATTTAATTCTTAATAAATTAATTACAACTTTTTTATTAATACAATTATTATTTTTTCACTCAACCAAGTTGAATCTCACGTTTTTCATTTTCCGAAAATGCTAAACGCCTTTTCTTAGAAAAACGAACTCGACGATATTTTTATTTCAAAATCCAAAACTAGACTGTCTAGCAAAAATTCTCGCAACAAAAAAAAATGTTCTAGAAGAATATTTTAGTTTTGTTTTCGTGCGCGTCACTTGCATACTCATTCTCAAAACAAAAAAACACAACAAAAATACTCTTCTATAGCTTAGTCGCTCGCACACACGCACAAAGGCGGTACACATTGGTCTCGCTCCAATTATTCTCTCGACGTTGATGTAATAGAATAGGGTGAGTCACGAAAACAGAATACAATAGTAAACCCTATTCAAATGAAACTTTAATGTATGAATGCCGCGGGGTAGATGGCACCACCTATTCGATTATAACGAAATTTATTTTAAAAAAAAAAACATAAAAGAAAACAAATTGAATGGTGTTATGTCCTTTAAGGTCTCGTTCGAAACGAGGTGGAAGAGCATGAATAATTTTTTCTAAATAGAATTTTTATATGCATCTTTTCTTTAGATGCGTTGAACAATTTTTTTTGGATGGGATTCGCCTCACCGACAAGATAATTCTTGTTATTAATAAGTTGGATGTATATAGGGTACGTTGATATTTCAATAGTCTGTTGTTTATTGCACGAATAGAGTGCAAATTATTCTGTCGAGCAAATACATCAAGTCCGTGCTCAAGACGCACAACGTCATTCTCAGAGAAGATCCAATCTTCCTAATGAGGAATTACTTCAAGTTTGAGCCCAAGAGGTGCAACGAAATACTCGAAGTATAGAGCAAATGAAACTCCTGAATTAAGATCTCGGAGAAATGCTACTTTTAATGCAGCAGCACATCAAAGAGTAGCAACAATTGCTACTTTTAAGAATATGGATCATATGACGTTCTTTGAATTTCAAATGTGAAATTCCACAAAAGAAAAGCAAGTCTGATGATAATCTTTTTACTTACTGTTGCGATAAAGCCAAAGTTAATTTCGAACGCACTGAATTTCCCTGGCTAGATTTAGACAGCCTAGCTCTAGAGCTTCTTATTGCTTTAGAGTCCAAGGTCAATACCCCATCTGATTTCTACGGCTGCCCATCCTGCAGATGGTAAAGCACCCGCATATGCCCAACTGTACATGTTTGACACTGTACAATTGGCTGCAGATGCACGAGTGTGTAATTCATCCAGTTCTTCTTGAAAATGTCACAAGGCACATGGATGTTCAAACGATAGATGTTTGAAGAATGGGAAATGTGCTAAAGAATTTTCCAAAGATTTTAAAAAGGTAACTCGACAAAATAAAAACGGCTATCCCAAGTACCAAAGACGTGCTGGGGTTTCTTTTTTATTGGTAAATAAAACCAACGAATTGATAACCTAAGGGTTATCCTTGGCAATCCATGATTTGTCAACCTTTGACTTTCCGACCTGGAGAGGAATTAGCAGCTCTGCAAAGGGCTGCAGAAAAAGAAACCACACTAACTGCTTATGGAAATACCGCAACATTATAACTTCCACACAGAACGTCTAGTACTAAGCCATTGGGAACCCCAACAAAGCCATACCAAGAAATATGGCGTCCACTTTAATGACACGATATTACCTCAGAATGCCTTTTCTTCAAATTAGAGGAGCACAAGATTGGAATGACAGGGATAAAGATCCCGAAAGCGTAATTTGTCCTATATTCCAAGAGAATTGAAGACGCATACATCTACTTGCAGATGACAAAGAATGGGATACCGCTCTTACAGAAGCGTTTTTACGATGTTTCCTAAACAAACGAGACTTATTTTTGCATGGTTTTGCATTTTTGCCAGTCCATAATACGCGGGAAAGCCATTTGCAATTCATAAAGTTGCACTAACGGAAGATTTCGGGCATTACACGATATAATGTACACACTCCGTTTACATGGAACAGATTGGAGTAGGTTGAAATTGCCTACTCCTAACGTGATGATATTCCATCTGAATACCCCCGGGACTGATGATTTTGTTTAGCTGAATGTTATACAAAAAAAAGGTCATGGCATGGTCATGAAAGCTGTTGATGACCCAAAAGAAAGGGTTAGAGGCTTTTTCGTTGATGGGCCTGCGGGGAGTGAAAAAACTTTCCTGTACAACACAATTCTCTGTACATTGAGAGGTCACAGTGACATTGTGTTATTTGTTGCTTCCACTGGAATTGCAGCCACTCCTCTTGAGGAAGCGAGAACTAACCACTCCTAATTTAAGGTGCCAGTCCCAACAAAAACCGACTCGGTATCTAACATGAAGCAGAGGTCAGATGACGCTGTGAAAGTCAGGAATGCCAAATGACTCTAGGGAAAGCCATGATATGTGTTGACCGACTTTAGAATGAAATCAGAGGCTGTTGATGTGTCCAATGGTTATAGGCTAGGAGGAGGTCGAGTACAACTCTTAAGAGGTCTCCAATGTGACGTCATATTACTCAGATCAAATTGACTGAGAACATAAAAGCTATAAACGACTCTCAATATGCTGAGAAGCTAATGTCGCTCGGTAATGGCACACTCACCAATGATCAAAGCCTTGTTGAGGATATCATTGAAATAAATCAACAGTGTATTTGCAAATGACTCATTAGTGGATGCAATATTCCCTGATTCCTTTTCTCCGGCTGGAACCGTAGAACCGTCCAGTAGAACTCAAAAATTAATGATCTTGTAATCATTAAAGACGAGAACTTACCACCATCAAAATGGTCAATGAGTCGCGTTATCATCCTACATCCCAGCAATGATGGTTTAGTACGGGTAGCATCGCTGAAGACGGCAACAGGTATTACAAAGAGACCAATAGTTGAGCTATGTAAATTATTCGCGTCTGATGAGTCTTTAACCATCGTATTATATATATTAAAAACAGAAGTTTTTAATAGGCCGGAGGATGTTTCGAATGCTGCTAAATTATAACACACAGCAATATATCACTGATGACGTATTTGGTCTCTTTGTCGTCTTCACCGATGCTACCGGTACAAAACCGTCATACCCATTGAATATTTTAATGGTGGTAGGTTCTCGTATTTAATGATTACAAATCACAAATTTTTAATTGCTCCTGGACTCGGTTCCATTTCCGCCGCTGTTGCATCGTGTGCAAGTAATTTTCCTGCCACTGTCTCCCAAAGTCCTGCATTCTTGAACATTTTGCCATCTGGACAATCCTTTGCTTGCGATATGTTGTAACGACAGTTCGGGAATTGTGATAATCTATTCTCCGATCAAAAAATACGCTAGAGTTAAAGCGTCGAGGCTATATCAATGTTATCGGGTATATTATCGGATGTTTTTTGTCGAATGACACAAACTTTTCAATCTCCACCTGACTTGTAAGATGCCGTCTTGGCCAACAAACGGACATAATTAGAGTAATTTGCTTTTTGTACTCATTTGCTACTACAAACGCCTTGTCTCGAATGAGGTCATGTATTTCATCATCGAATTCTTCTGACTGAACCCATCTTATACACGATTTTTCCACCTTTTTACCAGCTGAACCGTATCTAAGGCTCGATTGATTTTGATAAAAAAATTAATGTGAAAAGATCCTTAAGCAAGTGTGGTGAGTTAATCTTAACTTGTGCCGTCATTGAAATAGTTCGTTCATCTAAACTAGAGTATGACTAGTTTTCACACTCCTCGACCAATCTTCAATTCGCTTTGATAACCACTGAGGCCCATTCCACTATTGACTATAGTATACAATTCACGAGTTGCTTTGGAGTCACACTTATTGATACAACATCTGCTGGGTTTTTCTTCGATGCAACGTGACCCCATCGCATTCGGGGAATGACTTCCAAAATTTCTGCCGTTCGGTTACCTATGAAACATTTCCAGCGCCTTAGGACGTCGGACAGCGAAGCAAAGACTATCTCGGAATCTGTCCACGCCCAACATGGTACATCCTCGATTTCCAATGCATGTCTTGTGAATTTCATCAATCTGATCAGAACCGTTCCAGACAACTCTAACATTGGTAATGATATCTGATTTATCGGTGCAACCTTAGTTTTGGAGACAACTAGCCTTGTATCTGTCATTCCTATGCTGTTGGTGACGCGAATATAAATAACCACACCACATGCACTCTCGGAGGCGTCACAGAAGCCATGTAATTGTATACCGAATAGGCTAACTTTAAACACGATTAAACTGGAGATCCAGCCTAACGGATCAACAACTCGGGCAATTTGTAATAACATCTCGCGTTTGCATAAGAACGGTTTAGACTCCTCAAATAGCTTATATACGAGAAAGTGTCCTTTGATGGATTTCCATTTGTCCCAACGTTTTGACGGTTCCAGAACAATCATTTAAATTTAAACTTTTTTCATCTCGGTTCTCCATTGGAATATTTTTCATATTGGGCGAGCTGGATCTCCATTTGCGTAGCGTAACGCCATTTGTATTCAACACTTCACATATCCGAACGGTACACTCTCCTTCCACTAACGAATCAGCCCGATAGGTAATCATCCACGTAAAAGTCTCGCTTCAACATCATGAACCCGATTGGATATGTGTCTCTGTTGTCTTTTGCAATTAAGTGCAGTGTCCTAGTGGTTAATCTGAAGGTTTTCATAGGTTTTAACCTGCCTAAACATTTTCTCGACATCGGAGGAAAATGCAGTTTTCGGTAGAGATAATGCGAACGTTGGCAGTAAGGATATTTTACACTCTCTCTAACAGCATACATTGATTTAACTGCACTCACACATTTATTTCCTGGTTTCTTGTCGCATACCACACTTTCCTTCGAGTAGCACTGATTGTTAAAAAAATTCAAAAATTTATGGATAGTTGGAAAGTCCTCACCTATGGTGTCCTTTGCCCACACGAGACATGTCTCGTCATCCACCTTCTTCAGTATAATATTTGGATCAGCTAATGATCTCTGTTTTCGCCTGCCTCCACCTACTGCCTTAATACTCCTTATAAAATTTCTTCGGATGCGTCGGTGATCTGGTGAAGGGACCTGAATGACCCATTGACTGCTGCGGGCTGATTAATAAATCGATCAATGTACGAATTTAGAATTGGTCGTTTTTTATTGTACCTCATGACCAATTTTTCCCACGCCTCGCACTATAATTCGTCTCGGTTATCAAGAATTTTTTAGTAATGTCGAGTGGCGGCCCTATAAGTGATCCCCTTAGGACTTGGAATTTGTGCACCTTTGAGATGGCCTCGACATTATGCACCGAAGAAGTATACAAATCGTAGAATGCCGGCCGTAGAATGCCTTGACGGTTGATTTATTGTCCGGTTATTGATAGCCTGCGTTCGATCTACTAGGCCTTCTAGGAATACGCGTTGTTGGTCTAGTAAGGTGTCTAATGACGTATCACTATTAGCCGCATGGATGGGTGGTTTCCTCTTCTGAAGATTCTGCAATAGTGTGGCCTTAGCATCAAAAAACTTAACTTCAAATTTTTCTTGCTTTAACTCTAACGAGCCTTAGTAACGAGTGCCAACCAAGAGAATGAACGGCAAGATTCGTCATAATTTATATATTATACCTGTACCAACTATTCGGATTTATACACAGATGCACCCAGTTGAAGCCTAGTTAATTAACAAATTTTATTAAGTATAATGTAAAATGAATACTTAAGGTTTTCGTTCGGCAACGTTCAAAATACGTTTCGTTGTAACTCCGATTCAAATGTATGCTCTTCGAAACGCTATAATACCGGCGTCGAATGCAGAAAGCGATGATTCCGGAAATTAGTTCAGCAGCGGCTTGATATGCACAAAAACTAGCTCCAATCACTACCTCAAACTCGATTTTTCTATATCACAATGTGTTTTCCACGCGGTCGATTAATGGCGGCCGATTAAACGTAATAAAATAAGATGCAGGTACACGTACACGTGAATTTACTATCACTTCGAAATATGCACGAAATACAACACAAATTCGTATCCGGCTCTAACGACCATAAATATTACGGATGCCGAATTGTTAATATTAATTAAGTTTATTTTTAAATTGTAATTTTTAGTTCATTCTTCACTGGATGACAAAATGGGAATGAAAGAATGATTTACAAAAATGGTTTCCAGTATATAGCTATAAACAATACATTAAAAGCTCCTCGCACAAACTTCTGCTCGCTGCATTCACATCATCGTCAAAGTTGATAATCTACCTTATCTGCCATATACTATATATATATAAACTACTTTTACGGTAAGCAGATTAATCCAACGGTATTTAATGGTTAGGAATTATTAACTCTACTTATTTTAGATAATTTGCGGAGAATTAACAATAATTGGATACACACAATAAACACTCTAAAAAATTTGATCAAATCTAAACTAAAGATCAATTAATTTTATTTAAATTATTTTTGCAATTTCCATACAATAAATGTAGTAATGAAAATTTTTGTTATTTATTCAATAAAATGTTGACTTTTTTGAATTAGTTGTTCAAATTTCATCACAAATATGTTGTAAATTTACTTGTTGATGGAAACTAAACAATACGTTTGTTGAACTTTAATCAATTGATAAATTTTCAGTAGAAATGTTGAATAAAACCATTTTGTGGTAAATATTAAACATAAAATTGATGAATATTCAACAAAATAACACAAAATTCATTTAGAGTTAGATGCCATATTGTATAAATGCATTAAAACTGAAGCGACTGGACTGCAGAACGAACATTAAAAGTTAAAAATCAAGAAAGTAAAATTTAAGTAGTTTGTGTGATATGTTTTCTTAAAGGTAAGTACGATATAAAATGTTATCAAAATACTGTAATAATAAAGTCGTGTCCAATGCGTGTCAGATCATTCGTTTCGAATAGTTTGCGTAAAGCAAGCGTCTATAAAGTTACGGTAAAAATTGTTTTAAAACAATTGTGTTTTTTATTAAAATTTTATTATTTATAGGAGGGTACAAAAATGGAAGACGTCGTCAAGACCATTCCCACGAATAGTCCACGGATCGCAATAATTGGTAAGTGATCTTTTTCAAGTTCGA
Source organism: Nephrotoma flavescens (assembly GCA_932526605.1). NCBI lineage: Eukaryota > Metazoa > Arthropoda > Insecta > Diptera > Tipulidae > Nephrotoma > Nephrotoma flavescens. The sequence goes on from OW052220.1 coordinate 274,180,308, forward strand.
TGTAAAATGTAACACGTATATTTTTACTCCTTAGATGAAACTTTGGAAACAAAAATCGGGTACATTTTTATTGAAAAAAATCGAAGTCAGCAACACTACAACAAATACATCACTATTTGGATTGATTATCGAAGCGATATGCTACTATTACAATTTTAATATACAGTATCCGAAGGATATTTCACAATCTTTGGATTTTATGGTTAGATTTCTGCTCCAGCAAAACGTCGCGGACCTAAAAAGTTCATGTATCTGTGGCTTAAAATATGTAAGTAATTTGGTTCGGAAACTGGATGCAATGCCAGAAAGACTCAAGTTAAAATTTTGTTACCAGAATATTTAATTTTTTTTTAATTTAAATTTTCCACTTTAATTATTTAAAATTTCATTTTGAATTGAATTTAGTATGTCTGTACTATTGTATTAAATAAAAATTTACGAAATTTTATGTTAGCTCATTTTAAAAATTTACTATGTATAATTGGAAAATGTATCTAAGTATTTAATTGTTATTTGAATGAAATATTATATATATAACATATAATTTAAATATAATAAATTTAAAAATAAAAGTAAATTTGGACTAAAATATCAACAATTTTGAGTTTAAATTCGAACAACGAGTGATTGAGATAAAACAAATTTTATGAAAAATTCAGCATATATCTTCTAAAAATTCAACAATTTTTCATGACAATTTCATCAACTATTGTTGAAAGTCAAATTTAATTTGTTTCAATTTAATTGTAAAAATGTTTAAAAAGTGTTTAAATATAATTTTATATTGACTAATGGTAAACACAGTTTGTTAATAATTCAACAATATTCAAAATATTATTAATAGCTTTTTTGTTTAAATTCTCTCCTTTCAAAGTTGACGTTTAAACTGGAAGTTGAATATTTCTTTCGAGTTTAAAATTACTACAATAATTGAGTGTAATTAGTTACACTCAATTATTGAAGTAAAATTCAACAAAAATTTTTTAGAGTGAAGGTATGTATTAATACTAATTTAAAAACACGATGATGTATGCCGCCTTTCTTTCATGCTTCATAGGACCGGTATGATTTCCCCCCTCTAAGTGTTTATGTTGTTACGATGTGTTGCAGGGTGAGAAACATCAGGATACAAGTAAGCAATCAGGATACATGAAAGTACATAATTGATTACAGCCGACGATTTACCCAACTCATTCGACATGACTACACAAATACGTCAGCAATACGTATTGCTGTGTGTTATAATTAAGCAGCATTCGAAACACCGGCGGAGGCAGAAACATATGACTTAACAGCAGTCCTAAGTCCTTTAAATGAGGACACTTTCACCATTAATGACCAAGTTTTGAGTCGTTTAGTTGCACCTGAAGTTTAGTTGCACCCTTTTCCAGTAGAGTTCTTGAACACGCTAAATGTATCAGGCATGCGTTTTCATAAACTTACTCTTAAAGTAGGAGCAATAATAATATTGCTTCGAAATTTGAATTGGGAACGAGATCTTTGTAACGGTACAAGACTCATTATCAAGAAGTTGTTAAACAATGTGATTTTTGCCAAAGTAATTTCTGGATAAAAGAGTCAAAGGGAGAAATTGTGTTCATTCCAAGAATGGCATTAACTCCTTCTGAAACTCCTTTCCCCTTTGAGTTCCAGAGAAAGCAATTTCCTGTACCTTGTTAACGTTAGCCGAAAGATACCAGCCTAAAGATAAAAAAAAATCGATAATGCAGATAGTGTCTTCGCTATCCCAGCCGAAAGTTACCAACGACAATGTTGATTGATTTCCTTCAGCCGAATTGGACGCTCTGGCGATCCCAATAAACGATTTATCCCATTAATGTCACTAAGAGCTTTTGATAGGCCATATAATTGTTCAACTATGGTGTAAATGTGGAGAAAGTCTGACGCATATAGGGGGTGGTTTTTTTTCTTCAAAATATCGATTTTCAATGTACTGAAAATTCATTGAAAGCTCTGACATTCTAGATAAGGACCTATCCCATTAATGTCACTAAGACTATTTGATAGGCCATATAGTTGTTCAACTATGGTGTAAATGTGGAGAAAGTTTGAAGGATATACGGGGTTGTTTTTTGGCAAAATATCGATTTTGGCATTAATGGGATAGGTCGTTTATCTGGATCGCGTTCAATAATTCAATATATTCAATATAAAAAATTTCAATGAAAATAATTAAAATATAAATTATTTAATATGTATTATTGATTTATTTATTGAGTTAAAAAAATTGGCTGATATCTTTCGGCTGAAGGAAATCAATCAACATTGTCGTTGGTAACTTTCGGCTGGGATAGCGAAGACACTATCTGCATTATCGATTTTTTTTTTATTTTTCGGCTGGTATCTTTCGGCTAACTTTAAAAGTATATTTCCTGTAAGAGTTACTTTTGCCATGACTATTAATTAAGCTCAAGGGCACTGCCTTTTCAAGAGTCAGAACCTTTGAAAGTATCAAAGTTAAAGTCAAAGATACTGAAGAGCAGTGAAAATTAGTTCACAATTGAGATAAAGTGTTCACGCGAAATTGCGTTTAGAAAGAAGTTCTATAAATTTTAAAACAACATTGGACGTGATCCAGAACATCAGAGCAGGGTGAGTTGTGGATGCTATTCGACACAAAAAAGTGTCGGGTTTTAGCGTTAAAGTAATTCTTTGAGCGTGTTTTTTTATGTTCCGTTCAAAACATCAATTTTTCATTTTTTGGAATTTTTAAATTTTTTAAATTTTGAAACACTGCGTAGCCCTCACCAAATTTACTGGTAAGATAATATAACTGAATTATCAAAACATGCCAGAATCACGTTTAAAGAATATAAAAGTTTTGCATACAGAAGCATATAAAGCTTTCAAGATTTACTAGAAATCGCGTTGTTTTCATAGTAGTTAAAATCATATAATTTAATCCTTATACTTTTTACGAATAATAGTTAGAACTGTTTTGAAAACATTATCTCCGCATATATAGCGGCGGAAGCTTTAAAGCTATCAAAATATTAAACAAATTTCTCGTTATACCGCCTATATATTCCACCCCATATCATTCGAGATAATTTTAAACAGGAAAGTCAGGTATTAAAATAGAATATGTGATATGGTGCAACATTAAATACTTGAAACTTTACACCAAGCTTTTTTTGTACGGAACTTCTATAACTGTATTTCTTCGATTATTATCATTATATTGCCATATATACGAGTATGTGTATATATCTAAAATAGAGAAGTTTATTTGCTAATACTGGCGTTAGAAAGATAGAAAAGTATTAATAACACAATTAAGAGGAAATTATCTCTGGATTTTAGAGAATCACGTAGGCACAATCATGTTCATAGTACGAGACATAAATTTTTTTTTACAAAACAATCCCATACACAATTTACTTTTCAGAAGCTTTTCTATATACACGTACCAACAAAAACTATTACGTATAGTATCAAAAGTAAATAGCAACTCTTGATGGAAAACGTTTACGGACATCATAATACGAAAATGTTGTGTTAAAATAATATTTTGAGATAAACTTATATTAGATATGTGCCGGAGCCTCAATACCATCAAGATAAATTTGCTTATCCTGAGAAAATAGACTTAAACATAGATTTGTCATACCAAAATTTGGGTATTACGACACATGAAGTATCAAAAATTTATCCGTACAACAACAACAACCAATACAAATTTTTGATTTATTTTAAAAACCAATTGAAAATTGATTTTTTGTTTTGGCTGTCATGATGCCAACAGATTTATTTTGATCAATCCACACGTACAGCAAAAAACACATAACAAACCATATAACAATTGATTTAATTCATGCGGTTCCCATTATGTGGCATTGTTGTATATCATTTCATATGTACCTTTGTCTCGCTCCCACCCTCATATGAGTTTTGTGAATTATTATAGGGAATTTGAAAAATTTAATTTTCCCATCATTAATTTTATTTTACAAACACATATGACGTAGGCAAAAGGGTGGGATACTCACAATAACAACAAAATCATGACGTGCATGTAGTAATTGTGTTGTGGTTTAAATATTTTGTGCAATAGTAGCAACACCGCACCACCAACAATCCAATACTATTCTGTTATGTATGTATAATGAAACAGTATTTCCTAACATTTTAAATATTAATGTCCATATTTATAATATTTTGCGATGGTTAAAGCTCCATAACTAGCTCAACTACTTGAACCCTGAAAGAAGTGAATAATTATTGAGGAAGTAGGAAGCTTTAAAATTGTTGATGGTGAATACGCTTTTTCGCGTATATTCTCAAATAATTCCTTCGTTGAAAAATTTCTGGTAATAGTGGCTGACTCTTATTAAAAGAATAAATGAACTAAATTTTTCCCATATTCATCTTTTATTATTTTCATTAGATGCGCTTAAGTTTACTACGTTTCTTTACTTCATTTTAATTTTTTTTAATTCATTTACAGTTTAAAAATCAATATCCTTTACATATATTAGAAATTAATCCTTAACAAAATCTCACACGCGTCCCAATACACTTGTGCTGTTCTGTAATTCGACAACCGTTGTCATTTCACTTTCTAAAACTTTTAAGCTGTTCGATCGCCATTTAGCTAACTCGAAACCTCCCTGTCTTAGTAGTTTAATAATTTGTTCTTTTACTTTCATTACTTCTAACTCAGATTCAGCTGTTGTTAACAAGTCATCCATATAAAAATCATTTAAGACTACCTAGGATGTCATTGGCATTTCCTCTTTACCATCAATAGCACATTGAATTAGTGCTTTGACTGTCATAAGTTATTACGGTTAGCCAATAATCACAAATTGGCTGATCCGTATTAGTTCTCCATAAAATTATTTGTAAATCCCAATGAATTGGTTGAATTTCCACCTGACGAAACATTTTACAGAAGTCAGCTGAAATTCCAAATCCGCCCGTCCGAAATTTCATAACTATATAAAATAAGTCCTTCTGCAGACGTGGTCCCGTCTATTGTACATCGTTTAACGACTTCCCATTGTTACTTTTCAAGGATACATAAAATACGGGGTTTAGGGTAGGTATGTTCGTCGCGTGTGTCCCAATTTTTCGTTATCTGCATAAATTCAACATGAGACTTTTAATACATTGGATTACGTTTGAATTTATTTTCTTGAGAATAAAATCGCCGTAGCGCCATACATCTTGAACTACCCAGTTCTACATCTGGTTTCAATGGTATTGTCTTGTCACACTATATCGATTGGCTGTTTTTGACACTCTCTCTCTCTCTGTCTCACTCTCTCTGGCACTATATCCCACCAAGGGGTTTGGCCGCCTCAAATTAGGTTTCATAATCATATTTTCATTTCGGATATAATGTTAATATGATGATTAATTCATTGATCCTAAACCAGCCGTGAAATTTTTTCACCACCGGGAATCGAACCCGGGACTTCCGGTCGCTGGAGCAAGCATGCTGACCATTTTACCACCGGGGCGGCTTTTGCAACTGTACTTTTAAAATTTTCCTAGCAATATTGATCTTCAGGTGATAATATTCTATCTTCCATTTCCTCTATTTCCCATAGTTTTTGAATTACGTCTGTGAAGTTATCCCCGGATTCTATCCCCGAAATTAAAAAAAATTAATCAGGCAACACTAACATAACATATCCCTCTAACTCTTGTGTGAAGTTAGCCCCGCTCTGTTTTATATTATATTTTAATCCAAATACACTTTATATGTGAAGTTATCCCCGAATTTTATTATATGAAAAATAAAAATGTTTATTAAAATTATTTTAATCCGGAACACACTCAAAACAAATGTAACAATTTAATAAAATGAAGTAAAATAATTTTTAAATTGGCTCATAAATTTGTCAGATTATAACAATAAGACGGAACATACATATCTCACATTTAGAAAAACACAAAAAAATCGTACCGTTGCAACCTATCGAAATTAGGCTTCGAGCAAAATATTTCCATATAATTTATTTTGGACCAAAAGTAATATTTCAATTTGACATGTAAAAAGTATTAATTTGTCGGATCACAGCTATATGGTTTTGAGATGGTCAGACCCTTACGTCACTTTTCCTCAAATATGAACAAAATCGTACCGTTGGAACGTAGCGAAATTTCCGTGGCGAGCTGCAGCTCAGAGAACGGGAGGAGTCTCAAAGAACGGAGGAGCGGTTAACCTCGGTTCAGCAAATTCTGAGTGCCTAGGATACCCAGTAGGGAAAGGCGATCTGATGGCGCCATAAAATCATCGACCACAACCACGGTGAACTGAGCGGTGAACTGAGCGCTCAATGGGCTGGATTAAGGTGTTACGCGACCCGTGCTGATGATCGGCTAGACTGGGGGGCCCATTTAACAAAGCCCAGTCGTGAACGGAGCCCTCTGGATACCTGGCGACCTCCAGTTGTATTTAACCTTGCCTGAAGAAACATGGAAAATAAAAAACAAAACAAAAATAAAGGGGCTGGCACCCTTTAAAAACCGGAGGACGGGAGTAACTCTAACCGTGAAGGTGGAGCTACATCATTAGGAACAATGGTAAGCGACACTGTGGCATCGAAGCCAGGTGGAAGTGGAACCGCCAAAGGAAATAGGGGGGGGGGGGGGGGGGGGGGATTGAAGGAGATCCCTCCGTCGAAGCGTCGACACAGGGAGAGATGGTCGGCGTTCAGAGTTCTAGAAAAACTGGCTAAGGCCCCTGAGGGGCAGCTTACAGTAGAACAGCGTAAATCTGTTGCATGAGCTAAAGAAACTGTCAGCTGTGATAGCTTGGAAAGGGCCCTTATGTCTTAAAGACAGAGGTCCCAGGATGAGCCGGAAACGGGCGACAGCAAGCGAGCCAAGGTGCAAGCAGACAAGACGTCGGGTGCTCCTAGGGATCGAAAACTGTAGCTATCCAGTGAGATCCTAAAGGAGCACGTGTTGGTGCTAGCCGTCATTGGCAGAAGTCATAGAAGATGGGAACATTGCGTCAGAGAAGTGGAGGGTAGTGTACAGTGAACTAAACTTCATTTTTCTGCGGATCCTGAGAGAAAATCTAGACTGAAAAGTTGACTGCGTGCTCAGACCAGAGATCGGCTGACCTTTACAAAAGTGCAGTGGCCGAAGTAGGCAAGGTATGTCGAGGCGCGAGGCTTGAGGCAGTCGGCAGGGAGGAAATCCCGAGCAGGCCGAGGGCATGTGTATGGCTGCCAACCGAGCCGGAAGAGATCCCGAGATCATCCGGGCCAGCAATCCCGATCTTCCGACGGAAGACTGGAGGATTGAAAAGCAAGAGGAGGCTAAGGGACGCTTTAGATTGGCAATAATTCTGATCAATAAAGAGTCCCTGGCTTCCCTTGCAAAACTAAAGGGGGTGATCAACTTCGGGTTCGGGTCGATCACCCTTAAAATATATAAAAAGTATGAGACCGAGGCAACTGCAAAAGACCAGCCTGGGAGTGACGGTGAACGGACCAGCAGGAGACAGTCGAGCGGGCTGAGGACAGCCAGGAGAGTGATGCTTCGGACGTGAGGAGCATCGTAACTGGAGGTAGCGTCCTCTCTCTGGAGTCTGATGGGGACATCCTGTCAGGCTCTCGACAAGAGGAGGATAGCGGCCGAAACAACGAGCCAGATGGCACTATCCCGATGCAAGGAGGGCAGGAAGAGGTGAGTAAGGTTGACTACAATGTTTAGCATTGTAGAAATAAACCTACATCACACGAAGTCTGCTTCGGCAGCTTTCGTGCTCAGACTGACTAAGTCAGATGAGTACTTGGTGTTAATCCAACTCAAGCAACTCTGACAAGATCATATCCGAGATCCAAGATCACCGTATTTTAGCGAAAAATAATCTGAACATTTTTCTTCTTCCTCAATTTAGTAGCTTAGGGGATGTTACAGTTATGGCTGGCCTCAGCCTATATGGATCGCGAAAAGGAGATTCCACCAGATAACCTGGGGGAATTGATCCGGGAAGCAGATCACAGAAGGGTAGGTATTATACTCGGATGACAGAAGGGTAGGTGTTATACTCGGATGTGATGCAAACGCACATCACACAATATGGAGAAGCACAGACGTCAACGGGAGGGGTGAGTTATTTTTTGATTACTTATTAAATACCAACCTTTTAGTTTGCAATATTGAACGAAAACCGACATTTATTGTTAAAAATCGACAGGAGGTTTTAGATGTGACCTTTGCGTCGGAAACGATCTTTCATATGATCAGAGGGTGGAAAGTGGCGAAGGAGCCTTTATTCACTGATCATCGATATGTAACATATAACCTTGATATTAAACCTGTTGCCCAGAAAGCCTTCTGGAATTCCAGAAGGGCAAACTGAAACAAATATAGGGAGGTGTTGGAGGAACTATTGCCGCTGGAGGTCCCGGGACCTCCGGCGACGGTAGAAGAATTAGACTGCATGGTGGATATTGTCACAAGAGCGTGCAATCTTTCATTTAATGCTGCGTGCCCCTGATAAAGCCTAGGGGCAGGCAGAAACCGATATGGTGGACCAAAGAGTTGGGAACGTATCGAAGAGTGTGTAGGACAGCTTTTAATAAAGCTAAGACCACAAGAGAGGTTCGGGATTGAGACTTCTATAAGGAAGGCCTAAGAAAGTACAAAAAAGAGTTGAGGAAGGCACAAAGGGGGTCCTGGAGACTTTTCTGTTATAGGATGGAGGAGGTCTCTGAGACTTCTCGCCTTAGGAAAATTCTAGCTACTATAACCCAACCAGTCCTAGTTATTTAATTAGACCAGACTGGTCATGGACAACTTCAAGTTGACAGACATTGGAGCTCTTTATCGAGACACATTTTCCGGGAAGCTTTGATGACTCGATGGAGCCTGGAGCTCATCGAGCAACACCTTCATTAGAGATGGAGGGCATCGTGGACAGGGAGCGAATCCGGTGGGCGCTGAACGGTTTTAAACCTTATAAATCGGCGGGCCTGGATCGGATTATACCAGCAGAGATCCAAAGGAATTCGGTAGTCATCCTCCCCTGGCTGGAGTGTATCTTCTGGAGATGTCTGAAACTAGTCTATATTCCTAGGAAATGGATGGAGGTCAGGGTGGTCTTTATCCTGAAATCGGGAAAAAGCTCACATGCCTATCCAAAGGACCTGAGACCTATAACTTTATCATCCTTTCTGTTGAAACCTTGGAAAGGTTGATAGATGTAGGTATTCGATAAAAAATTGAAACCAAGAATTGGGCAATGTCGCAGCATGCTTACTGTAAGGGAAAGTCGGTGGACACAGCTCTGCACGATCTGGTAAGCATGATTGAGAAGTCAATCTACTCGCAAGAGTTCTGTACGGTAGGATTTCTCGACATTGAGGGTGCCTTTAATAATGTAGAAACGGAGTCGATCATGGAAGGATTGTCATTTTTGAACGTGGACTACCCCATAAGTAGGTTGGTAAATCAGATGCTGGTAAGCAGGATTGTTACCTCGAAACTGGGGGGGGCACCATTAGAAGGCGGGTGGTTAGAGGAACCCAGCAAGGAGGTGTAATGTCCCCCTTTCTTTGGAGTGTTGTGATGAATGGTTTGCTGTTGGAACTGGAGAGAGAGGGGATAGGGGTTGTAGCAAATGCAGATGATGTAGCGATAGCTATCTCAGGCAGATATCTGGACACGATTAGAGATGTTATGCAGAATGCGCTCCTGATCGTTACGAAATGGGCCAGCAAATGTGGATTAGGGATCAACCCTTCCAAGCCAGAGCTGGTACTATTTACTAAGAAATATAAAATTCCGGTAGTTAGCCCTCCTACTGTGAACGGCATTAGACTTGCTTTTGCTAACTTAGCGAGATTTTTGGGAATAATATTGAACAGTAAGCTGAGGTGCAGGAACGCTATAGATAAGAAATGGGGTTTGAAACCAGAGCTGGTACACTGGCTCTATACCGCAGTGGTAAGACCTGTGCTGATGTACGGGGTGGGCGTGTGGTCGCCAGCTCTGGAGAAGGTAACATATATAAAAATGATGGAAAAGGTGCAAAGAACGGCCTGCATGCTTATAAGCGGGCGCTTAGGTCAACACCTACACGCGCTTTAGAGGTTATGTTCCATATTCTTCCAATCGAATTTTTTGGTAAGCAGATAACAGCCAATGTGGTTACGAGACTTTCGGCTGTCTCTCAGTGGAAGTGTCTTCACGCGGGACTTTCGACGATAACTAGATCGCTTATGGAAGAACTGACGAAACTAGATGGTTTCGGTCTGAAGTCACGGGTGGCGCTGGATTGCCGATCATCTCTTAACGAGATGAGCGAGTATTTCAGCATCCAGATAATATGGGTCCCTGGTCACTCGGACGTCACGGGCAACATGCAAGAAGGCTGGGTCTAGAGACGAATGACTTTTTTAGAAGTTGTTTGGACGAAGAGGAGGAAGAAACGTTAGATCACTTCCTATGCTCGTGTCCGGCACTATCATGCTGAAGGCATAAATATTTAGGTGTGTACAGTATGGACAGCCTTTCGGAACTCGCGGGCTGTAGAGTGCGAGATATTTTACGTTACATAAGTAGCTCTGGATGGTTTCAGCGGGAGTAAAGGGGATATAGGATCCTGTGATATCACAATGGGCCATTATTGGCCTAAGTGTGCGATAGCAGCTACTCTAACCTAACCTAGCCTAACCTAACCTAGCGAAATTAGGCTCCGACCAAAATATTTCCATATAATTTATTTTGGACCAAAAGTAATATTTTAATTTGACATGTAAAAAGTTTTAATTTGTCGAATCAGAGCTATATGGTTTTGAGATGGCCAGATTTTGTTCATATTTGGCGAAAAGTGACGTAAGGGTCTGACCATCTCAAAACTATATTGCAAAACTATATGGTGGCTGTTCGTGCAAACTTTAGTAAATGGCATGATTAATTCGTTGTTTAATGATATATTTGCAATTCAACTTAAATTATGGTCTACAGAACTTCTGTAAATTAAATATAAATTTTAGATTGCGTCATGAGTCAATTTGCATTTGTCAGGATTTATTTACATTTATAACATTTGTTAGAAGTTTAATAGGATTTATAAGGTTTGCCAGAAAGTTGCCAGAAACTTGATGATCGTGTTGAGAGCATATATTGTTTCAATTTCACGAATTAATTAAATTATTTTTTTAAATTGCTATTCATGAATGTTACAATGAAGAACAAAATGCATTTTTAAGTTTTCAAATGTAAATCCTTGGCGGCGAACAATTAGTAAAGCTTTGTATTTCGAAAAGCTTCTTTCAATCTCAACTGATGTTAAATTAGCATATTTATTTAATAACATTTCTCTGGGGATTCGTATTATCAACAATAATTTGGTTAATTTGTTTTATCAAGTGCTAAACCTGAATTTCTTTCAACGAACACCGACATAAACTTAGACTTAACATTTTTTGAGATAGTTAGTTTTTTGAGGCTTAGCTGAGAGATTTATAACTTGTGGGAAAAATCCAAAATTTTCCTAAATATAAAGTAGATGGTTTTGTATTTTGGCTGCAAAAAGTAATTTCTCGTGCTTCGGGGATTGACGCCGTGTCATCATCTCGTAAAATATCAAAAACATCATCGGGTGGAACAGTAAACCACGGCTTTCGGCCAAGTAACCAATCGTGTTAGCACAGGTTACGGAGGCAAACAAATATTTCCAGCTATTTCTTTAAAAATTAAAATTCGTGACGGACCTTTCAAAAATACATTTTTAACGGTTCGATCAATTTGATTATATTTGGGTTTTGGTCGCTGCTCGTTATGGCGCCGCATCCCTTAAAAATAATAAGACATTGTTTTTCGGAAAATTTATGCGTAAAAAAAACAGAATGAAAAATCTAACTTTTATATTTGATTGTATGATGTCCTAACCTAAAATATTAATCCATTCGTCGAAACATTACGCAATTGTGATCGAATTCGTTTTTTCTAATTGCGAAAGATTTAATATGAATGGTTGATTCCCAAAAGTAGTAGATCTCCAAATGTTCCAACAACCACATTCTCTATGCATCTTCCCAATACGTCGGTCGTTTCATCAATTGAAACCCATATTTTCTTATAATTCGTTTCATATATTATTTTGTTTTTTTTTATGCTGTGGTAAGATAATTTTTCCAAAGCGTTGGCTCGTGGGAGGACTGCATTACCCGTATAATCTTGAAGAAATTTTCGAAAAGTAGGGTTTTAATTTTCCGAAAAGGAAAAAAGAGCTTCACATAATTTTAAATTTAAATCGGATTTCTTATTGCCGGCTTCTACTGTGTACAGAATTAATTCTTGTTTACTAGTTGATTTTTGATTTTTTTCTTCGTGCACAGAGAAAAAAAGGTATATTTTAATTTAAAAAATTGATGTCCTTATTTTTACTATTTTATAGAATTGTATTTTTAAGCAGTAAAAATATTTATTTTGAGTAAGAAATTGTAGCTTTAAAATTTTTCAATTTTATTTAAAAAACGTAAGCGCATTTTATTTTAAGAATTTCATATTTTTTAATATTGCTATTATTATTAAACAGTAAAAGTTTTCAATTTGAGCTATAAACTATTTATTTACACAACTTGTACCTTCAATTTTAATATTTTTATTTTAAGAATGTTTTCTGGTAATATTAACAACTTCGAGCGCTAAGGTTAAAAGTTAAACCGACTTTGTTTGGATAAAATAAATAACAAAAAATGTTGTTTTTACATTTTTACTGCTATTTCAATGAACATAATCAGGAGTATACTATTACATGGTATAGGTTGAATACTTTTCATTTATCGACAGTTCTTTCTAGGGTGATGGTAAAACCTAAAAAAAGTATTTAAATATTTTTGTTAACTAGCAATTTCAGTGTTATTTGAATCAGTTTTTTTCAGTGTTAACAAGTGAAAAAGAAATTATCATTATTAATATATACATGTATAATAATTAAGTAAATTTATTGTAAAAACTTAAAAATAATATTTTTATAAAATAAAAAGTGTAGTGTATGGTTAATGAAAAATATATATTTTTTATAAATAGTGACATATTTGTAATCAAAAATGTCTGAAGAAACGCCTTACAGGCACAGTTCAGATGCTCTAAACGAAGAAGATCCACTTCACGGAGAACAACTAATAAGTATAACATGTGATATTCAAGAACTAATTATGTCGTGGGGTATATCTGATACAACTTTTAAATTATTAATGGAAGAAGAGATTACCATACATGTGCTTCTAAAAATGGAACGACAGGATATTATCCGTTTATTTGATAAAATGCAAGCATCATTCTGACAAGAAGTCTTATTTAAGGTCGGCTTAAAAGCATGGAGAGATACAATTGTAAGTTAATTTGACATGATTTATATTAATACTTTATCTTTTAAATAATAAATGCCCAACATAATTACTTTGCAATTATTTGCAATCGATTTCTTCGATAACACACATTCAAAATAATTCCGTATTTTACAAAATCGTTAGGGCATTCCCTTAAACCCAGCGGAAAATACAACTTTGTCAACAAATGTGAAGTTTTTCCTAAAGCAAAAGTTATTCCTAAAACCAACAACAACAATAAAAAATATCTGTATGTATGTGTAAAATTCGTAAAATCGAATAAATTAAATATATTCGTATAAACGGATAAAATAAATGAAAAAGCATGATCCTAAATAGCTAGTTAATTTGACTAGGACTAAAAAAAAGATCATGAAATAAAAACAATTTCGAATTAAAACTATTTGACCACATAACCGGGGTTATTAAATAAATTCGGTTTTAACGAGTTTTCCAATGTTACTAAACGGCGGGACCACTAGCGAAAAATAGATTTAAGTTGGTCTAGGCCTGTGTGAACGGAAAATCATACGCATTTTCCAAAGAGTAGGGCTCCTGGTAGCTAGGATTAAGGATATTTGAACACATAACCGGGGTTAATAAATAAATCCGGATTTTCCGAGTTTTCCGATGTTACTAAACGGCGGGACCACTAGCAGAAAATTAATCTGAGTTGGTCCATGCCTGTGTGAACGGAAAATCATAAGCATTTTCCAAAAAGTAGGGCCTCTGGTAGTTAGGATTAACGATATTTGAAGAGATAACCGAGGTTATTAAATAAATTCGGATTTTTCTAGTTTTCCGATGTTACTAAACGGCGGGACCAGTAGCGGAAAATAATTCTGAGTTGGCCTAAGCCTGTGTGAATGGAAAATCATAAGCATTTTCCAAAAAGTAATGCCTCTGGTAGTTATGATTAAGGATATTTTAACAGATAACCAGGGTTATTAAATAAATACGAATTTTCCGGGTTTTCCGATGTTACTAAACGGCGGGACCACTAGCGGAAAATTAATCTGAGTTGGTATATGCCTGTGTGAACGGAAAATTATACGCATTTTCCAAAAAGTAGGGCCTCTGGTAGTTAGGATTAAGGATATTTGAACACATAACCGGGGTTAATAAATAAATCCGGATTTTCCGAGTTTTCCGATATTACTAAACGGCGGGACCACTAGTAGAAAATTAATCAGAGTTTGTCTATGCCTGTTTGAACGGATAATTATATTCATTTTCCAAAAAGTAGGGCCTCTGGTAGTTAGGATTAAGGATATTTGAACAGATAACCGGGGTTATTAAATAAATTCGGATTTTTCTAGTTTTCCGATGTTACTAAACGGCGGGACCACTAGCGGAAAATAATTCTGAGTTGGCCTAGGCCTGGACCTTGAGTTTGCGTTTCAAGTTTTAACAAAGGACGTTGGAATAAAACAAAAAGTGGGAGTCTTTATATGCTGTTCGCATTTTGCAGGCATCATCATACGGCAAATTAGATCAAAACTACCAAATTGTTCTAGAGAATTAAGACAGCATATAATGATATTCGTGTTTTTACTAATTGATTGTGAAAATTTGCAAGAAGTAGATGAGGTTTTCGAAATTTTTTGTGTACTAAGCTGTTCCAAACGCAAGAATAAGCTATTCGTCGAAGCGCAACAAAAGTTGGCGACATTAAAATGTTCGTGGATGGCAAACAAAACAGATTTTGAGGAGAAAGAATATTTGCCCTTATCAGAACATAATATGCCAGATACAGTATCCGATCTCGATAATACTTCATTTATCATTCGATACAAACGTCTTTATAGTAAAGTTTTGCAAAGATTGAAGCAGCATAAAGTTTTAGATAAAACAAACGATTTGTTTTGTAACAATTTCATCAAATTCTTTACTAAAAGATACATGAAATACTTACCATTGTGGTCAACCATATTTTTAAAAAAACTCGGAATGAAGGAACGTGTGTCAAATGGCCCAATAGAAAACTGGTTTCGTCTTTTGAAACACAATATAACTAATGAGCTGCATGTGAAGATTGGACGTTTCGTCGATGCACTTGAGGAAAGGACCGCATTGCTATTAAAAGCAATAGAATGTGAGTCGTTACATCGAAAAGGAGCAACGAAAATATCGGGTATGACAAAACATACAGGAGCAAATAGAAAATGCACACCATACTCGACCCCTCTTAGTGTGAGTGATGATGAAAAGGATCCCAGCGATAAAAATCAGGAAAATTGGAAGAAAAAATTAAAGTCTCGCTCAATATGCTAGTCAGAGAGCATTAAAAAGATACATGGAAAAATCTTTAAAACCCACCCCCTTACCTGAAGATTACTATAAAATTATAGGGCAACTGAACTATAATCTAGTTATTTTTAAATTTCGTTACAACGAAATTTGGGAGAGCTGCGTTTATAACACTTGTTATGAATCATTGAGTGAACGCAATTTCTTAACATGCGACATCGTATGTAACTCAATTTCAATTATTGTTAGAGAAAAAAGCTGTGTTTGCTTGGACCATTACACAGCTCTCAAAATTTTTAATCAAAATAAGAGGTACAAGGCATCAGACGATAAAACACAACGTGAGTTGGGGCTTTGTATTAACAAAAATTATGTTGTAATCCCCTATTGCAGCAATAATCACTGGACGGTTGCAATAATAAACTTTAAAATTAAGGAAATCATTACCTACGACCCTTTAAACCCAAATAAATCGCTTTTTAAAATGGGTGAAATGGTGCGACATTTTGCAAATGAAGTATTGCAATTTTTCAAGTTAGCTCCGCAAAATTTAAAAATTGTTCCAGGAAAGGGTCTTCCACAACAAAAGGATGGCTTTAATTGTGGTGTATATGTTATTTACGCCGCTGATTTTATTATTAACGGAAGAAATTCATTCTGATATTGCGGATGTAAGCGAAGCAGCACTTCAAGATTATCGTCAAATCCTAAACAATATCACGAAATTTTCTGTTGATCTTTATGGTACATCTTGTAGTCGCAAAATGGTATTTTCTATTCAAAATAATTTAACAAATTTGATCACCAATCCCTTATCAAGTATAACGCAATGAATTTAATGAAATTGCTAAATTGTTGTCAAATCCATTTCAAAATATTCCAAATGAATACCAATTTTTCAAACACTTAGAAGCTTTGAATGTTTACTCTCCGCCAAAAACATATGTAATTAATAATGAAATTGCAGAAATAATCATTAACCACACTCCCAGTTTAGATAATTTTAAAGCACAAGGATGCCTATTAAATTTATCTTTTCAAATCAAAAAATATTTTGAAACAGGAAATATTCTGCAAGAAACTCTAAACCATTTAGAATATCTAGAATCCCAGCCAAAAATAAGAAATTTTATTAACGGTACTATTTGGAAATCCATAAAAGACAAGTTCAAGGACAAGATAATAATTCCTGTTCACTTTTATTCAGATGATTTTGAAATAAACGATCCTTTGGGATCGCGCTCTGGGAAAAGTTCTGTATTAGGTATTTACTATTTTTTTCCAACCATTCCAACTTCACAAATTTCCAAAACCGATAATATTTTTATAGAGGGGTTTGTCAAATCAAAAGATGTTAAAGAATTTGGAAATAATGCAGTTTTACGACCTTTAATAAAAGAAAATAACAAGCTAATTGAAGTAGGACTAGATATACAGGTTCAAAATACTAGTAAAAAAATATACTTTATGTTTGGACAACTATACTGGGAGATAATTTGGGCTTAAAAACCATTTTAGGATATTATAATTCGTTTAATGCAGATCCGACTAGTAGAACGTGTTCACGAAATAAAACTGAAATGCAAAGTGATGATATCGAAATTTCTGAGCATTTAAGAAACATTGATAATTACACATTACATTTAACTTTGAATAATATAAGTCAAACTGGAATTAGAGAAAATTCTATAATAAATGAAATTAAACATTTTCATGTAACCAATAATATCAGTTGTGATATGATGCACGATATTTTTTTAGGTACATACTTACAAATATAGTTTGCACCATTCATTAAATTATTTTATTTTAAAAAAAAGTATTTCTCACTAGACGTTTTAAATTATAGAAAGCAAATGTATATGGTGAAACGGAAATTAAAAATGTCAGCATCCCAATCTCGCTGCAACACATTAAGTCTGGTAATTTCAAAATGTCTGCTCGAGAAATTCAAAATTTTTTACTTTTTTTTCCCTTATTAGTTGGTGATCTTATACCAGTTGATGATCCAGTGTATAATTATTTATTAATTGCAATTCAAATCACGGATCAGCTAATGATTGATAACTATGATGAAAATTCGATAAGCACTTTAAAGGAGTTGATAACTAAGCATCACCAAATATACCGGATATTATTTAGTGATAACTTAAAACAAAAATTTCATAATTTCGTTAATTATCCGACAATTATAAAAAAATGTGGCCCAATTAAACAATTATGGTGTTATAATTGCCCGCAATACTAATTCACGATTAAACATTGCTCTTACATTGTCTACGAAGGCTGCTTTAAAATTCAGTAGCAATCTTCTCAACGCAGACTTTTTTTGTGACGAAATTATTCCAGGGAAGGAAGCCAAAAATGTTGAAAATCGTGAATCATATCTAAACTTATTTCCACTAATTATTTCCGATAGGATGATTTATTACCAAGACTTAATTTACAAAGGAACACTGTTTAAAATTGGTTACTTTCTTACTAAACAGATAGATGAAAACTTAAAATTATATGAAATATCTGGAATTGTTATTAAAGATAATAACTGTTATTTGATTTGTAAACAGTATGAATTAAAATATTTGTCCCATTTCGTTTCATATTTAGTTGAAACTCCGGTAAAGGGGATTTCTTTATTTAATATTGATGAATTTGAGGGACCCCCAATTCATGTATATTTTATTCAAGATAAAAGAAAAGTGATTAGAAGAAAAGGATTTTATTAGTTTGATTATTTGTTTATTTAATTATTTCTATTTTGCTAATAACTATCTTTTTCAAACATAAGCAAATTATTATTATTGAAATGTTTGGTTTTGTAAAAAATATAATAGATGAAATAAATACAAAAAATAAAATCAATAAAATCTTTTATTATGCATAAATTCAGATTATGTAGATGAAAAGTAAGCATTCCAAATTCTCAAAACTACTATTTAAAAACTACAACTTTTACTTTTTATTTTGAAATCGTACTCTTCTTAAAATAAAGTGTAATCTAATATGTAACATTATTGAAACAAAAACTCTATAGATGATCGTTTTACAGGGTTTTCAGCTATTAATTTTAAAGGTGAATTTTCTTAATTTTACAAACAAATTCTTCTTAAAACAAGTATAATAAGTGCTCATTTTTACGACTGTGAAGTTTCCGACAAAATTAAAAAATAACAAAACATGGCGGAACATAAAATTTGTCGAAATAACAAAAATGCACATGTATTAGTAAAACAGCTGGCAAAAGCAATGTTAGGCTTATTAATTTTTTTGTTATCAATAGTTAATAACGCAATTACTAAATTAGCGACTTCGGAAACAAATGACAAATAAAAATTAATAGATTAATACGAAATTCGAAATGTTATACTTACACTTCATTATAAATTGTAAAAATATTTTATTACGAAACCCAAACATGGGGTTTTTAAATCAAAAAATTACTAAAGAGTACACCTAATTTCTTATACTATCAAAATATGTTTGGTAATAGATTTCGAATAAGATAATTTTATACGTCCTAAAAATCAAAAACAAATCAAAATAAATGTTCAAAGTGCGTTCAATGTCCACATGTTTTAAAAAATTATACGAACGATTAAAACAATTCAAAATCTAATTAATCTCAGAGATGTCTAAGAGAAACGGTATATGTGTCTAGTTGGATTAAGATAAGAGCTATCAAACAAAACCACCCTTATATCAATACGATGACCAAAACCCATTTATCGTTGACGATGAATTTGACTGTTTAAATAACCAAGGGGATGATCAGTGTAAAAAAAATTGTCCAAATCTCAGAGATGTCTAAGAGAAACGGTATTTGTGGCTAGATGGCTTAAGAAAAGAGCTATCAAACGACACCTTCCTTATATCAATACGATGACCAGAACCCATTTGTCTTTAATGATGAATTTGACTGTTTAAATAACCAAGAGGATGATCAGTTTAAAAAAAATTGTCCAAATCTCAGAGATGTTTAAGCAAAACGGTATATGTGGCTAGATGGCTTAAGATAAGAGCTATCAAACGACACCACCCTTATATCAATAGGATGACCAGAACCCATTTGACGTTGACGTGGAATATCGTAAAAATTGTCCAATTCACATTGTTTTTTATAAGTACAGTATAAGTGGGTTGTTATTTCAAACATTTAGTTTCGAGTCCCTCCCATCCATCATGATTCTACGGAATTAGTTTTCCGGTACATTAGATCCTTGCATTCCTAATTTTGATTTTAATCAGTAGTGATTTGTAAAAATATAAAACAGAACCCTTTTCTCACTCGACGACCTTTTAAAAATTTTACCTGTCATCAGGACTCATCACAATCGATTTTTCCGACACTCGAAAACCTTTACACATTTTCAACAAAACAAACAAACAACCCGTAAAAAACAGCAAAAAATGGAATTCGGAGATCCCTGAAAACGTTCGAGCTACAAATTTTGAATTAAATCATACAAGATTTGAAAAAAATGTAAGATGGAACCCGTGTTCCACCGGTTGACCCTCTACATAAATTTTCCTTGACTTGGTGGTGTCGTCTGACAGCTCTTATATTAGGCAATTTTGCCACATATACCGTTTCTCTTAGACATCTATGAGATTTAGGCCATTTTTTTTACAGTGATCATCCCCTTGGTTATTAAGACAGTCATACTCATCGTCAACGGCAAATGGGTTCTGGTCATCGTAATATTATAAGGTTGGTGTCGTCTGATAGCTCTTTTCTTAAGCCATCTAGTATATACCATTTCTCTTAGACATCTTTGAAATTTGGACAATTTTTTTTACACTGATCATCCCCTTGGTTATTTAAACAGCCAAATTCATCGTTAAAGATAAATGGGTTCTTCTCATCGTATTGATATAAGGGAGGTTTTGTTTGATAGCTCTTTTCTTAAGCCATCTAGCCACATATACAGTTTCTTTAAGGCATCTCTGAGACTTGGATTTTTTTTTACACTGATCATCCCCTTGGTTATTTAAACAGTCAAATTCATCATTAAAGACAAATGGGTTCTGGTCATCGTATTGATATAATTCATCGTATTGATATAGCTCTTTTCTGAAGCCATCTAGCCACATATACCGTTTCTCTTAGTCATCTCTAAGATTTGGAAAAAATTTTACACTGATCATCTCCTTGGTTATTAAGACAGTCATATTCATCGTCAACGCCAAATGGGTTCTGGTCATCGTATTGATATAAGAGAGGTGTCGTTTGATAGCTCTTTTCTCAAGCCATCTAGCCACATATACCGTTTCGCTTAGACATCTCTGAGATTTGGACAATTTTTTTTTACACTGATCATCCTCTTGGTTATTTAAACAGTCAAATTCATCATTAATGACAAATGGGTTCTGGTCATCGTATTGATATAAGGGAGGTGTCGTTTGATAGCTCTTTTCTTAAGCCATCTAGCCACATATACCGTTTCTCTTAGACATCTCTGAGATTTGGACAATTTTTTTTACATTGATCATCCCCTTGATTATTTAAACAGTCAAATTCATCATTAAAGACAAATGGGTTCTGGTCATCGTATTGATATAAGGGAGGTGTCGTTTGATAGCTCTTTTCTCAAGCCATCTAGCCACATATACCGTTTCGCTTAGACATCTCTGAGATTTGGACAATTTTTTTTAAACTGATCATCCTCTTGGTTATTTAAACAGTCAAATTCATCATTAAAGACAAATGGGTTCTGGTCATCGTATTGATATAAGGGAGGTGTCGTTTGATAGCTCTTTTCTTAAGCCATCTAGCCACATATACCGTTTCTCTTAGACATATCTAAGATTTGGAAAAAAAAATTTACACTGATCATCCCCTTGGTTATTTAAACAGTCAAATTCCTCATTAAAGACAAATGTGTTCTGGTCATCGTATTGATATAAGGGAGGTGTCGTTTGATAGCTCTTATCTTAAGCCATCTAGCCACATATACCGTTTCTCTTAGACATCTCTGAGATTTGGGCAATTTGTTTTACAGTGATCATTCCCTTGGTTATTTAGACAGTCATATTCATGTTCAACAACAAATTGGTTCTGGTCATCGTATTGATATAAGGGTGGTTTTGTTTGATAGCTCTTATCTTAAGCCATCTAGACACATATACCGTTTCTCTTAGACATCTCTGAGATTTGGGCAATTTTTTTTACAGCGATCATTCCCTTGGTTATTTAGACAGTCATATTCATGTTCAACAACAAATTGGTTCTGGTCATCGTATTGATATAAGGGTGGTTTCATTTGATAGCACTTATCTTGAGCCAACTAGCCCACATATACCGTTTCTCTTAGACATCTCTGAGATTAATTAGATTTTGAATTTTTTTAATCGTTCGTATAATTTTTTAAAACATGTGGACATTGAACGCACTTTGAACATTTATTTTGATTTGTTTTTGATTTTTACGACGTATAATTATCTTATTCGAAATCTATTACCAAACATATTTCGATAGTATAAGAAATTAGGTGTACTCTTTAGTAATTTTTTGATTTAAAAACCCCATGTTTGGGTTTCGTAATAAAATATTTTTACAATTTATAATGAAGTGTAAGTATAACATTTCGAATTTCGTATCTATTTATTTTTATTTGTCATTTGTTTCCGAAGTCGGTAATTTAGGCGATGTTCCGCCATGTTTTGTTATTTTTTAATTTTGTCGGAAACTTCACAGTCGTTCATTTTTACAGTTTTACGTCCCTCTAAAAATAAATACTTGTAACTTTTTGTTTTAAAAGTGTATACTATTTAGCTAATTTCTATAAAGAAAAATGTTTAAATTTACCGATTAAATTCTTATTTACACCTACGTTTTTTTCTCAGTGTCGAGATTCGTTTTTAGGTGCTGTTCAACATGATATTTTGTATTTGATCCGACTTTTTTATTGCGCAACGTACAAAGTAAAACTTTGACATCGCTATTCAAGGTGTGTCATCTCTATTATTTCACGCAAATCTATTTATCCGGCTTCCTGTATTTTCTTTAGGCTTATTAAAAAGGATCCAAAACCGTTTTATAGAAAACGTTCAACAAAAAACACGGAATTCGTTCGGATTTTCGGATTAAATAAGAAAAATTTACATAAAACCCAGAAACAGCTATGTAGTTATATACAAACAGGTAGCGTGAAGTTTCCGACAAATTGACCAAAAACCTTACAAAAGCTTAAAAGTGTATTTACATAAATATCCTGATTAAATGTAACCTACACTAATTATGTGTAGTGAGTATTAATGGTAAATGGCAAGGCATCGTAGAGAAGTCTAGTCTTAACGGTATATGAAATCTTGTTATTTAGACAATTCTTAATGTTTTCTTCAAGCCAACATAAATATGCAGTGGAGAAGTCATAAATGGTATTTACTTTTAAAATTTTGCTATAGCAAAAAGTCTAGATATTGCAAAATTTTCAAAATTAAAAAATCGTATGTCTGCTCCACCGCATAAATATGTTGACTTCTAGAAAACATTAAGAATAGTCTAAATAACAAAATTTCAGATACCGTTAAGCGTAGACATCTCTACGATACCTTGTCATTGACCATCGAACCGCCACTACACTTTTTACTATGGCAAAATTTTAAAATTTAAAATAAAATATTTCTGCCCCACCGCATAAATATTTTGACTTCTAGAAAACATGAAGAATAGTCTAAATAACAAAATTTCAGATACCGTTAAGCGTAGACATCTCTACGATGTCTTTATTGACCATTGAACCACCAAACATGGAGAATAGTCTTAATAACAGCATTACAGATATCGTTTAGCGTAGACATCTCTACGATGCCTTGTCATTGACCATCGAACCGCCACTACACTTTTTACTATGACAAAATTTTAAAATTTAAAATAAAATATTTCTGCCCCACCGCATAAATATTTTGACTTCTAGAAAACATGAAGAATAGTCCTAATAACAAAATTACAGATATCGTTTAGCGTAGACATCTCTACGATGCCTTGTCATTGACCATCGAACCGCCACTACACTTTTTACTATACCAAAATTTTAAAATTTAAAATAAAATATTTCTGCCCCACCGCATAAATATTTTGACTTCTAGAAAACATGAAGAATAGTCCTAATAACAAAATTTTAGATACCGTTAAGCGTAGACATCTCTACGATGCTTTGTCATTGACCATCGAACCGCCACTACACTTTTTATTATAGCAAAATTTTAAAATTTAAAATAAAATATTTCTGCCCCACCGCATAAATATTTTGACTTCTAGAAAAAATTAAGAATAGTCTAAATAACAAAATTTCAGATACCGTTAAGCGTAGACATCTCTACGATGTCTTCATTGACCATTGAACCGCCAAACATGAAGAATAGTCTTAATAACAAAATTACAGATATCGTTTAACGTAGACATCTCTACGATGCCTTGTCATTGATCATCACACCGCAACTACACTTTTTACTATGGCAAAATTTTAAAAGTAAACATAATCTATGACTGCTCTACCGCATATACATGTTGGCTTTTAAAAAACATATTGAAAGATTATGGCTTATGGTTGTAGTTAAATTAACTTGCCATTGTAAACTGATTTTTTTAACAGTTTATTTCGTTTTTTAAAACAAATATTTTTTTGAAAGTGTAGATTTACACTGTTGAGGCTGTTGTAATTTTTTTTGTCATGTTTAGTTTGTCGGAAACTTCACTACAGTATATACAAACAAGGGAGAAATTATATGCAAAATAATCAATTTAGTGTCATTCGAATTTCTATGTTTAAAACATTTAAAAATTATGAACGACTATCAATATGCATTTGCATGAAGATCCAGGCTCTAATTATAAGGGTCCGGCTAAAATTCATATAGTGCACAGAAAAGCACAATCCATTGTGATTCTTGCGTCATATTTAGTTTGGTAGTAGAGAGTATGGTTCCAACTTGGTATATAGGGTTTCGGCTGGCTTTATAAGGTTTTGGTCGGAATTATAAAGTTCCGACCAAAAAACTATATAGTTCACAATGTCACACATTACATTGTGTCTTGTGCCCTACTTATTTTGGTTACGGCTGATATTGTTCATGGTATTGATTTTCACAACACCAAATTTAATTTTTGTTGAATTAAAATAAAACGGTAATTAAATGGCTCACAAAAGTCCGTTTTGACAGCGCTGATATTCATACTGAGGACTGGAAAACTGTAAAAATTGAATTTTGTGGTTAATCAGAATGAAAATATTTATGCTACAATTGAGGTAGGTGGAGGGACAATTTTTGTTTTTGGGAATGTTGTTGTACAGTTGACATTACATAATGCTAGTAATGTTTGTATATCCAAATAATACCATGTTACCAATTAAATTCGAATAATATAATCCTTAACCATTTAGCTTAGCAGTGTTTATATAACGAAAAGGATGATAATCGATTTTTCGTGTATATATTTGTCAAAATGATTGGGTTCGTAGACATGTTATCTATCTCGAATAGACAAGCGACACCCATCAAAGATTATCGAAATTCTATTATATTTTCAATTAAATCATAAGTAATCTGGTCACGTTCTGTTTATTTAATTTCGCCAATAATTCAATATCATCATCATCATCATCATCATCATCAACATCCTTTCATCCCATCAAGACATAAGACAAACGTTTTTAGAATTTTTTTTGTTTGTAGATTTAGTTTATGTAGTGTGGATGAATATTTTCCAAAATATATCGAATAAATCTTATATACATTTTGTTGTTGGATATTTGGAATGCTCTCTGAATACGTCTTCTCTATCAATTCCCAATCACAGTAAAATACAACATTTTTTTTTTTACTGTAAGTCGATGGTGCGAAAATAAACCCCTCATCTATATACGGTTATCAATATTTTTTGGGTAAACAACGCAGACAAGAAAAAAAAAACGAAAATCTGAACCAAAAATCCATCGAAAAAATGTAACAGTTACAAATTACTATTGAATGATTGTGAATTAGAATTTAATGGGTTTCTTATGGTTGAGCGATATGATGGAATTTTCATTGTTTTCGCATTGAAATTTTTGTTGGCTCCGAAATCTATAATCAGATTTTAAATTGGTATCAAGGGTATATTTTGCCGGCCAAAGTTAATTAAATATTTATTATAGGATCCAAATGTGTATAGCGGGCGCGTTGATTTATATGTACGAGTAAATATTGATAAATTGATAAATTACGGGCGTATTTTGAAGCCATCAATTCGTTTTGATTTAATTTGCAAAAAATAAATTTCCAATCAATATACCGATAACATAAAAATAATGATTTTGTTAATTAAAAAATGAAGCGTGTTAAAAGCTCTTAACGTAAAGTGGTTTTTCTTTATGCTTCTGAAACTATAAGAAAAATTTGTGTTATATACATATTCGTATAAAAAGCTGAATAGTTTCTCGATGAACTTTTAACATTAATTTACAAAATTTTCTACTTTGCATTTTTTTTCTCCGTATTTGTTTAAGTTCACTTTACGTAATTCTTTTATGTACTGCGCTTTCGCTTTATAGAAAAGAAGATGGAAACGAGGTGATTATACAGAAAGAAAATTTGCATTTTCGCTTCAATATTGAATTGGAGAATTAATTTTTATTTTTTGCTCTACAGAATTTCTGTAAATCTGTGATTAATATTTTCGTTCACGAACGCAAAAATATTTTGATTATCGTAATAGTCGAGAGAAAGTGGGAAAAATAAATAAAAAGAGCTTTCGGTGAAAATTTTATTCGATTTTAGTGTTGTTGTTTTTGTGGCATGCATTGCTACCTGTACTTTGACTTTGAATGTAATAAATTACAATGTATTTGCCAGAGCTTGGGTTAATTGCAGCAACGAATGGTGGCGTGGATTGAATTCTGGTATACTCGTATATTGACGGCAATTAAGAATGTGAAAAAGGTGAGAATAAATACGAGTACATTTCAAGAAATAATTACCCATTAAAGCACTGTATGTGCAATTTTATTGAGCAATCGAAATTTCCTAATTATTAGGAAATTTTTTATAAAGGTCCGTGATATTAAGTTATTTAAGATTTTTTTCGGCTCTTCCAACAAAATATTATTTTTGAATTGAAACGTCTTTGCGGGTCGAAAAACCGCGTCGCGCGAGAAAAATCGACGATTATACGTATTTGTGCAGTAAACACTTTCAGTAGGCTTGTTTTATTTATATTTAGATTTGTTATTTAATTTTATTTTCTACACACACGTACGGTTTTCTTTGGAAAACACATATACGTGATAAAGACGACCAGGAAGAAGAAGAAGGAGAATTAACTTAGATTAAAATATTGGGATTATGTTTTGTAACTGAGAATCAGCTTACATTTTGTATATAGTGCCATAAAAACAGCGCATCCAACTTAATACCGGCATATTTTTATGTGCACGGATATGATCAACGGTCTTGCAAGAAAACATTAAATTAATATGAGAAAACCTAAATCACGTGCGGTGGTCTTGAAAACAATTTATTACTTTTGAGTTTAACTTGGGTGATCTCATGATAAGTTGACGTGTGGAAAGTATTCGCAGAAGGGTCACTCGAATGATCGTCATACAACAAATTATATCAAACCATTATATCAAATCATATCAAAAATCATCAAATCATATCAAAAATCATATCAAATCATATCAAAAATCATATTAGATCATATCAAAAATCACCAAATCATATCAAATCATATCAAATCGGATCAAATCATATCAAATCATATCAAGTCGTGTCAAATCATATCAAATCGGATCAAATCATATCAAATCATATCAAATTATCAAATCATATCAAATCATATCAAATCATATCAAAATCATATCAACTTATATCAAATCATATCAAATCGGATCAAATCATATCAAATCATATCAAATCATATCAAATCATATCAAATCATATCAAATCATATCAAATCATATCAAATCATACCAATTCGGATAAAATCATATCAAATCATCAAATCATATCAAATCATATCAAATCGGATCAAATCATATCAAATCGTATCAAATCACTATCAAATCATATCAAATTATATCAACTTCAAATATCATATCATATCAAATCATATCAAATCATATCAAATCATATCAAATCATATCAAATCATATCAAATCATATCAAATCATATCAAATCATATCAAATCATATCAAATCATATCAAATCATATCAAATCATATCAAATCATATCAAATCATATCAAATCATATCAAATTATATCAAATCATATCAAATCATATCAAATCATATCAAATCATATCAAATCATATCAAATCATATCAAATCGGATCAAACCATATCAAATCATATCAAGTCGTGTCAAATCATATCAAATCGGATCAAATCATATCAAATCATATCAAATCATATCAAATCATATCAAATCATATCAAATCATATCAAATCATATCAAATCATATCAACTTATATCAAATCATATCAATCATATCAAATCATGTCAAAGCATATCAAATCGGATCAAATCATATTAAATCATATCAAATCATATCAAATCATATCAAATCATATCAAATCATATCAAATCATATCAAATCATATCAAATCATATCAAATCATATCAAATCATATCAAATCATATCAAATCATATCAAATCATATCAAATCATATCAAATCATATCAAATCATATCAAATCATATCAAATCATATCAAATCATATCAAATCATATCAAATCATATCAAATCATATCAAATCATATCAAATCATATCAAATCATATCAAATCATATCAAATCATATCAAATCATATCAAATCATATCAAATCATATCAAATCATATCAAATCATATCAAATCATATCAAATCATATCAAATCATATCAAATCATATCAAATCATATCAAATCATATCAAATCATATCAAATCATATCAAATCATATCAAATCATATCAAATCATATCAAATCATATCAAATCATATCAAATCATATCAAATCATATCAAATCATATCAAATCATATCAAATCATATCAAATCATATCAAATCATATCAAATCATATCAAATCATATCAAATCATATCAAATCATATCAAATCGGATCAAATCATTTCAAATCATATCAAATCATATCAAATCATATCAAATTATATCAATAATGATATCAAATCATATCAAATCATATCAAATCATATCAAATCGGATCAGATCATTTCAAATCATTTCAAATCAGATCAAATTATATCAAATCATATCAAATCATATAATCATATCAAATCATATCAAATCATATCAAATCATATCAAATCATATCAAATCATATCAAATCATATCAAATCATA
This sequence comes from Nephrotoma flavescens, assembly GCA_932526605.1. Taxonomy (NCBI): domain Eukaryota; kingdom Metazoa; phylum Arthropoda; class Insecta; order Diptera; family Tipulidae; genus Nephrotoma; species Nephrotoma flavescens. The sequence goes on from OW052220.1 coordinate 274,209,208, forward strand.
TCAAATCATATCAAATCATATCAAATCATATCAAATCATATCAAATCATATCAAATCATATCAAATCATATCAAATCATATCAAATCATATCAAATCATATCAAATCATATCAAATCATATCAAATCATATCAAATCATATCAAATCATATCAAATCATATCAAATCATATCAAATCATATCAAATCATATCAAATCATATCAAATCATATCATATCATATCATATCAAATCACTATCAAATCGGATCAAATCATATCAAATCATATCAAATCATATTAAATCATATCATATCATATCAAACCATATCAAATCATATCAAATCATATCAAATCATATCAAATCGGATCAAATCATATCAAATCATATCAAATCATATCAAATCATATCAAATCATATCAAATCATATCAAATCATATCAAATCATATCAAATCATATCAAATCATATCAAATCATATCAAATCATATCAAATCATATCAAATCATATCAAATCATATCAAATCATATCAAATCACTCAAATCATATGAAATCATATCAAATCGGATCAAATCATATCAAATCATATCAAATCATCACGATATGTCGAATCTGGCGATGATTTCCGCAAAAAGAGAACGGTCTGTCATTTTGCCAATATTTTTACGTCTAATAAGGACTAACATACTAGTTTTAATGCATTAACGTACAAGCCTGCATCTGACAATGTCAGAAAGTACATTAAGATATTTACTCGGCAACCATGCGAATATCAGCATAGCACTGACCAGTAAAGCCAGAGCTGCAGTTCAATAGCAAATTCATCAATAACTAATAACCACAAGAGAGGTGACAAACACCCTTTAATATACCTATTAATTCTGGCGATTCCAGAAAGATTATTGATTTCTTTGCAGAAGCTATGTAATCTAAGAAATCCTACGAGTGGATTCTAGATTTTACGTAAATAAAATAATATAATACTGAAGTCACTTATATTGGAGAGAGATATATTGAATAACAGGGAAAAATGTGTTATATTTCATTTAAGTACCTTGTCTGTCTGTCTGTGTGCGTGTATGTGAGCGAATGGCCAAAGAAGTTTCACTTTCACCGTCTGGTCCGATGCAGACCCAATTTAGTCGTGGAAAACAAAGAGGCCATTTGCTCATTATATTTCTAAAGAAGTGGATCTAGAACTTATCCCTCCAGATATTGCCTCTCTCTTCAACTGATGGCCCAGATTTAGGAAGTTTCTTGAAATTTTAGGCAAAAATGATGTAATAGCTTACTGTTCTAGATAGAGGAAGAACCCCAGCATGATTTTGTTAAATAACGAATTTATGTGAACTACCTGAAACTCTCTCTGATTTTTATAAAACTAACGATCGAACCGACATATAATTTAAATTTTTTGGAGTTAAGTCAGAAATGTTTCTAATATTTTGCGACATATAGTGTGTTGTAATTTTAGATTTACCTTTACAAGCTGATCTCGCATCCGTCATGATTGGGTAAATTGTCCCGCAATCAGCTATAATTTGTTGCAAGCTTATTCATGTTTTGAAATTGCAAGCTTATTCATGATATTCGATTTTTTGCTAATCATCATGTTTCTAGCCGGTTTTGACATCAAAATTCACGCAATCAAAAAAATAAATATTTTTAATAATTTTTCACGAAGGAATGGTATGGGACGATCCCTTAACCTTCACTCTGTGTATGGTATATGTTGTGCAACATTATTCGTGTATGTGGTAAAATATACCCCAATGTATTTTGTACTTAAAAATTAGTTTCTATAACAAAAATTATTATTTTTACATGATCCTAATGCTGCACCAGCACTTGTAGCACAATCCAATGAAAATAGTACTGGAATTTTTTACAAATTAATTACAAATTTGTTACACAATTAGAATTTTTTTACAGGTCCCGTTATCCTGCAATTCGTGTGTGGGCTGGCGTTAGACAAAGCTGCACCACACTTTTTCTATTTTTGTTATTATTTGTTGTATCCTACTGGATCCCAACTCGCCGTTGATCGATTTTTATGGATGTGAGCTGTTGTAATAAATTCAAGGGTACCCATGATCGAATCTTGTGGGTGTCATAAATACATTGGTACATATTTCTTGCATAGGAGTGAAATTCGATACTTTTTAATTGATTTTTGTTGGAGTGGGCTGTTGTAATAAATTCATTGGTACCTATTTCTTACATGAGAAGGATATTCGATACATTTTGATCACTTTTGTGGGTGTGGGCTGTTATAGTAAATTCATGGGTACCTATTTCTTGCATAGGAAGTTTGTTCGTTGTAGAATGATCGACTTTTGTGGGAGTGTTCTGTTGTTATAAATTCATGGGTAGTTATTTGAGGTGTTTTACCTTTACAGAGAAATATGGTTTTAAAAGGCTGCATTTTTTAGGCGCAGTTTTTGAAAATTGAAATATTCCAATATTTAGAAATTTATTTAGTAAAAACATCTTGTATATATCAGTACGGCACAATAATTTTAAAAGGTTGCTCCCATTTGGGGTAGTTTTCTATAAGATGGTTTAATTATGCCGTTTTATATTGTAGTAAGTTTGTAAAAAAAATCCAGTACTACCCCAGCACTATACAACAAAAATTCACAGAAATGCAAATTTCACTCCTTAGGGGAAGTTTTTAGGGGTTGAAATATGGCCAATATGTGGTAGTTAATTTGTAAAAAATTACAATACCACCCCCAGTACGATACAAGAAATATTATTTGAAATGCCAAAAGCATGTAACCAAAAATATGGGTTTTGAAGAATTGCACCCCTTAGGGGAGGTTTTTTGGGGGTTGAACTATGACAACATTAAGCAATTAATTTGTAAAAAAAATTTAGTACCACCCCCAATACGATACAATAAATATTAACAGAAATGCGATAAGCATGTTGTAAAGGAAAATATGGTTATTAAAGAATTGCATCCCTTAGGGGAGGTTTTTTGGGGGTTGAACTATGCCAACATGTTGTAATTAATTTGTAAAAAATTCCAGTACTACCCCCAGTACGATACAACAAATATTAACAAAAATAGAAAAAGTGTGGTGTAGCTTTGTCTAACGCCAGCCCACATACGAATAGCAGGATAACGGGACCTGTAAAAAATTTTGTAACTGTGTAACAAATTTATAATTAATTTGTAAAAAATTCCAGTACTATTTTCATTGGATTGTGCTACAAGTGCTGGTGCAGTATTAGGGTCATTATTTTTACTTTACTTCTAATTTATTAAAAATACAAAAATTCAATATGTATAAGATTCCGAGTTCCTTTAATATTTAACAAAAGATACTTATAATTAATTCATTAAATTTTATTTAACAAAATTATTTAAAAAAAGAGTCGTCAACTTTTTCATGTTGCTCAATTTCATCACCAACTATTTCTAAATCAATGCAATCATCACACACGATTTGATGATGTCTTTTGCTTGCTGGTTTATCGCAGAAGTTGCAAGTTACATTATTGTTTGTTTTTTTAATCCCCGCAATCTGTTCTGGAGCCAAAGCACTCCCAACCCCTACACAGTTACCTTGATTTACGTTACCATCTGCGCATTGTATAGTTCCATGCCAACCTATAATTCTGGGCGCACGGATGAAGTTGTTTTCACGTCAGCACCTGCATCCGTGTGTTTTGCGACTTTTGGTTTGTTGTTTTTGAGCTATTCATGCGCTAATCTCAAGGCGTTGGGAGCAAGCCGCCTCTTGATTTTATTGTCCACCAGCTTCAATGTCAATTTCGTGAGAAATTCTATTCGCTCTGCATCTAACATGTTGAAGCAGAGTAAGTACCATAGGCCATCTTCACATTTTTCGCTTGCACGTATCAGATGCACAACTAAATATCCGGGTTTCACACATAGATTTTGCTAGCGACACATCTAGTTGTCATATATGTCAAAAGTTGTGTTTTATTACATAGCATGGACAGTTGTTAACGATAATCAGTTGTACCAGCACATATCGAGAAGCAAACAAATTTTTTATAAGAACGAAAATGTCGAGGTTTACTCAGTGAATACTACCTGTGAAGATTGGTTTAAACGCTTCAGAAGAGACAATTTCGACATTGAGTATAAGAAGCACTCTGGAAGACCACAAACATTTGAAGACACCGAGCTGCAAGCGTAATTGGGTAAATATGATACGCCAAGATATCTCCAAACGTTGCTTTGCTATAGAAAAAATTCAAAAGGAGGAAAAATAGCTGGTGCCGCATGAGCTGACTGAGAGGCAGATGGAAAATCGAAGAGCCACTTGCAAAATTTTGCTTTCATGGCATGAAAGAAAGATCTTTCTGCATCGAATTATTACGGAATATGAGAAGTGGATTCTTTTTTAAGCAGCCCAAACACAAAGTGTCATGGCTTTCACCTAGCGAAGCATCCACATCGACGGCACGGCCAAAGCACTTTAAAAAGAAGACAATGATCTGCGGGGGATGGGACCAGAAAGAAACCGTATACTGTACGCTCCATGCCTTCGCACTCCCATCGTCCAAGATATCACCAAAATGCTGAGACGGGGATCTGCTGCCGCACCCGCCTTATTAGTCAGGCCTGTGGCCTTCGGATTATCACTTGTTCCAGTCGATGGCGTATGGCTTGGCAGGGCTACACTTGGCCAGTTTCGAAGAAGTGCAAAAGTGGTTGGATGAATCGTTTCGGTCCAAAGACGTGTCGTTTTATCGTCGTGGTATACATGAGATGGCAAAAATGTGTAAATAGCGAAGGACAATATAAAACCATTTTTTTAAATTGAAATTTTCCATTTTTTTCAAAATTTTTTTTTTTATTTTTGAAATTTTCCATTTTTTTCAAAAATAAACCCGGAAATCAACTTGCGCTCCAGTAACATAAAAATTCGATAGACGACGAACCGTGTCAGTATAATTTTAAATTGTTTTGCGCTGTTTTGTTCAGATTTTTATATAGAAATAGATGGGGTAATTTTCGATCCCAGTACACAAAAATGTGTTTAGTTCTAACGATAAAAAATGAAATTAAATCTATCGATTATAACTCGGTCTTTTTTTTATTTGGTGTATATTTTGAAGAAGGCATATCTAAATGGATTTTCAATAATTTTTAATAATTTGTTTTTTAATTTACATATTTGTAGGTCTGGGTTAGTTTTTTACCCCCATACACAGAGTGAAGGTTAATCATCAAATTTTTCCCAATAAAATTCGAATTTTTGGTGGTTGGTGCTTGGTTCTTATGTTCCCGGAATGTTTGAATTAGTTTAGGAATTGATATTGTTTTAAAAAAATTATGGACCTCAAGACAATAATCCGCTTCAAAATTTACTTAGTGTCGATTTAATTTTATTTCGATAAATCGTAAAATTTCCATAGAAAATCATTTTCAGACCCGAAAAATATGTACGATACAATTCTTTGAAATTTTTCATATTGGCACTGGAGGGGTATTGACCGAGGGGTAATGGGGGGGGGGGTGGTATCAAGCAGTAATTGGCCATTGGTTGTTTGGTGTGTTTCTGACGTTTTTGCGTGCGTATGTGCTAACTAAATGTTGCATCTTGTCCACAGCCAAGCAGGACAAATTGGCTGATCGGGATTAAACTTCATACTGAAGCTATTATCATAAATTTATAGACCTCAGTGATTTTTGGCCGAATACGTGGTAGCCAACACACGACTTCCATTTATCACGAATGTATACAAACACCTTGGAAATACACCTAATTTATAAAGCGTAAAATTAAACTTACCGGACTTTTGGTAAAAATGGTTTGAAAACCTTATCCGGTATCCCTGCTTAAATTGCAGAAAACCATCAATTTATTTAAATTTTTTAATTCCCTGTCGCTTATGCTAATCTTTTTGAACATCATTGCAAAAAGTGGTAATTTTCGGTACACAGATTTCAAATTTCGATCAAATTTCGCAAAATTCTCCCAACTAAAAGATAAAGTTTAAGTATGAAATTTTTCCGAATTTGATCGCCCGATCTGTAGAGATGACGAATTTTGATAAAATAATTTTTTAACATCGAAGATGTTTTTGGGGTTGCAATATTATAGAAAAATGCAACGAAATTTTGTCCCAAGAATATGCAACGAATTTTATTTTGTGCTCTCTCTATGCATCTATTTTTCATTAACGATATCAATTAGTGAGTGTAATATTTTAAATTTTTTATTTAAACATTAACAAAATTTCATAACCGAAAATTAATTTTTGCGCTCAAACTTTTTTATATTTTATTTTTCTATATAAATACTAAATACAAGTACTCTAGCCCAAAACAAATCAGTAGGCTTAAGCTTTTTTATTTAGGCATTAAGCAAAATTTTAAGCCCCATCTTCAATCTTTAAATTTTTAGCCTTAGGCTCAAACTTGGGATTTTTTATCAAAACCTTGTCCTTTCCGACAGAATTAAAAAAAAATAATGTGAGCAAAGTTTTATTTGAAATGCTATATACTTTTCAAAATATTGGCAAAAGTCGAAAAAGCTCCTACGGAAGATGCAACTTTCCGTTCTTAGCTAAAAACTACCAATTGGGATCTCCCAATTTATGAAAAAAGCTTAAGTATGGTGCTTCTGTATATGGACCAAAATTTTTCTGCAAACAGTTTTTTTGGTTAAAATTTGTTACAGGCTGGCTACTGCCAACCTGCAAATTTCACTAAGCCCATGCAGAGGCCTCCACGGTGATATTTTGCCGGCTACGTTCTCAGCGAGAAGTGCCAAGGGTCGTGGGGTTTGAGGCATGCATGGCTCCTGGCTTACACCGTGATGATAAAGATATTTATAAAAAATGGAAAAAAACGCAAATAATAAAAACCCGATGTTCCGCCGAAATTCGTCGGCCGGAACCTGAGGAACGAACAGCCAAAATCAAAATAAAAAAAATAAGATAATCATAATGGTAGAGAGGTGCCTTGGTGCGCGCATCCTCCCGAATTCATCATAACCAACCCAGAAAAATTAATAATTCATTTTATTTATTATTTACACCCAACAACAAAAACCAACTTCCCACGCGAAACCAAAAAGGAGAAAGAGCGAGAGAGAGAAACGAGACCAATGTACATCGAGCGCGCGACTTACGACCGTTATTTCGGCGCTCGATTACAAATTCAAAATTTAAAATTTAATCAGAAAAAAAATTAAAATATATATAAAAGTAAGCAAAAAATTTAAATAAAATTAACCAAACAAAAAAAATACCTTAATTATTTAAAAAAAATTCCTGTTGCGGCCTTGCGCGACCGTCATGCCACAGGTGGCCTTGCCCCACCCGGACCGTTGCGGCTTTATGTGCCGTTATGTTGCGGGGCGTCTCCCCGATACCGATTTAAATACCAATGGCCGGCTGGCCACCCGTATTGTTGCGGGGCCTTTCCCCGATACCAAAAATTAAAAAAAAAAAACGAATAGCCGGTTGGCTACCCGTTCCCGATGCGGGATACCAAATAAAACAGGAAAATTTTGTGGGGCGTTGCCCGCCTAAACAACGTACATTTGGCCTTGATAAACCGCCTTTCATAAACAGTTTTTTATTTTTTTTGATAAGTTGATGTATTATCAATGATTAATCCAAATAAATCCAGTTTGGCGATGTCCGATGAAAATCACAAATACTGTGCATATCAACTATTATGTTGAGGCAACATATAAACAATTTATTTACTTTGAATATACAATTCTTTTTATTATTTTCACAAGATATCGGAAAAGTCAAAATCACAATATTAATTTTTTTTTTCAACACAAAATTAGAACACAATTTTTTGTCATTTATGTTTTAGCAAACAATAAAGAAAATATATATTATTATCAAATAATACGACTTAAATTACTTGTTTTATAATTAAAAAACAAAAGAATATTGTCTAAAATATAAAAAAATTATTTTTATTTCTGTGTTTTAAATTTTACATGCGGCCATCTTGACCAACTTTCACACAAGACTTTTCACTACTCGACTTTTTACCAATTTTAATAATTAATTGAAATCAAAATTCCAAACAAGACTGCCTTAATAGAAAAAAAATTCTTACGCCGAAATACGACGCGCAAAACATTCCAGAAGAATAGTCTTTCTTCTCTGTTTCTCGTTTACATCAATTCGCATTGATGTAAACGAGAGGCATATAAAAAAAACATTCTTATGGAATGTTTTGCTTTGCACACACACTCGATGTGCATTGATCTCGCTCTCTCGTCATTCTTCTCACCCCTACGCCACCTTCGGATGAGGTACAAAACAAAACAACTACGGAAGCGGAGACAACAACCGAGGTGAATATAAAATACCAACATTGAGTAATCATATAAAGTAGAGACACCAACCAGAGGCAAATACAAAACATAAAATCGTGGTTGCGACCACACAGTCGTAACAAATTGTAATTTTCACTTAAATTTTGGAAAACATTTCTGTTGAAAAATAAATTTAGAACCTTTTAGTTTATAATCGGTTTTCTAGTAAACGATACACTTTTCAAAATATATGTATATTACGAGAAATCTGCTATAGAAGCTGTCATTCTCGGTGGAAAAAAGAAAGAAAGCTCCAATGAAAGCTGTCATTTTCGGTGGACCAATTTAATGCTAGTGAAGTTTATTCAGGCGAATTTATATTGTGTAATTTAGACGAGATGTGTCTTTTTAATGTGCTTTAGTTACATTCCAAAGTCATTCTCAGTATTTTCTAAGCATTTGTGTATCCAGCTATTTACGAACTGGACAACCTTCACCCACTCCAAATTTCCACTAAACATGCGACCAGCTTTTAATTAATTTCCCTATGATGCTACATAAAATATGGCCTGATTTTTTGCACAGGTGTTCACTGTCAGTGCCACAACTCAAATTAATTACCCACTAACACGACAAATTATAAATATTTTATTCAACTACTTACGAATTGGTCTAAATTCACCCAATTCATTTTACCTTTAAACATTCGAATGATGTGATATTGATTTTTGAAATTTTTTTTGGCGAAAATTTACTGCTATATCTTCAATTACATCTAATTTTGGGCTCGTATCAACAGAATTTTTACTGCTACCTGATACAAAATATGTCGATATTGCAGGTTTGTTTTGTGACAGTTTGCATGAAAAATCTTTTATTGCAGATTCGTCCGTAGGATTTCTTTGAAACATTTTTTTCGATTCATGATAGTTCTCTGTAGGAGAAAACGGGAAAAAAATTAATATCGTTATTACAGTGCCATCTATCATGAATCGAAAAAAATGTTCCAAAGAAATCATACGTACTTTATGCCGTAGAATCCGATTCTGCAATAAAAATAGGGGTTCCTATTTTAATTTAAAACTTACCCCCGCCCCATCTACAAGAAGGGGAGGAGGGGTACTAATTTTGCCATTAATGTATGAGCTCCCGGAATGATTCAATTTTGATCATGGACATTTTTTCCGTAGAGTGCTTATTTCCACAGATATTAGAAAGTTTCACCTTAAAAAAATCAGCCGGTATAGTTTGTTGGTAAAAATTATGTACGTTGCTTCAAATCACTATTTATCTGAATACTCTAATAGTAACTAGCATTTTATATTGCTAGGTTTAATCTATAAATACTTTAAATGCATATATACAACTAAAGCACATTTCAAGTAGATAGAACACAAAGTTGTGTAGAAAAGCTCCTTTCCTTTCGTATACCTAGACTAAACTTAAATATCATGTTTCTCATTCGTTTAAGAAACATGATATTTCAATTAAACACAGAACCTGCACATGAGAACAACTCTTGAAGCTTACACCTTATCGGTTTAAAAAAAACAACATTACCAAGTGCATTTACAGAGTGTTTTCACTACGTAAACTTTTTTAACTGAAAGCAATTAAAATAAATTTTCTACTCGAGGAAATCGAAAAAATGACGAATTCCTGCAACATGATTTTCAAATATAGGCGTTAGAGTAATTAAAAGTTTTTCATTGTAAATTTGAGAAGAAATCGATGCAGCAATCTCAAAACACATTAATAACAAATTATTTCGCGTCATATTTCACACAATTAAAGCCCATAATCGTAACAACATATCAACAAAATTGTATGCCATATATTCACACGCCCATCCAACAAATCATAAAAGTAAACATAATAAACATAAACAAATCATATATTGCCTTAATGTGTTGACAAATATGTTTCGCGTGTAAACTCCTCGCACTCAGCCTCCCAATTAAATTGGTACGCAATGATTGTTTGTGATTTTTATATATTTTTTTTTGTTCAAACTTTTTAACGATATCGATCAGGGCAAGAGTGCTACTCTATAACAACCCACTATCCACCCCGTCTAAATTTACTGCTATGCCTCTCTCCATATACGCGTTATCAATTTATTCAATCGTCAAAAAATTGAATTTTGCTCGAATCGAATAAATTTGCGTATATAAATTTTGTTTTGTTCCGTATAGACTCGAATATATAGCGACATATCTAACAATTTTTCGATGGATATGATAATGATATGCTAATCTATTATGTTGGCAACATAATTTGGAGTTCTGTTAATAAAAATAATCATAACAACATGTTCAACATACATTATTTCGCATTGTTTGCCTATATATACACAAAATATCGAGTCTATATCCTTATATACATCCACCCCCCCCCCCCCCCCCCTTCGAATAAAATCTGAAAGTTCCATAAAATTGGTATTATGATAATTTGGAAATTATTGAAATAATCATTCGAGATTATCATTTTTGAAATATATCGGGAAATCGTGATGCTATTTGATTTTTTGGCGAGAGGGTTTGTCTGATTCTATAAACTTGTGTAATTTATATAATTTTACTTGAAATTTTCTGAGTTTTCTTGTTCAACAGAAAAATTAATTGATTTGTACAAAAAGTATATTTCATTATTTCATCAAGAAAGACTTTTACAAATTTGCAAATGGTATATCAAAATTTCGCCTTTATAACTTTGAGTTGCAGAGACAGATAAGACGACAAAAATTGTATTTTCGTTAAAGTATACAAACTTGAAATGTACGTAGCAGAACGACCTAACCTTGATAGCTTAAAAATAATTCCAAAAGCTTTTTGAACACAAAATTTTTTAATGGGGAATTTGATTATTTTGGTGCAATTTTCGATTTGGGTTCTGTTGGTTTAAATTAAAACAAAAGACACCCAATGAGTGGTCAAGAATAAGTGGAGCCCAAAATTTAGAGCGTTTTGCATTTTTGGCTCGTTTTCTGCGGCTTTAATATGGAAACCCTTATCACTCCAAGCTAGTTGACATAAACTGTTTTTCTCATCATTAGGTCCAATGCCATTTTATATGCGGTACACAGTTTACTCCGTGATATGTGTTTACATGTTTTTTTAGTATTTTGGTAGCAGGCACACTCTGGTTTTTCTATCTTCTTTGTGCAGGCCTTCTGGTCATGTCCAGAATCACTGCAGTGCCCACATATTTGATCTTTTACTTTTTTGAAATTTTACAATGCGCCCAAGCATGCCTGTTGAAGCACTTTATGACCCTAATCAAATTTTGTGCTCTGCATGAGGACAAACCAATATAAATTCTTTGGTTTTTTATTAAAATATTTCGTGCAACCGGTGTCAATTCCGATAATTGTTTAAGAACTATCTCACTCTCGCATGTTTAATGTTTATGCACTATTGTGAATTGCCTCGTCATCGCTTTCAGTGCATGTTGGTTGTTGCGCATTGTTGTTGAGAAGTAGAGACTTTGAGCAGGATACCATTTTACCTCGCCCCTAACTAATGTTCCTGGCCTGTGTTTGCTCAGCTCAGAGTGAAGTATTGTGAAACAATAAAATTGATATAAACTGACCAACTAAGCTGACAAGATGTTACCGCCGTTGAAACCTCTGAGTAAAAGAGATCATTATCAATTCTGATAATGATCGAATTTTATTTGGAAGGGTAAACTTTTTATGCAACTGTCGAAGCAAGTTCAACATGGTGCTTCATAGAGGGTTAACAGCAATACTGTTAAAGTTAGCCGAAAGTTTCCAGCCGAAAGATAATGCAGATTGTGTCTTGAATGCAGCAAAAATCAGTCATGAACTCGAATTTAGGATCGAATTACATCATTCGGGTGAAGGAGAAATTATTTCAGTTTATAGGAATTTAAAAATCGATAGGAGCGAGAGTAAAAAGAGAGTTTAAAAATAGTGAAGACACTATCTGCATTATTTTTCGGCTGGAATCTTTCGGCTAACTTGTTACCACATAAAAACCTAGATAATTTAAATGTTGCACCATCTCTGGTTGTAACGCAAATGCGGGTACAATTTGCAGTTTTTTGGTCCACTGTCCAGCAAATCAATTGTACGATGGGTTATGATTGTGTTATTTTCTTCTCTCTTGTTGATCGTTATCGAACGATAGATAGACACATGTACACAGACTTGATTTTTTTTGTTGATAAAAACGTTACCTGAGGGACGAAAAAGAGTTTTGATAGTCAGTCGAGGAACAGTGCTCAAAGTGAAAAAGTGTTTTATTTTTCAAACTAAGTGAGAGTGTTTCAGTGAGATATGAGTGATTAATTTTTTTTTTCTAAATACAATATTAATAATCTATACAAAATTCCGATCCTATCTATACAATATTCATATAAGTTTCTTTAGTTTATAAGTGCCGTGCGAGTGAATTTTTAGTGCTGCAAAATAAAGACGATTTCGTTTTCCTTTTTTTTTGTGCGCTCAACCGAGATACAGGCCTCCATTTCGCGCGCGTTTTATAACGGAGGAGGGGTGGTTGGGTGGCTAAACCTGTATCAAGGACAGTTACCAAGCTAAGTGGCAAATTTTAAATTATTTTGTTATTTTTGGGTGTTTAGGGAAAATTTAGTGTTTTTATCGAACGGACGAAAGCATCTTCGGATGTGCTAATCGCGAATCAGTGGGCGGGAGTAAAACAAAGGTCGGCATGTGTTGACAACTTATCATTATTATTATTTTGTTTAAGAATTTTTTCGGCTTTTCGGACAAAATATTATTTTAATGGACACCCATACAATGTTTACGACTATTTTAGTCGCAGAAAACAAAGAGGCCATTTATTAACAATATTTCTACCACAAAAGTAGAAAAAATGCGCTCCCCTCCCCAAACCTTTAACCCCAGGGCGTACTTGTGTACACAAAGAACACAAACCCTTGCAAAAATGAGAACTCCCTTAGGTAGCTTCTTGGCAGCTTGGTTTCGTACTGATAAAAAGTTGGTATACTCATCAGGTTGCAACGACCAAACTGCAAAAATCCAACTCTTGCTTTGTACCGTTTGGTCGTTGCAACCTGATGAGTAGACCAACTTTTTATCAGTACGAAACCAAGCTGCCAAGAAGCTACCTAAGGGAGTTCTCATTTTTGCAAGGGTTTGTGTTCTTTGTGTACACAAGTACGCCCTGGGGTCAAGTACGCCCTGGGGACAACTACAAAAACTATCTGTCCAAGTCCAAGTGCTAACTAAACAACAAGCTGAAATGCAAGCTAATTCCCAAAGAATCGTAAATCCTATATATACCACTGCTGTAACGAATCCACCATTTATTAACCAAACTACATCATTTCCCTTACCGAACCAAACTGCTATTCCAAGTCATTTCATTCCAATACCTGGAGACCCAATTGGCCCACCACCGTTAACAAATATAAATACTGTCTACATTCCTACAGAATATCAAAACACCCAAACAGCCAACCAGGATCAACTAAGAGGACAAGGGATTTTAAATAAATCAAGCCTTTCTCGCTCCGGTATTGCTTGGGATGGTTCGTCCGGTAGTACACCCATAGAGTTATTTATATTTCAATTGGAGACGATAGCTGAATCAATGGGAATCACTAATAATCAATTGCTCACCGAAATAAGTTTCGTATTAAAAGGCACGGCTCAAAACTGGTATTGGACCTACCGAAAGTATAATCCCACATCCACCTACGTTGCCATAAGACATAATTTAATCGAAAGATTTAAGGGTAGACGAACGGATTTTGAAATTCGGAGAATAATTGAATCACGCAAACAGCAACCGAGAGAAAGTTTTGTTGATTTTCATAATGACGTATGGAATTTAACCCTACAAAGCAGAACTCCCTATCCTGACCACGAATTGATCCAGCTTTTAATGCAAAATATGAGTCCAAGTTTACAATTTCAGTTAACTGTTAAACAATTTACATCCCTTGCTGACCTCACCGCCAGTTGCTCGAATTGGGAAAATACTTTTAGGCGGCTTAAAATTGATCAACGCATAGCAGCGTCGTACCAATTAGATCAATGAAATAAACTACCAGCCAACGTCCGATGAGACCGCTACCTATGAATTTTTGGAACATTCGTTATTACCAAATTCCGATGCACACGTAGCGGCTTTACAAACCCCTTATCAAATATATAGATCGCGGCCGGCAGCAGCAGACCAAACATTTTCAAACAATAATTTACAAAGAATCCAGGCAGTCGCTAGCCCTGCTAATAATAATAATTTGTTCATCTGCTATAACTGTGACGATATTGGACATACATATCCGGATTGCCCAGAACCTCCAAAGGGTTGGTTTTGTACAAAATGCGGATTGAAAGGAATTACACTGCCAAGATGTCGAAACTGTTCGGGAAACGCAAAGTGGAGTTCATGGAGAGCTGGGAATCGTGGAGCTCCGGAAAATGTAATCACCAGCCAAACAACAACTATACCAACCACGTCAAGATGGCGAGCACCAAGCAAGAAACCGGCGGATGCGAACCTATCACTCGAGCAATCGTAAATGCATCATCAACATGCCCCCTTGCCCAAGCTTACTCCCCTCAGTACTGTTCTTACATTTCTCCTAATGAAACGGCCAACCAAACAAATGCAGAACCAAACGAATCCCAAAACAAACATAATCCTGGTCCTTCGAATTTCATACAAGATTACAATTCCTTATATATAATATTCCAGTACCAGAGAAAATTCGATTCTACAACGACAAGCAAAGACGGCGAACAAAATTGTTCTGGTATCGGAAAAAACTAATTCGTCAAGAATCTCTTGGTTCTATTATTTCTACCAGGGATATGGATAAAAGACCGTACGTCAAAGTAAATATTCATGGGGTGATCTATAACGGATTATTAGATAGCGGTGCTACCATAAGTATTTTAGGAGCAAACTGGGAAAAATTCATGTCAGACCCAACAATTCCATTTACTCGTTGTATTTCATATGCACTAACAGCAGACGGTCAGCCACAGCGTATTTTCGGATACATTATGGTGCCAATAAAATTTAACAACAAAGTTCACGTAATGCGATTACATATAGTGCCATCACTAGAACAAGAATTAATTTTGGGAATTGATTTTTGGAACATTTTCCATATCACTCCGACATTATCATGCGTAAACACAATTGCATCCTGCACTACCAATAATGAACTGCCCGATTCGGTCTACCATGCACTTTCAGATCAAGATCATCAAAAGTTAACAGTTATCATCGAGAAATTGCCTTCCTATAACAAACTAGGGTTAGGAAAAATGAACAAAATTTCCCACGTAATCGACGTAGGAGGAGCAAAAGCAATTAAACAACGCTACTATGCAGTATCCCCAGCGGTTCAAAAATTAATGAACGACGAACTGGACCGTATGATCTCGTTGGGAGTGGTAGAAGAATGCCAGAGTTCATGGTCTTCTCCGGTTACGCTGTTGGGTCGATTGGAACGAACTAAGTATATTTCAACTTTAGATCTCAAAGACGCCTTTTGGCAAATTCCGTTAGACCCGCAGTCCAGAGATAAAACCGCTTTCACTATTCCAGGCAGACCTTTGTTTCAGTTCACGGTCATGCCATTCGGTTTGTGCAACGCGCCCCAGACGATGTGTCGGCTTATGCACCAAGTAATACCGCATCAACTACATGAAAATGTTTTCGTGTATTTGGATGATTTACTCATCACATCAGAAACGCTAGAGCAACATTTCGATCTACTTAATCAGGTCTCAGAACGGCTAATTGAAGCAGGCCTCACCATAAACGTCGAGAAGAGCCATTTTTTGCTTAAGGAGGTTAAATACTTAGGGTATATTGTAGGAGATGGTACGTTGCAGGTTTTACACAGAAAATGTAAAAGCCATTGTCGAGTATCCGAGACCGAAAACCGTCAAACAGATTAGGAGATTTTTAGGGCTTTGTGGCTGGTATCGTAGATTTATACGAAATTTTGCTACAAGGGCTGCCCGGATAACGGACCTGCTTAAGAAAGGAAAAAAATTTAATTGGTCTGAGGAAGCTGAACAAGCATTTCAACAGTTGAAACTGGCACTATCCACCGCGCCTGTTCTTGTCAATCCGAATTTTTTGAAACCATTCTATATTCAATGCGATGCGAGTAGTTGAGGAATAGGAGGAGTATTGTATCAACTTGACGACGAAGGAGCTGAAAGACCAATAGCATATTTTTCGCAAAAATTGAATAGATCACAAAAAAATTATTCGGTGACACAATTAGAATGCTTCGCCGCAGTACAGAGCGTTAAGAGATTTCGAGCTTATATTGAGGGATATCCTTTCACTATATATACAGACCACGCTAGTCTTCGGTGGCTGATGTCGCAGCGAGATTTGTCCGGTCAACTCGCGAGATGGAGCCTCAAGCTTCAGGCTTTTGATTTTGAAATCGGATACAAAAAGGGTGCAGACAACACGGTGGCAGATGCATTATCTCGAGCTTACTGTGAGGTCATAGACAAATTTATAAATAACGGTGGTAGCAGCGTTGAAACCGAGCATTCCGAAAATTTCGCAATTTCTGCAATCATCAAAGATAAACCAATTGCTGTTGTTACCGACCCATTGCACATCGACTTAGAATCGGACGCCTTTAAAGAGGAGTCGTATGTAAATAGGATCAAACGAATTAAATATCTTTCCTTAAAACGACATAATTTACAAGTAAAAGATGGCAAATTACTAATTTCTTTATCGTATGGTGGCCGCTATGATAATACAGATATTTCTGAATGGAAGCTGGCTGTCCCAAATGGACTGATCCCTCAAATAATTCAACAATCGCATGAATCGACTCCGTCTGGACATTTGGGAATTGAGAAATGCATAGAAAAACTTCAGAGACAATTCTATTGGCAAAACATGACGCGGGATGTCAAAGATTATATTGGAAGATGTCAGATATGTAAAATGAGTAAACCGCGCAACACGATCGCAAAGCCTCCCATGAGAAACTTCATCGAATCACGTCGTCCTTTTCAACATTTGTGCATAGATTTTATGGGACCATATCCCCGCTCGAAACAAGGGAACGCTTATTTATTAATCATACTGGATCATTATTCCAAGTTCATTTTACTAAAACCCCTTAGAGAGGCTTCCGCCGAGCTAGTTTGTGAGTACCTCGAACAAAACATATTCTATTTATTTTCGGTGCTCGAAACTATCACTTCGGATAATGGAAAACAATTTTTATCAAATCAATTCCAAGAGTTATTGAATAAATTTGGCATCGAACATAAGAAAACACCAATATATTCACCCCAGTGCAATCCGAGCGAACGCGTAAACAGAACCATATTGACCGCAATACGATCGTACATTGGTGATGAACACACAAATTGGGATCTCCACATTCCAGAATTGGCAGCTGCTCTTCGGAGCAGTATTCATTCTTCAACAAATTTTCCTCCACATTTGCTTGTTTTCGGACAATATATGATAATGCATGGGTCGGAGTATAAACTACGTCGTTTGCTTGATCCCGATAACAGCAATGCGTTAACTGTCACATCTAAAGTCGAAAATTTAGACTCCATTCGAGAGAAGGTTTTACACTACTTAAAAGTGGCCTACGAAAAGAGTGCTTGGAAGTATAATCTTCGTAGTCGAAATAGAGAGTTGTCAGTTGGACAAAGAATTTTCGTTAAAACATTTCCACAGAGCGATTCCGCGAACAAATTCTCGGCAAAATTAACTTGGAAGTACATACCAGCGATTGTAGATTCGAAGGTGGGAAATGTAGCATATCGAGTCCGAGACTTACACGGAAAATCTCTAGGTCTATACCATTTAAAGGATATTCGGGTATAATTTGAGGCGATTTTTAATAATACGTAATCAAATACATATACTTTTTGTATCGGTGAAGTGACCTCTCTCCATAATTTATATAACTTGTTTCTGTTTGCCCGGCGTATGATGAGACCCTTCTCAAGTGGGTCGTCCCCACGATTTGTTACCACATAAAAATCTAAATAATTTAAATGTTGCACCATCTCTGGTTGTAACGCAAATGCGGGTACAATTTGCAGTTTTTTGGTCCACTGTCCAGCAAATCAATTGTACGATGGGTTATGATTGTGTTATTTTCTTCTCTCTTGTTGATCGTTATCGAACGATAGATAGACACATGTACACAGACTTGATTTTTTTTGTTGATAAAAACGTTACCTGAGGGACGAAAAAGAGTTTTGATAGTCAGTCGAGGAACAGTGTTCAAAGTGAAAAAGTATTTTATTTTTCAAACTAAGTGAGAGTGTTTCAGTGAGTTTATGAGTGATTAAGTTTTTTTTTCTAAATACAATATTAATAATCTATACAAAATTCCGATCCTATCTATACAATATTCATATAAGTTTCTTTAGTTTATAAGTGCCGTGCGAGTGAATTTTTAGTGCTGCAAAATAAAGACGATTTCGTTTTCCTTTTTTTTTGTGCGCTCAACCGAGATACAGGCCTCCATTTCGCGCGCGTTTTATAACGGAGGAGGGGTGGTTGGGTGGCTAAACCTGTATCAAGGACAGTTACCAAGCTAAGTGGCAAATTTTAAATTATTTTGTTATTTTTTGGTGTTTAGGGAAAATTTAGTGTTTTTATCGAACGGACGAAAACATCTTCAGATGTGCTAATCGCGAATCAGTGGGCGGGAGTAAAACAAAGATCGGCATGTGTTGACAACTTATCATTATTATTATTATTATTATTATTATAAGATGCGGTAAAATAAAATTAAATTGCTGTATACTTGGTTCCCCACGACCACACCGTCGAGCAAAAGCCGGAAGAAGCTACCGCACCAAGTACCGAGATAAATACAGCAATCTGCTAACATGTTGATCACGTTACAGTGACCTCATGTTACAAACTTTAACAAGGTGTAAAATTGTATAATTGTAACCTCAGCACTTTGTAATTTGTTGTATATAATATTCATAATTTGATGCGTAAGCAATATTTATGTATAAAGGCCCGATTTATTGAGGTAATAAAGTAGAATTGAATTATAAACGCATAACAACAGTTAGTTTAATTCTCAGTGAATATTTGGAGCTCACCAGTGGTAAACCAAATACTCACTTAAAACACAAAAATCTAGGCAGAGGCCAAATTTTTACAGCAACCAAATCATACTACCAGATGGATTGGGAATGGAAAATGGACTGTTGGATTTTAAGATCCATGTTCATTTAACACTGTATACAATATTCATTTTTTCATTTAAAAAAATCAATAGTGACCTTACAAAAGCAACACTAACTAATGTAGAATTCGTTTCAACACAAAAAATGATTTTCGATCAAAAAATTTGCTCTCAGATCAAAAAATGTTGCTCTAAATTTTCATCGCATGTTCTTTTCGTTAATATACTATACATTGAAAATGTTATGTCAAAGTAAACCGAAACATAAACAAACAGTAATTTTTATTAGCTCGAACATTATATACGCTGTTTGTCATATTCTTTTCTGCTCAATAAAATTGACTGTCTTTGGAAACCGAAAAGAATTTAACACAAGAAACTATTCAATCTAATTGATTGATTCATTGATTTTGAATGCACGACCAAGTTCTTACACAGGAGCTCCCGGGTGACGCCGGGCCCACCGTATACACTTTTTTTTACATATAACAAAACCGAAGGATTGGATAGGTTAGTTAAATGGGACAGAATCGGCCCGGTTACAGACACCTAGGTATATCCGATACTTAGTGCAACACAAAGTGTTTGTAAGGATGATGAATGCTCCAAATAAAAATGTTGATTTTTTCTCCTCAAAAAAGATGTTTGTAAAGATGATATATTATATAAGATGGTGAAGTGATGTATGGATGAATTGAAGATGATGAGTTTAGATGATCTCGAAAATTAAAAGCCACACTATTGAAAACTACTTGATATTTTATTACAGAAAGCCAAAATTTAATGTTATTTTTAAATAGACTGGTTGAACACACTGTATATTTTTATTTTAATCTTTTAATCTCAATTTATCGCCAGATTGTAATCGAATGAATATAAAATAAAAAATTTGGTTTTAAGCTAGGTGTCTACATTCACGTAAACCTGAAAGGTCAAATTTTATGGTAAACGCGAAGTTAAAATTTAAAATTTACTGGCTTTATGGCAATTACCGGCTGTATTACATTCTTTGTTTAATCGATTCGTACCGCAATAATCTATTACAATTTTTTGTTTACTTAAATGTAAGACACTTAACTTTTGACAATTTGTTTATAAAAATAGATTTTGTTGACAAGTGTTTATAACTAATAAATGAATTATAAATAGTAATTGAATAAAAATGTAAGTATACAAGTAATTGGTAGTAATTAAATTAGTATCTTAATTACAATAATGTTGTTTATACGTTTCAGATAGATGATTATAATTAAAATATATGGAAACTACAGGAATGGTGAGTAACTATGCATATAAAATAAATTTCTTGTTTTTACATTTTAGGTACAGCTGGAGGCTGTTCGTAAACTCTACATCGTTACAATATTGTTAACAATGACAGCTCTAAATTGTTCTGAAACTATCATTGTAACAACGAGCACGTGCTTTTTGTCGTTCGTAAACTCGTTTTAACATTGTTACAATTGTCATTCTCAACCCTACTCGAGACTGCCTTTCCAGCTGTCAAAGTACTAATTATGCTACAATCAAGCGAAAAAAATACAAAATAATTTTTAATTAACTTTTTAATATGGTAAATGTGTTTGATAACAGTACTATGCGTATAATTGAGTATTATTTAAAAATTATGATTTTAATACTCTAAGTCTACGGATATCTAGTTTATTATATAATTTTCATATTGATGAGAAGAGAATTGAAATTAGTTTTTTGTTTTGCATTTTATTTTTCTTTTTTTTCTGCCATCGTCATCTGGAAAATCATTGACACTTGTAACAAAATCATTGTTAAGCACATACGTCATACTAACAATGACATTTGTAACAATGTTAACAATGTCGAGTTTACGAACAGCCTCCTGATGATGCAGATGTGATGCTCGATGATGATGATAATACCGTTGTCGAACTTAGCATTGGGTGTGTATAACTGTGAACCCGTTTTGTGTATAAAAATATGTAGCGGGTAGTTTCTTTCACTATAAGAAACTCCGCACAATTACTTTCAACGGACAATCCTCCGTTCACATAATTCTTTATAAATGGACAATTCTCCATGTAAAGAATTATTCCAAATAATATACAACAATCTTGTATATACATAATCGTACAACAACACTTGTACATACGAAATTTGTGTAAGCAAAATATGATTGAAAAAAATTATATTTTGCTTTCACAATAATTTCGCATTACAATAACCTCTACAATCAAATTATTGAGGTACATAAAATCGTATTGATTTTGCAGAAACCAAAATCACGTAAAACGTACATACACACTACCATGCCATTACACAATAGATGGCATGGCAAACAATAGAGGATCTAGCTGTCATCGCCGACAAATTACACGATATAATTGGTACGCGGACTCAGAGCTTGAGTTCAATGCAACGGAAAACGCGGAAATCAAGCTCAGAGATACGCGCGCCAAACTCTAGCTTTAGCCGGATAGAAAACACGCTGAAACAAATAAGCGACCGACTAGAAAAGCTAGAGCGAAATGCACACACACAACCACGTCCTTCGCGTTCTCAATCACCTTGGAGACGAACACCGTCTCCAGGTAGGAATCGTTTACCTCAATCACCCCAGGGAAGCATAATCACATCAAACAACAATCGCGCACCAAGATACCAATCCCCACGCAACTGGTGTTGGTATCACGCAAGATTTGGTGACACAGCAGAGAAATGCACAGCACCATGCACATTTGCTACGCAGCAAACGGGATCCGCAAACACTGCATCCCCAAACAAGTAAGTCTTAAGGTCGTAGCGGCAGACCTAAGACAACCGCAGCACAGCCGCCTATTTCTACGGGATTCGGTAAATCAAATAACATTTTTGATTGATACGGAACGAATCGGAATCCCGATTTAGTTCTGGCAGCAGCAAATGGTACCACAATAAATACTTATGGTACCAAATTACTAGACATTGACATTGGATTAAGGCGTTCATTCAAGCACGCCTTCATTCTCGCCAATGTCAACCGCCCAATTATAGGTGCGGATTTCTTAAAGAAATTTGGTCTTTTAGTGGATCTGAGAAATCATAAGTTGATTGATCCATCCACTAAACTGACAATCAACGCAACTTCAGCACGCGTTGACACACCAACACCATTGCATTACACAATTAACAATGGTTATGGAGCACTGTTAAGGAAATTCCCTTCTTTAACAGCTCCACTAAATTACAACGCTCCTGTAGCACACAATGTAGTACACCACATTGTGACTACAGGGCATTTACCATTCTCAAGACCAAGACAGCTTGATCCAATACGTCACAAAGCAGCTTTCCTAGAATTTCAACATATGGTGGAACTAGGAATCTGCCGACCTTCTTCATCTGCAATTTCTTGCCCATTACACATGGTAAAGAAGAAGGACAACGACTGGAGACCATGTGGGGACTACACAAGACTTAACACAGTCACAATTCCTGACCGTTATCCTATCCCCCACATACAAAATTTCTCCATGCAACTACATGGTTGCACAATTTTCACCAAGATCGATCTCGTCAGAGCATACCACCTCATCCCGATTGCTCCTGACGACATTTACAAAACCGCCATTATGTTGTGCGGAGCGGGTTGTGGATAGGGTGTTTTAAAAAACATCATCTTCTTCACTGTTGCGACTACATTTTATTTATTAAAATTAACTTCACATTATAGTTACACTTAAAATAATTTTTGTTGATTACTGCTCTGAGTAATACTTTATAACTATCATTTATAACTATATATATATCTTAAAACTAAAATGCCTTATATACTAAAATTTTGAGGAAATGAAAATGCACAAGCACTACGGAAAACAAATGTACATTTTCCGAGGTTGCAAGATTGCATTTTCATTTCTTGTACGCAAATGTGTTTATTTTGTTAAAATTGAACGACCTTACTATTTTACTAACAATGCGGAAAACAAATAAATGAATCGACTTTTCCGGTATAATACACAAACACAACATTCCTCCCCGTTTGAGAGAAGAAAAATCTTCTGGAAGAAGGTTTTTCTTTATGGAATATGGTTAATAGTATATCGGAATACGGTTCATTTAAATGTTTTTATGGATTGTTTGGGTGTCTTTTAATATTATAGTTCAATTTTAACCTAGATGACTTATAATGTACATATAATTTTTTTTTTCAAATACATATTGTTGTTTTTGTTTATGTACATTGACATTGCTACTAAAATGTTACACTTCGTAATTGTTAAAGGTTAAGATTTTCAATGTTATATTTTGATTTGGATTGTATTGAAAATATATTTTGTATCATATGCAGAAATTTAGTAGTTTTAAATATTAAGTAAAATTACGTTACGTCACAAAAGTTGTTTATGAACAAAATTGTTTTGTGATTAATATTTTAATTATTGTCTATGTAATGTTAAATTTAAACTTTTTAAAAAATTATTTCTATATAATTTATCGTCTTTAAACAAAATGATCTTAAATTTAATTTAATATGCCTAATTATTATTTTTGTTTGACTAGAAAATAATTAAATAAATTAGTTAGGTTTTGATAACGTCATTTGAAAGAAGAAGAGTGTTATTGAATAATCTAATATCTGATTTAGGTAAATTGCATAAATATAATTTTGTTTTATGGCAAATTGTAGTGAATTATGTAATATTGTTTATCTATCCTATTCCTCTTCTTGCCACTCTCCTTTCGATATAAGAGTTCTTTATGCTATTGCAGTTAAAATTTCTAATTTTCTTAACGTTTATCATTCGATGAGTGTATGTGCTTATTTCTACTGGATTGTTACCTGAATCTTGTGATGGAGCATCCTGGCTTGTATGATTGTTTGTTGAATTTGATAGCTGATTAATTTGTGTATTTATTGGGTTAGAAAAGTTTGGGCTCATGGGATTTTTTGATGATTGATTTGATAAATGTTTGATTTTCGTATTATAAATTAGATTACGACTATTTGGACTTCTTTGTTTATTAACTAAATTGGTTGAGGTTGTGTCTGGGTTCGTAAGATTGTATGTTTGATTTGAAAATTCATTGATTTGTTTAATATAAAATTGTTTTTGGGCGTCTGGGCTCGTTTGCTTATTAACTAAAAGGTTTTCTGGGTTTGAATAACTGTTATGTAACTTATTTGATGATTGATTGATTGTAATTTGAGCATTTGGGCTCGTTGGCTTAATATCTAAGTATGTCGAAAAGGTTTCTAAGTTTGGATAATTGTTATGTGATGTAATTTGAGCGTCTGGGCTCGTTGGCTTATTAACTAAAAGGGGTTCTGAGCTTGAATGATTGTTTTGCAGTAGATTTGATAATTGATTGGTTATATTATGAGCGTCTGGGCTCTTTTGCTTATGACCTAAATATGTTGAAGGGATATCTGAATTTGGTTGGTTGAATTGCGTGTTATAGATTAGATTTTGAGCGTCTTGGCTCGTGTGCTTATGAACTAAATATGTTGATTTAACGTCTTGAACGATTTGGTTTAGTTTGGTTGATTGATGAATAAATGGATTCGTTGGCTTCTTAATTATATCTGATGAATGATATTCTGAATTTGATCGGTTTATGTCGTTGGCTTGGATTTGTGTTTGTTTTAAATTGTTCGTTTTCAATGGTTTAGTTCTCATTTGTAAATTTGGATCCGCGTTGTCACTGTAATGTTGTGATGACTGGATTTGAGATACAACAGTGTGGTGAATGTCAAGAATTGCTTGATTTGTGTTTATGTTGTATAAATGTTTGAAGTGGGTGTTTCCGTTTATTTGGTGAGTATCTTCGCTCAGTTTCTTAATTAACAGGATTGATGGTTGGTTGTTATTGCTGATTTGTGTGTCAATATTGGTTTTTTTGCTGATTGGAAATCTATTACTTCTTTCTGGAATAACAATTCGGGTTTCTTTGAACTTGTATGTTTCTCTTTTTGGCTCGAACTTGTAATTTCGCGGTTGTTTTGTAAAGTAACTGTTGGCGATTGTTTGAAATTTATTTAATTTTAAGTTTGAGTGTTGATTTTGGTTAAAATTTGGCGTTTCATTGTAACATCTTCGTTGCTCTGATATAGCAGGATTGTTAAAATTGCTCCAGGTATATGGAGGTTGTTGATGTATTTGTTTTTTTCTCTCTACGTTTATTCTTGTACGGCAATTGTCCCAAGTATGATTAAATTTTCGACAGTAGTTACATCTGATTTGATATGATCTTCGATATGGTTGTTGACTTTCGATCGCTAATAGGGCGAGTGCAGATGATTCATTTAGCTGTGTTGTTGGTATTCCTATTACCGAGTTAAACATGTGCTCAGTTTCTTCTGTTTCGTTTATAATTTCGGTGATACTTTCGGCTTTGCTAGTTATTATTTTATTTTTGATTATGGTATTGTATAGTCCTCGTTTGAATGTTTCCACAGCTTGTAATTCTAGATGTTTGTTGTAAATCTGGTCAATATATCCGTATTTGTTTTTAAAACTGGCCTTGTATTGATCGAGTGCATCATAAAGTCTATACCCATAATTTCTGGTTGTTTCTCCATAATTTTGTTTCGTTGTCAAAAATTTTCGTTCCAGTTCCGTCATACAATAGTTTAGTGAATAAATTTCAATAAGTGTTTTTCGCAATGTTGGATAGTCGTGTATCTCTCTGTGATAAATTCGCGTGAATGCTTCTCCTGTTAATCGGAGTTTTATTAATTTGTCGAATAATTGCTTTTCTATATTGCTAAGTGTTTTATAAATACTGTCTGCTATAGCCACAAAACGGTTGAGTTCAATTGGCCTGTCTTTTGTGTCAGCTCCGCTGAATTCTGGAATAAGAGCGAAACATTTTAATATTTGTAGCTGGTCCATTTTGTAGGATTTTGCGGCGTGTCGAAGTTCGGTTTTGATAAGAATGCGCTTTATGTTAGCGATGGTTCTGTTTTCATTTTATTATGTTTGGTTGTAGTTGATATGACGTTGATTAGATTTTAAAATGATGTACATTTGAAAATTTTAATATTTTTCTTATTGTGCTTTTCTTATTGTGCAATTTTAATATTGTGCATTGTTGACATCTTAGTTTTTCTACAGCGTGGTTGGATTGTGAAAGAATGATTGCGAAGATATGTTTTCACCCGCAGGATCCTGTCGGCAGCGCCAATGTTGTGCAGAGCGGGTTGTGGATAGGGTGTTTTAAAAAACATCATCTTCTTCACTGTTGCGACTACATTTTATTTATTAAAATTAACTTCACATTATAGTTACACTTAAAATAATTTTTGTTGATTACTGCTCTGAGTAATACTTTATAACTATCATTTATAACTATATATATATCTTAAAACTAAAATGCCTTATATACTAAAATTTTGAGGAAATGAAAATGCACAAGCACTACGGAAAACAAATGTACATTTTCCGAGGTTGCAAGATTGCATTTTCATTTCTTGTACGCAAATGTGTTTATTTTGTTAAAATTGAACGACCTTACTATTTTACTAACAATGCGGAAAACAAATAAATGAATCGACTTTTCCGGTATAATACACAAACACAACAATTACCACTCCATTTGGCTTATTCGAATTCACCCGAATGCCATTTGGACTCAGAAATGCTGCACAAACATTCCAGCGTTTCATCAACGAAATCATGAGAGATCTCGATTTCGTTTTTGTATATATCGATGACATTCTCGTAGCCTCAAAAGACGAGAAGCAACACCTACTCCATTTGGAAAAACTCTTCCAAAAATTATCAATGTACGGTGTCAATATTAACACGGCAAAATGCGTGTTTGGGACAAATAATCTTGACTTTCTTAGTCACAAGATTACAGCTAATGGCATTCTGCCGTCCGAAGGACGAATTAAAGCTATTAGAGAATTCCCAGCACCTCAAAGCGTTAAGCAAATCCAACAATTCGTCGGCATGGTAAATTACTACCACCGATTCATACCAAAGCTTGCAGAAGTACTTGCCCCAATTCATTCGCATTTGGCAAGTCTTCTTAAAAAGCCCAAAACTCCTCAAAATTTTTCTTGGACTGAAGAATGTCAAGAAGCATTCCTTCAGCTCAAGAACAGCTTTTAAAATGTTGCTCTTTTAGCGCATCCGCTAAATGCAACCAAATATAGCATCACCACTGATGCATCCAACACAGCAATAGGCGCGGTCTTACAACAACTGAATAATAAGACCTGGGAGCCTCTTGGATTTTTCTCCAAGAAATTATCAGATGCAGAAAGAAAATATTCTGCATTTGATCGCGAATTGCTTGCAATTTTCCAAGCAATTAAACATTTTCGTTATTTTGTTGAAGGTCGAGAATTTACAATATTCACCGACCACAAACCGCTTACAAGAGCAATAACCTCTAAAGCGGAGCGAAACCCAAGGCAAGCACGCCACTTGGACTATGTCTCTCAATTTACGAGAGACATACAACACATTCAAGGCAAGGACAATGTGGTCGCCGACACACTTTCTCGGACTTCCGACCACGAGCTTGCCTCCGCAGCAACTCGCTACGAGATCATAACAATCGCAAAAGCACAGGCTTGCGATCAAGAATTAGAAGACTTACTTTCTAATTCTACAAATCGGCGCACTTCCAAATGGAAAATAGAAAAATTTCCATTAGCCGATTTGTCAATTTATTGTGAAATATCTACGGGTAACAATCGCCCGTATATTCCAGAGTCATTGCGTCGAACTATCTTCGACACTCTACACAATATTTCACACCCAAGTGTACGAGCAACTCGCAAACTCGTCACTGTAAGGTATTTTTGGCCCAGCATGAACAAAGATTTAACCCTGTGGGCGAAATCTTGTTTATCCTGCCAAAAATGCAAGATACAAAGACACACCAAATCACCTCACGGGAATTTTCAAATTCCACCAGGTAGATTTGAACATGTCCATTTGGATATTGTTGGACCACTTCCACCATCCAATGGATTCACATATTTGTTAACCTGCGTTGATCGTTTTACGCGTTGGCCTACTGTATAAAAGACATCTCCGCACAAACAATAGCAAAAACGCTCGTCGAAAACTACATTGCTAGATTCGGCGTTCCGGTCAACATTACGACCGATCAGGGCACACAGTTTGAGTCAAAACTATTCGCCGAGCTTATGAATATTTTAGGCTCACATCGAATACGGACAACTGCCTATCATCCACAGTCAAACGGTATGGTTGAGCGCTTCCACCGCCAACTTAAGACAGCTCTCAAAGCTCGTGCAAATACCGTCAACTGGAGCTCAGAGATCCCAATCATATTGTTGGGAATCCGAGCAACAGTAAAAGATGACCTAAAATGTTCACCGGCAGAACTGGTGTACGGTCAAACGATAAAATTACCTGGGGAATTCTTTGTGGAACATCCACTTACACCTCAAGTAACCACTGACACAGTGATTGATCAATTGCGCTCCACGATGAACAAACTCATCCCAGCGGAGACGCGAAAATCAAATCAAACTGATATATTCGTACCAAAGTCGCTGCAAACCTGTGACTACGTTTTCGTACGAATAGATAAAGTACGCACTGGCCTCACACCACCGTATGAAGGCCCATACAAAGTGATACGACGACTTCGTAAGCACTTTGTATTACAAATCAGAGACAAGCAACAATCTGTCTCTATAGATAGACTCAAACCAGTCTATGGTATCCTGAGTACACCCGAGCAAACATCGGGAGTGAGGAAAACTGTTCGCATCCTAGAATAACACAAACAAAATTACACCACATGTTCCATCCATCATCACATAGTGTAGATAATAAAAATTAATTAAAATTTTTTTTTTATAGGATGGCACAAGTAAGGACAGACACGTTACTGCAGGATATCGAGTTGGCAATCCAAACTGGGATGCGCCATATCGGCACCCTGGACAACATGTTCCAGCAGAACCCGTCGTGTTCCACGCAGACACCCGACCAATCGGGACCATCTGGTGAAGTTCAAAAACCACCACAGACAGAAAGGACAGGTTCAAAACAACCTGTGGCCAAGAAAACCAAGTCAATAGCCACACAGACCATCTTTAAAGCACCAAGAATATTAACGGCGACGCAAAGAATCGAGCGACTAGAACAAGCCGTATTCAAAAATAAGAGAGGCCAATCACGCCCTATAGGAGTAGCGCGACGTACGGCAGCAGCGAACCCTATGATAAGAACCGCGGAACCAGCACAACCACGGAACACTTCGCAAAATGGGCCAATATTTTGCTGGTTCCACGCCAGATTTGCGCACGAGGCGCAGAATTGCACAAAACCGTGCCAATTCAAGAACACCTTCAAAACAGGGGATACGATGGAATAAAAAATAATAATAAAACAACAACAAACAAAAATTAAAAAGGGTGTTGGGAATATACAAATAAAAAACTGAATTACAAAATTTTTTTTTCTTACATTTTTATTCCGAAAAACATCGCCATCTAAATTATGATTTTAACGTATCATTGTCATTATTTAGATAAACTCTGGTAAACAGTATACATTACCACTACCTTTTCAATGATCACACATCATTAAAAACTACAACGAAAGTCATCCACAAACACAAGCGGATTACAAATCCCCGGTAGGGGAATTCACTGCGCGGTGGGTGATGTAGCGGGTAGTTTCTTTCACTATAAGAAACTCCGCACAATTACTTTCAACGGACAATCCTCCGTTCACATAATTCTTTATAAATGGACAATTCTCCATGTAAAGAATTATTCCAAATAATATACAACAATCTTGTATATACATAATCGTACAACAACACTTGTACATACGAAATTTGTGTAAGCAAAATATGATTGAAAAAAATTATATTTTGCTTTCACAATAATTTCGCATTACAATAACCTCTACAATCAAATTATTGAGGTACATAAAATCGTATTGATTTTGCAGAAACCAAAATCACGTAAAACGTACATACACACTACCATGCTATTACACAATAGATGGCATGGCAAACAATTACGTTGGGGTAAACATATTTGCAGCGGGTGCACCAAAAACATTTTGGTGCATGTAAATATCAACAAAAACCAGAAAATCAGGTTTTGATTTTTTGGCTTTTATATTTTTGGGTAAAATATAGGTGAGGAGGAAAAATAAAAATAAATATAACTTCCTATTCTTTTTGGATTTTTGCCGGAGCAACACATCACTGGAGCTGAACCACTCGCCTACATAGACATATATTTTTTTTCAAATAAATTTAATTTATTTTAATTAAAGTTCTATTGGAAACTTTAAGAATTAAAACCTAGTGTGTTTCATTTAAAAGTGTTTCCATTCAGAAAAAGCAGCGCTTCGACAAATACATAATAAATAATCTTTGAGTCAAACCAGCTGTATTATTTGTTAGTTTCGCCAACATACTCCCACGCCTTAAGGAATTTAATTACTTAAGTTTGCCAGAAGTAACAAGTTTAATTAGTTTCTTAACCGGTCGTTTGACTTCGCTTTTAGAGGTTTTTAGTGTCACTACACGAGTGATACCATCGTCGCCAGGATGAGCAGCTATTACTTTG
Source organism: Nephrotoma flavescens (assembly GCA_932526605.1). Taxonomy (NCBI): domain Eukaryota; kingdom Metazoa; phylum Arthropoda; class Insecta; order Diptera; family Tipulidae; genus Nephrotoma; species Nephrotoma flavescens. Next base: position 274,240,187 of record OW052220.1, read on the forward strand.
CCAAGTATCCATTGGCTAGGATACAAATTGTCCTCCTTTATCAGAACTACATCATCAACTTGGATTTCATCGACTTCAGTTTTCCATTTTATACGCTGTTGTAGTGATGTGAGGTAATCTTGATGCCATCTTTTCCAAAAACCTTGGATACGTTGTTGAATATTTTGCCATCTTGACAGTTTGTTTTGCTAAATGTCATCTAGCAGTGGTTCCGGGATTGCAGTTAGTGATTCTCCAACCAGGAAGTGCGCAGGCGTTAATATTTGTAAATCAGCTGGATCGTCATTCAGTCTACATAGTGGTGTCGAATTTAGAAGTGCCTCGATTTGTGTAATGAGTGTTGTCATTTCCTCAAACACCAGGTTGACATTTGAAACCCGTTTCAAATGATATTTGAATGATTTCACTGTGGATTCCCACAACCCTCCAAAATGGGGAGCGTGCGGAGGATTAAAATGGAAATGAATACCTTTCTGCAAGAGGAAATCAAGAATTAGTGAGTTGTTACATTGATTAATTATTTGTTGTTTGATTATTTTCAGTTCCTTATTGGCGCCAATAAAATTAGAGCCATTATCGCACCAAATTTGCTCCGGAAGTCCACGTCTAGCGATAAAACGTTTAAGAGCAGCTAAAAATGATTCAGTATTGAGACTGCTTACTACTTCCAGATGGACAGCTTTTACTACTAGGCACACAAAAACGGCTACATATGCCTTTTCTATGGGAGCATTCTTGCGTTTACCGGTTTTAATGTATAACGGTCCCGCATAATCGATTCCAGTTTTTAAGAATGGCCGGCTTTGGTTACATCGTACAGTTGGTAAATCACCCATCTTTTGATCGTTTCTGTGATATCGATATCGGATACATACAGTACATGCCTTCATACATCGCTTAACAATGTATCTCGCTCCTATTATCCAATATTTATTACGTAGAATAGACAACGTTAATGAGTTACCTGCATGCATATGACGGATGTGAGTATCACGAACTAGTAATTCGCAAATTACATGATTCTTTGGCAAAATCACTGGATGCTTAGTCGAATAGGGGAGTGATGATTTGTTTAATCGTCCGCCAACTCTCAATATACCATTGCAGTCTGTAAATGGATCAAGAGATGATAGTAGATGGTTTGCTGGTAACGGTGATCCTTTACTTAGAATTTGTAATTCTGTCTTAAAGGCAAGTTTTTGTACATTGCGAACTATGATGATTTCTGCATCATTTATCTCTGCTGGCGTGACGGAATCATTTTTATGAGTGCGTTGTTTTCTATGATGCAGTTTGCCAAATCTCAAGATAAATACCATTATTTTTAGAATTTTGAACCACGATGAAAATTTATTAAGAAGTGTTTCAATTGTATCGTCATCCTGTGTAGTCTTTGCAAAAACATGAAAATAATTTGGTCTCTCCTCGGTTGCTTTGTGGTCGATTTGGGTGTTAGTGGATCTGCATTTTGGCCAGTTATTTTGAGGTTCCTTTAACCATGGTGGTCCATGCCACCATAGATCAGCAGTCGGTAATGCTTTGGGTTTAACTCCTCTGGATATTACAATAGGTCAGCAGGATTACATTTTGATTCCACATGGTACCAATTATCTCTAGGAATGCTCTCGATAATTTCCGCTGTCCTGTTTCCTACAAAAGTCTTCCACCTCCTGGGGACATCGGACAGCCAGTGCAGGACGATCATGGAATCTGTCCAAGCAAAAATTGGTACGTTATCGTACTGTAGCGCTTTGGTACAAAATTTTACTAATTTGCACAAAAGTACAGCCCCACATAATTCCAATCTAGGTAAGGAAATTTGTTTGATTGGTGCAACCTTACCTTTTGCGTAGACGATGTTTACTGTGGTTTCACCAATACTGTTAGTAGCTCGTAGATAAATGACACTACCATACGCCGCTTCGGATGCATCACAAAATGCGTGTAACTGGAGCTGGATTGGATGCTGTAGAGATATCAAATGCCTTGGAATGCGAATTGTTTCAAGTTCTGGCAGTGACTGATAGATTGTAATCCAAGATTTGATGATATGGTCAGGTAAGCTGGCATCCCATTCTGTCTTCAGCAGCCACAATTTCTGAAACAAGATCTTAAACAAGATGACGGTTGGTGCAAGCCACCCCAATGGATCGTATGCCTTGGATGCTGTTGATAGAATTTTCCGCTTGGTCCAAACTGTTGCATCGTCCTCTCTGTTTACCTTAAACGAAAACTCATCTAGTTCTGCGTTCCAAATAATTCCTAACGTTTTTATGGACGAGTCATCTTCTATTAATTTCGGAATATTTTGTACGTCATGAAGAGAAAACGAATTCAGAAATTCTTTGCTGTTCGTTTTCCATTTACGTAGATTGAATCCATTCTTCTGTAATATCAAATTTAATTCCTCTTCTAGTTTTATGGCTTCCTGAATGCTATCACTACCCGTTAACAGATCATCTATATAAAAATCATTAGATATCACTTGCGCTGCCTTTGGATACAACTGACAGTCATTTTCAGCTGATTTTTTAAGCGTTTTTACAGCTAAATACGGTGCACAAGCGGTTCCATAGGTTACTGTGTTAAGTTTAAAAACTCGAATGTTCTCCCTCTGATTTTCACGCCATAGAAATAGTTGAAAATTCGCGTCTTCAGGATTTGCCTATACATTTTTTCGATATCGGCTACCACAGCGATTGAATGTTTCCGAAACTTTATGATTATTGTTGATAAATCTTTTTGTAAATTCGGCCCAATCTGCAAGACATCATTAAGAGCTACTCCGTTGCTAGTTTTACAGGATGCATCGAAGACAACTCGCAATTTGGTGGTACTACTTGTTGGTTTTAGTACTGCATGATGAGGCAGGTAGTATCGTTGATTGTCTTCTGCTGGTATCTCGGAAAATTATATGGGTGTCATGTGTCCTAGTGCGATATACTCGTCGATGAATGATTTATAAGCATCCCTGAATTCCGGTGATCGTTGAAATTTTCTCTCCATCGCGAATAGTCGCTGCTGTGCTGCTTCGAATAATCTGCCTAATTCTGGTCGTGGACTTTTGAAAGGAAGTCTTACAACAAATTGTCCTTTTGTATTTCTGGTGGTGCTGTTCTCGTAAAAGGTTTCACATTCATTCGCCGATGATATTTCCGGATTAGAGACAGGATCGGGTTCTTCTACTTCCCAAAACTTTCTTAATCCTCGATTTAACTCGTCGGTTTGCTGTTGCTGCCAGGATTCGGTGGTTGCGTGCATGATTAGAATAGGTTGCGATTGATTCTCAAGATTACCCGCGACTAACCAACCAAATTTTGAAGACTGGAGTGGTGGAACATCCTTCATTATTCGCTTTTCTGGATTTAAAATTTCGAAAAACACGTCTGCCCCAAGGAGTACATCGATTTTATTAGGTTGGAAAAAATGAGGATCGGCTAAATTCAAATTCTTAATTAACTCTGATGGATATTTTATTGGTTTAGTTGGCAATAAATGAGCGATTTTGTTTATAATATGAGCCGTGATTGTTAGCTGATACGTTGGATCGAAACGTGAGCTAATGGTCATATTGATTTTTCCTTTTGTGTGTCCAGCCGATGTGGATGCTAAACCGTAAATGGATATAGATGACGGATGTCGTTTCAGATTTAGGCTTTGAGCGCAAGATTCTGTGATGAAGGACGTCTGTGACCCTGAATCCAACAGTGCTCTGAATGGCTGGAGTTTTCCGGTACGTGACATAATTAGTATTACAGCTGTTGGTAGTACCGTGGTTGTTGAGGATAAGTGTGCGTGACATACATTGTTTGTTTGGCTATTGTCGATTTGTTTTAATTCAATAGTGTGTTGTGGCTTATTGGATGAATGTGATGATTGATCATGGGAATGTTGATTTAATATAGCGTGATGGGTCGAAGTTGAGTGACGGGAGCTTTTGGGAACATCGGTTTCGCCTTGGTGAAGCAGGGTATGATGACGCTTATTACAAATTAGGCACGATGCTCTGTTAAAACATTTTACGCTGGTATGTCCCTTCTTTAAACAATTACGACATAAATCCTTGTCTACTACTAATTTCATTCTAGATTCAACATTTAGGTTTTTAAAATCTGGACATCTAAACAGGGGGTGTTGTTGCTTACAAACTATGCACTCGTAATTGTTATAAAAACTATTAGCAACTAGAAATGTTTTTGCACTTGGTTTGGATGTAGATTTCTTAGTTGTGGTATTGCAAATTTAGCAATTGCGGTGGTATTGCAAAATTAGAAATGCAGTTAGTTTGGTAACTGTAGGAAAATCTGTTCCAACTGAATCGTTTGCCCACAGCTGTTTTGTCTTGTTATCTATTTTGCCCAGTAAAATATAAATGAGCCAAGGATCCCGTGACTCGGCTCTTGGTCCTAACGCCCTTAAACCGCGGATTATTTCGTCAGCTGTGTCACAAACTTTCCGTAACTCCTTCCCGTTAGAGTGAACACAAGGTCTTTGATCCATGAACGTATGGACTAATGAAGCAATTATTGGTGTTAATTTGTTATAGCGGTTGCATAATTTGTCCCATGCCTCAACGTAATTATTTTCCGTTATGGAAATATGCCGTATCAAAGCAGAAGCTTCTCCTTCTAGTACACTATTCAATATTTGCAATTTTTGCACTTTACTAATTTTTGGATTATCGTGTACAGATGTTTTAAATAGATCGTGGAACGAGGCCCAGTAATTGTAATCGCCCGAAAATTTTGCAATATTAATTTTAGGTAGTCGCACGTGTTGCGAAGTATTCATCTCCTCATACAAGGTTTTTTGTTGGTACATAAATTGTTCAAGAGTAGCGTTTAAATCAGGCGTTCTACTTGGTTCAGCTTGTCCCAGCTTAGTACACGCACGCATTAATAATTCACGTGCTTTCAAATAGATTTCCTCAACCTCATCAAGTATTGAAACATACTTAGGAAAATCTAATAATTGAACTTCGAGCTCATTGAAAATTTGATATCTATCTTCAAGAACTTCTCGGCGGGATGTTACGGCCTCGAGCGTAGTGGAGTCATTTATTGTTTCAGCAAACCGTAAAATGTTTTTTATTGAACCAAGCGCCCGATCACGCAACAATGTTAATTTTTCAGCCATCTTGAGATATTTAGCACTTCTTTTATATTCACGAGGTTTTAATAAAATTGAAAACGCACTATATATTCGTATAGAAATTTCCACGCGGATTTTATTTATGTACGGCACGGCACGGTTATAAAAATGAAAAATTTTACCTTAGTAAAACTGGATTACCGGGTTTCGGCACCAACAAATGTTTGTAAGGATGATGAATGCTCCAAATAAAAATGTTGATTTTTTCTCCTCAAAAAAGATGTTTGTAAAGATGATATATTATATAAGATGGTGAAGTGATGTATGGATGAATTGAAGATGATGAGTTTAGATGATCTCGAAAATTAAAAGCCACACTATTGAAAACTACTTGATATTTTATTACAGAAAGCCAAAATTTAATGTTATTTTTAAATAGACTGGTTGAACACACTGTATATTTTTATTTTAATCTTTTAATCTCAATTTATCGCCAGATTGTAATCGAATGAATATAAAATAAATTTCTTGTTTTTACATTTTAGGTACAGCTGATGATGCAGATGTGATGCTCGATGATGATGATAATACTGTTGTCGAACTTAGCATTGGGTGTGTATAACTGTGAACCCGTTTTGTGTATAAAAATATATAATAAATAATCTTTGAGTCAAACCAGCTGTATTATTTGTTAGTTTCGCCAACACAAAGACTGCACAAAACTAATCTACTTGGAGAAGGGTAAAGGTTTAATAGGTTAAATGGATAATGATGGTATTGGTCATCAACAATTGCTTCTTTTTTTTTTTTTTGTTTTCAATAGTTTACAATATTTAGAAATAATATTAATGGCAACAAACTAAACTTACAACAATTTAATAAAAGCTTCAGTTTCCCCAGTGGATTTATTGTCCTTTGAAGGGGTTTAGTGAATTTAATTAAAACCATAAAATAACAGTATGTATAATAACAAAAATAAATAAATAAACTATATATTTACAAAGATAAACAAACGTGTAGATATTTAATGCAATTTTACTCCCTTGTATGTGGAAAAAGTGGTCGTGATGAAAAATCATCCAATTAATAAAAATGGATGAAAAGCCAGTAGATGAATTGTTGCAAAACTATTGTGGTTGATGAAGACTAAAGTCAGAGGACTACTCAGAGGACTATTTTAAAAGGTACTTTATTTAATTATTAATAACACACTGTATTTTATTTGTTATAACTTGATATTATTCGTTCACCAGATTACAATCGAATGAATATTTATTTCTTAAAAAGCTAAATTGTCAATTTAATATGTAAACCAAAAAATGTAGAAAAAATTAGTTTTATAGTAAAAAGCTTTCTTTAAACTTTAACTAGAAAACTTAAATTTCCCGGTATTATATAAATTTTAAAATTATATTACGTTTGCGTACAATGAACCGATTTGCACCGCAAACCTCTATTACATTTTGATTTACATAGAAATTGCATTTAATGACAGGTTTGTTTGAAATTATTTTGTTGACATTTGTGTAAATAGTGTTTAAGAAATGTAAGTATACAAATTAATAATTATAAATTTAATTTTACTGTAATAAATTTCAATAATATTATTGTTTTTTCAGGTATTTAAAACTATGAGCCTTAAGGGCTTAATAAATCGCAGTGGATTATGGTAAGTAACATTTCAATTCATTAATGTATGATTTCTTTTATTTTAGGTGGACGCGAATGTTGGTGAGACATTTTCAATGAAAGAGAAAATGTAAATTGAATGATAAAGGTTTTAATTATAAATATAATAAATTTTGTGAACTAAATTTGTGTAGTGTTTTAGTTAAATTCTCACCAACAACCCTATAGCAGAAAACGCGAGATGTTCTAATGACAATATTCCTTAACGGCTTGTTTAAAATTATGCAAGTCTCGTATTAATTTCACCGGTTCTGGTAATTTATTATAATTTAGCGGGCCAATATTTAATACCCGTTTTCTACCATATTCATTATTAAACGCTGCTCTATAAATATTATGTGCAAATCGAGTCTGATACATATGGATAGGCGTACGAAATTCCAAGTTGTATAAAGTACCGTCACTATTAGTAACCTTATTAACATATGCCACAATGGATAAACTGTTCAACGCTAATAACGGAAGAACACCTTTAGCGACACTAGAATATAATTCAAAGGTTGAAAACAAAAGTGGCAATTTATATACTGCTTTAAGAGCTTTATTTTGTTGAGATTGAACCTTACATAACCTAGACTTTGCCGACAGTCCGTAAGCACCAATGCCATAACTAAGCCGCGAGTGAATGAACGCAAAATAAATATTACGCAGCACTGATATAGGGATAAAATAAGAAAGTTTGCGCATATAGCCAACCAAAGGGGCTATTTTCTGGCAAATGTGATCAATATGGCTTTCCCAATTTAATTTTGAATCAAATATCAAACCTAGATATTTGTAACTGTCAACTGTTTCAATATTTATGTTGGATATACTTAAATTAAAAGTGGTATTAACAGTTTTATGTGCCGATTTAAATAACATAAATTTTGTCTTCCTTAAATTTATGGATAGCATATTGCAATTGAAGTATTCATTTAGAACCAACAAATCAGATTGAACCATTGCGGGAATATCCTCACATTTATTAACATTATAAAAAAGAGGTGTGTCATCAGCAAATAATCGAATTTTACCATACAATTTCAATTTACAAATGTCATTTATAAAAATTAGGAACAGTGTTGGACCCAGAACACTACCTTGCGGTACTCCAGAAGTGATTGGTTGAAGAGTACTAGAATGTCCATTAATGGAAACGTATTGTAATCGATTGACCAGATAACTCTTCAATAAATTAAATGGAGTTCCTCTAAACCCATATTGATACAGCTTTTCAAGTAAGATAGCATGGTCAATACAATCGAACGCCTTACGTAAATCAAGAAACAAAACACCCATATACGATGAATTATTTAATGCAAGATTAATCATATCAACCGTTTCAATCAACGCTATTTCAGCACCAACACCACTACGAAAACCATATTGATATCTATAAAAGAAATTATGTTCTTTCAAAAAATTGTTTATACGATTATTTAAAACTTTCTCCAGTAATTTATCAAAAACCGACAATATTGAAATTGGACGGTAGTTATGAACATCTAGCTTTTCACTACTTTTACAGACAGGCACAACTTTAGCCACTTTCAAGCATTCAGGATAAATGCCACTGCATATAACTTTATTTCCACAAAATCTGTCCCCAAATTCTGTCCCCAAATTCTGTCCCCAAATTCTGTCCCCAAATTCTGTCCCCAAATTCTGTCCCCAAATTCTCTCCCCAAATTCTGTCCCCAAATTCTGTCCCCAAATTGTGTCCCCAAATTCTGTCCCCAAATTGTGTCCCCAAATTGTGTCCCCAAATTGTGTCCCCAAATTCTGTCCCCAAATTGTGTCCCCAAATTCTGCCCCCAAATTCTGTCCCCAAATTCTGTCCCCAAATTCTGTCCCCAAATTCTGTCCCCACATTCTGTCCCCAAATTCTGTCCCCAAATTCTGTCCCCAAATTCTGTCCCCAAATTCTGTCCCCAAATTGTGTCCCCAAATTGTGTCCCCAAATTCTGTCCCCAAATTTTGTCCCCAAATTCTGTCCCCAAATTCTATCACCAAAATCTGTCCCCAAATTCTGTCCCCACATTCTGTCCCAAAACTCTGTCCAAAATTTTGTCCCCAAATTGTGTCCCCAAATTCTGTCCCAAAATTCTGTCCCCAAATTGTGTCCCCAAATTCTGTCCCCAAATTCTGTCCCCAAATTCTGTCCCCAAATTCTGTCCCCAAATTCTGTCCGCAAATTGTGTTCCAAAATTCTGTCCCCAAATTCTGTCCCCAAATTTTGTCCCCAAATTTTGTCCCCAAATTCTGTCCCCAAATTCTGTCCCCAAATTCTGTCCCCAAATTCTGTCCCCAAATTCTGTCCCCAAATTCTGTCCCCAAATTCTGTCCCCACATTCTGTCCCCAAATTCTGTCCAAAATTCTGTCCCCACATTCTGTCCCAAATTCTGTCCCCAAATTTTGTCCCCAAATTCTGTCCCCAAATTCTGTCCCCAAATTCTGTCCCCACATTCTGTCCCCAAATTCTGTCCAAAATTCTGTCCCCACATTCTGTCCCAAATTCTGTCCCCAAATTTTGTCCCCAAATTCTGTCCCCAAATTCTGTCCCCAAATTCTGTCCCCACATTCTGTCCTCAAATTGTGTCCCCAAATTCTGTCCCCACATTCTGTCCCAAAATTCTGTCCCCAAATTTTGTCCCCAAATTGTGTCCCCAAATTCTGTCCCCAAATTGTGTCCCCAAATTCTGTCCCCAAATTCTGTCCCCAAATTCTATACCTACATTCTGTCCCCAAATTCTGTCCCCAAATTGTGTCCCCAAATTCTGTCCCCAAATTCTGTCCCCAAATTCTGTCCCCAAATTCTGTCCCCAAATTGTGTCCCCAAATTCTGTCCCCAAATTCTGTCCCCAAATTTTGTCCCCAAATTCTGTCCCCAAATTCTGTCCCCAAATTCTGTCCCCAAATTCTGTCTCCAAATTCTATCCCCAAATTCTTCCCCAAATTCTGTCCCCAAATTCTGTCCCCAAATTCTGTCCCCAAATTCTGTCCCCAAATTCTGTCCCCAAATTGTGTCCCCAAATTTTGTCCCCAAATTCTGTCCCCAAATTGTGTCCCCAAATTCTGTCCCCAAATTCTGTCCCCAAATTCTGTCCCCAAATTCTGTCCCCAAATTCTGTCCCCAAATTCTGTCCCCAAATTCTGTCCCCAAATTCTGTAGCCCAATATCTGTCCCCAAATTGTGTCCCCACATTCTGTCCCCAAATTGTGTCCCCAAATTGTGTCCACAAATTCTGTCCCCAAATTCTGTCCCCAAATTCTGTCCCCAAATTCTGTCCCCAAATTGTGTCCCCAAATTCTGTCCCCAAATTCTGTCCCCAAATTCTGTCCCCAAATTCTGTCCCCACATTATGTCCCAAAATTCTGTCCCCAAATTCTGTCCCAAAATTGTATCCCCAAATTCTGTCCCCAAATTCTGTCCACAAATTCAGTCCCCAAATTCTGTCCCCAAATTGTGTCCCCAAATTGTGTCCCCAAATTCTGTCCCCAAATTCTCTCCCCAAATTCTGTCCCCAAATTCTGTCCAAAAATTCTGTCCCCAAATTGTGTCCCCAAATTGTGTCCCCAAATTCTGTCCCCAAATTCTGTCCCCAAATTCTGTCCCAAAATTCTGTCACCAAATTCTGTCCCCAAATTCTGTCCCCAAATTCTGTCCCCAAATTCTGTCCCCAAATTGTGTCCCCAAATTCTGTCCCAAAATTCTGTCCCCAAATTCTGTCCCCAAATTCTGTCCCCAAATTCTGTCCCCAAATACTGTCCCCAAATTCTGTCCCCAAATTCTGTCCCCAAATTCTGTCCCCAAATTCTGTACCCAAATTCTGTCCCCAAATTCTGTCCACAAATTCTGTCCCCAAATTGTGTCCCCAAATTGTGTCCCCAAATTGTGTCCCCAAATTGAGTCCCCAAATTCTGTCCCCAAATTCTGTCCCCAAATTGTGTCCCCAAATTCTGTCCCCAAATTCTGTCCCCAAATTGTGTCCCCAAATTCTGTCCCCAAATTCTGTCCCCAAATTCTGTCCCCAAATTCTGTCCCCAAATTCTCTCCCCACATTCTGTCCCCAAATTCTGTCCCCAAATTCTGTCCCCACATTCTGTCCCAAAATTCTGTCCCCAAATTTTGTCCCCAAATTCTGTCCCCAAATTCTGTCCCCAAATTCTGTCCCCAAATTCTGTCCCCAAATTCTGTCCCCAAATTCTGTCCCCAAATTCTGTCCCCAAATTGTGTCCCCAAATTCTGTCCTGAAATTCTGTCCCCAAATTCTGTCTAGAAAAATTTTGTCCCCAAATTCTGTCCCCAAATTCTGTCCCCAAATTCTGTCCCCAAATTCTGTCCCCAAATTGTGTCCCCAAATTGTGTTCCCAAATTCTGTCCCCAAATTCTGTCCCCACATTCTGTCCCCAAATTCTGTCCCCAAATTCTGTCCCCAAATTCTGTCCCCAAATTCTGTCCCCAAATTCTGTCCTCAAATTCTGTCCCCAAATTCTGTCCCCAAATTGTGTCCCCAAATTGTGTCCCCAAATTCTGTCCCCAAATTCTGTCCCCAAATTCTGTCTCCAAATTTTGTCACCAAATTCTGTCCCCAAATTCTGTCCCCAAATTCTGTCCCCAAATTCTGTCCACAAATTCTGTCCCCAAATTCTGTCCACAAATTCTGTCCCCAAATTGTGTCCCCAAATTGTGTCCCCAAATTGTGTCCCCAAATTGTGTCCCCAAATTCTGTCCCCAAATTCTGTCCCCAAATATTGTCCCCAAATTCTGTCCCCAAATTCTGTCCCCAAATTCTGTCCCCAAATACTGTCCCCAAATTCTGTCCCCAAATTGTGTCCCCAAATTGTGTCCCCAAATTCTGTCCCCAAATTCTGTCCCCAAATTCTGTCCACAAATTCTGTCCCCAAATTGTGTCCCCAAATTCTGTCCCCAAATTCTGTCCCCACATTCTGTCCCCAAATTCTGTCCCAAAATTCTGTCCCCAAATTCTGTCCCCAAATTCTGTCCCCAAATTCTGTCCCCAAATTCTGTCCCCAAATTCTGTCCCCAAATTCTGTCCCCAAATTCTGTCCCAAAATTCTGTCCCCAAATTCTGTCCCCAAATTCTGTCCACAAATTCTGTCCCCAAATTGTGTCCCCAAATTGTGTCCCCAAATTCTGTCCCCAAATTCTGTCCCAAAATTCTGTCCCCAAATTCTGTCCCCAAATTCTGTCCCCAAATTCTGTCCCCAAATTCTGTCCCCAAATTCTGTCCCCAAATTCTGTCCCAAAATTCTGTCCCCAAATTCTGTCCCAAAATTCTGTCCCCACATTCTGTCCCCAAATTTTTTTTTTTTTTTTTTTTTTTATACCTAGTTTTTATTTCTATAAAAAATATAAAGCATATAATTACATAAAACGAAAAGAATCAGAAATAAAACTAGTTTAGTAGTCTCCTTATTAAAGATAATGTTTCGGAGCTACGATTCAATTACAAAAAATATTTAAATAATATTTAAATTACACTATTACAAATTTAAAATATTAATTATAAATTATTACTATTTCAATTCGGGTACTAAACAATAAAATTCACATAGGAGAACATAGAGAATAACATAGAACTGATGTGAAACAAAATATCAACAAAACCACAATTATCATTGAAAATAAAATTAAAAAATCATATTTTAAATACGCACGAAACACCCTACATAACAAATTAATTTTATAAAAATGTAATAGATTAGTACTTAAATATCGTCCGTGGCGAGCTGCAGCTATCGGGGGGGGGTCACAGGTGGTGGATAGTGAACGGCCTATCGATAGATAGGTTAGCGGTGAATTAAATAAGCCGTCCCCAACCGCAGCTCTGCTGGGAGGAGAGTCTCAGAGAACGGGGGAGTGGTTAACCTCTGTTCACCAAATTCTGAGTGCCTAGGATACCCAGTAGGGAAAGGCGAACTGATGGCACGATAAAACCATCGACCATAACTACGGTGAACTGAGCATCACGTCTCCCTGTGCTCCCGGGCCTCGAGGTAGTGAGTGGGGAACCCTATAAACGGTAATCCCATGAATGAAGTGGGTCCCATTTGTTTGGGATATCCATATGAATGGGTGAATGAGTGAGTGAATGTGGGAGGAGGGCGAGAGTGCAGGGGTGGGGTGCACGGTAAACCAATGGGCTGGATTAAGGTGTTACGCGACCCGTGCTGATGATCGGCTAGATTCGGGGCCCATTTAACAAAGCCCAGTCGTGAACGGAGCCCTCTGGATACCTGGCGACCTCCAGTTGTATTTAGCCTTGCTTGCGTACACGGATCTCTGCGCAAGTTGACCTATATTTCTCCGATACTCGTGGGAGAAACATGGATGAAACAAAGGAAATTAAAATTAAAGGGGCCGGCACCCTTCAAAAACCGGAAGAAGTTAGCAACTCTAACCGTAAAGGTGGGGCTTCATCATCAGGGTTAAGCGACACTTTGGCATCGAAGCCAGGTGGAAGCGGAACCGCTAAAGGAAATAAGGGGGAATTGAAGGAGATCCCTCAGTCGAAACGTCGATACAGGGAGAGACGGTCGACGTATAGGATTTTAGAAAAACTGGCTGCGACCCCTGAGGGGCAGCTTACAGTAGAACAACGAGGACTGTGGCATGGGCTAAAAAAATTGTCGGCCGTGACAGCTCGGAAAGGACCCTTGTGTCTAAAAGACAGAGGTCCCAGGAAAAACTGGAAACGGGCGAGAGTAAGCGAGCCAAGGTTCAGGTAGATAAGACGTCGGGTGCTTCTAGGGATCAAAAGCTGAAGCTATTCAGTGAGATCCCAAAGGAGCACGTGCTGGTGCTAGCCGTCATTGACAGAAGTCAGGAAGATGGGAGCATCACGTCAGAGAAATGGAGACTAGTGTTTAATGCACTAAACTCCATTTTTCTGCGGATCCTGAGAGAAAATCCGGGATCCCTCCCGTCCTGCAGAGATGCGGGATGGTACCAGGGGCACGTGAAGTTGACTGCGTGCTCGGATCAGAGATCGGTCGACCTTTACAAAAGGGCAATTGCCGAAGTAGGCGAGGTGTGGCCGGGCGTGAGGCTTGAGGCGTCTGCAGGGAGGAAATCCCGAGAAGGCCGAGGGCACGTGTTTGGCTACCAACCGAGCCGGATAAAATAGAAGAGATCCTCGAGATCATTCAGGCCAAAAAACCCGATCTTCCGACGGAAGACTGGAGGACTATTAAGCGAGAGGAAGCTAAGGGAGGCTTTAGATTGGCAATCATGCTGATCAATAAAGAATCCCTGGCTTCCCTTGCAAAATTAAAGGGAGTTATCAACTTCGGGTTCGGGTCGATCAATCTCAAAGTATATAAAAAGGACGAGACCGACGCAACTGCGAAAGACCAGCGTGGGGGTGACGGTGAACGGACCCAACAGGAGACGGTCAAGCAGGCTGAGGACGGCCAGGAAAGTAATGCTTCGGCTCTGGGGAGCATAGTTAGGGGAGGTAGCCTCCTCTCTCTGGAACCTGATGGGGACATCCTGTCAGGCTCTCGACGAGAGGAAGACAGCTTCCGGAACAAGGAGATAGATGGCACTATCCTGATGCAGGGAGTGCAGGAAGAGGTGAGTAAGGTCGACTACAATGGTTAGCATTGTACAAATAAACCTACATCACACGAAGGCTGCCTCGGCAGCTCTCGTGCTCAGACTGACTAAGTCAGATGAGGACTTGGTGTTAATCCAAGAACCTTAGATTAGCAATAACAGGATTTGTGGCCTCAGGACGAAAGGGTATAAATTACTATACTCAAGCAACTCTGAGAAGATCAGATCGTGTATTTTAGCGAAAAATAATTTGAATATTTTTCTTCTTCCACAATTTAGTAGCGGAGACGTTAAAGCGGTGAGCGCTGAGATTGGCTGTGGAAAGCTATGGCTAGCCTCAGCCTATATGGATCGCGAGAAGGAGGTTCCACCGGACAACCTGGGGGAACTGATCCGGGAAGCAGATCAAAGCAGGATAGGTGTTGTACTCGGATGTGATGTAAATGCGTATCACACAATCTGGGGAAGCACAGACATCAACGAGAGGGGTGAGTTATTTTTTGATTATTTATTAAATACCAACCTTTTAGTTTGCAATATTGGACGAGAACCGACATTTATTGTTAAAAATCGACAGGAGGTTTTAGATGTCACCTTTGTGTCAGAAACGATCTTTCATATGATCAGAGGGTGGAAAGTGGCGAAAGAGCACTCATTCTCTGATCATCGATATGTAATTTATAACCTCGACATTAAACCTGTTACCCGGAAATCCTTCAGGAATCCCAGAAGGACAAACTGGAACAAATAAGGAGAGGTGTTGAAGGGACTACTGCCGCTGGAGGTTCCTGGACTTCCGGCGACAGTAGAGGGATTAGATGGCATGGTTGATATTGTCACAATGGCATGCAATCTTTCATTTAATGCTGCGTGCCCCCTAATAAAGCTTAGGGGTAGGCAGAAATCGATATGGTGGACCAAGGAGTTGGGAACATATCGGAGTGTGTGTAGGAGAGCTTTTAATAAAGCTAAGAACACAAGGGAGGTTCGGGATTGGAACTCCTATAAGGAGGACCTCAGAAAATACAAAAAAGAGTTGAGGAAGGCACAAAGGGGGTCTTGGAGACTCTTCTGTTGTAGAATGGAAGAGGTCTCTGAGACTTCTCGCCTAAGGAAAATTCCAGCTACTAACCCAACCAGTCCTAGTTATTTAATTAGACCAGACGGGTCATGGACAACTTCAAGTGCGGAATCTTTGGAGCTCGTCATCGAGACCAATTTTCCGGGAAGCTTTGAAGACTCGACAGAGCCTGGAGCTAATCGAGTAACACCTTCAATAGAGATGGAGGGCATCGCGGATAAGGAGCGAATCCGTTGGGCGCTGAACGGGTTTAGACCTTATAAGTCGGCGGGCCCGGATTGGATTATACCAGCAGAGGAACTCAGCAGTCATCCTCCCCTGGCTGGAAGGAATCTTCATGGGATGTCTGAAACTGGTATATGTTCCTAAAAAATGGACAGAGGTCAGAGTGGTCTTTATCCCGAAATCGGGAAAAAGCTCGCATGCCTATCCAAAGGATCTGAGACCTATAAGTCTATCATCCTTCCTGTTGAAAACCTTGGAAAGGTTAGTAGATGTAGGTATTCGATCAAAAATTGAGCCCAGGAGTTGGGCAATGTCGCAGCATGCGTACTGTAAGGGAAAGTCGATGGACACAGCTCTGCACGATCTAGTACGCATGGTTGAGAAGTCAATTTACTCGCAAGAGTTCTGTATGGTAGCATTTCTCGACATTGAGGGTGCCTTTAATAATGTAGAAACGGAGTCGATCATGGAAGGATTGTCATTTTTGAACGTGGACTACCCCATATGTAGGTTGATAAATCAGATGCTGGTAAGCAGTATTATTACATCGAAACTGGGGGAGGCCACCATTAGAAGGCGGGTGGTTAGAGGAACCCCGCAAGGAGGTGTAATGTCCCCCTTTATTTGGAGTGTTGTGATGAATGGATTGCTCTTAGAACTGGAGGGAGAGGGGATAGGGGTTGTTGCGTATGCGGATGATGTAGCGATAGCTGTCTCAGGCAAATATCTGGATACGATTAGGGATGTTATGCAGAATGCACTTATAATCGTTACGGAATGGGCCAGCAAATGTGGATTAGGGATTAACCCCTCCAAGACAGAGCTGGTACTATTTACTAAGAAATATAAAATTCCGGTAGTTAGTCCTCCTACCGTGAACGGCACTAGACTGGCTTTTGCTGACAGAGCGAGATTTCTGGGCATAATCTTGGACAGTAAGCTAAGCTGGAAGCCTAACATTGTAGAAAGGGTGAATAAGGCTAACGTAGCCATTTACTCGTGTAGGAACGCCATAGGAAAGAGATGGGGTTTGAAACCAGAGCTGGTACACTGGCTCTATACCGCTGTGGTAAGACCTGTGCTGATGTACGGGGTGTGCGTGTGGTGGCCAGCTCTGGAGAAGCTAACATGTATAAAAATGATGGAAAAGGTGCAAAGAACGGCCTGTATGCTTATAAGCGGGGCGTTTAGGTCAACACCTACACTTTAGAGGTTATGTTCTATCTTCTTCCAATCGAATATTTTGGTAAGCAGATAGCAGCCAATGTGGCAACGAGACTCTCGGCTGTCTCTCAGTGGAAGTGTCTTCACGCAGGACACTCGACGATAATTAGATCGTTAAGGAAAGGACTGGCGAATCTAGATTATATTAAACCAACGTTGTGCTTCGATAAAGGTTTCCGGACCATCTGTCCTTCGAGAGAATCCTGGAGGAACAGATCAATAGTGGAAAACGAGGCACTGCAATTTTTCACGGACGGTTCTAAGTTAGACGGCAAAGTAGGAGCCGGAGTCTTCTGTGAGAAGCTTAATGTTAATATTTCCGTTCGCCTCCCTGACTACTGCAGCGTGTACCAGGCTGAAGTGGTGGCAATAGGCGAAGTCGGGACATGGTTGATGCATAACGTGGTATCCGTTAGGGATATCGCGATTTATGTGGACAGTCAGGCGGCGGTCAGATCGCTAGAGGCGGTTTGTCTGAAGTCACGGGTGGCGCTGGGTTGCCGATCATCTCTTAAGGAGATGAGCGAGTATTTCAGTATTCAGATAATCTGGGTCCCTGGTCACTCGGACATCACGGGAAACTGCAGGGCGGACGAACTAGCTAGGTACGGTACGACTCTCCAGATGCAACCGGAAAGGGCAGGTCTGGAGAGGCCTATAGCAGCGCTTAGATCGGCGCTCAGTAAAAAGGCAATCGCCTTGACAAATGAGAGGTGGACCAACACCCTCACGTGCAGGGTAGCAAAACAGGTTTGGCCAAAACTGGACTTGCGGCGCTCCAAAGCACTAGTATCCCTGGAAAAACGAGAGTTAGGATTGGTCGTAGGGATACTGACAGGACACTGCCTTTTTGGGGAACATGCAAGAAGGCTGGGTCTACAGACGAATGACTTTTGTAGAAGTTGTTTAGACGAAGAGGAGGAAGAGACGCTAGATCACTTCCTATGCTCGTGTCCGGCACTATCATACAGAAGGCATAAGTATTTAGGTGTGTACGGTATGGACAGCCTTTCGGAACTCACGGGCTGTGGAATACGAGATATTTTAAGCTACATAAGTAGCTCTGGATGGTTTCAGCAGGAGTAAAGGGAAGATAGGATCCTGTGGTATCACAATGGGCCAATACTGGCCTAAGTGTGCGATAGCAGCCACTCTAACCTAACCTACTTAAATAATAGTCCAATAGTATAAAAAAATAAGATTGTAATAGATTAGTACTTATATAATAACAAAAGAAAACTTTAGTACTCGATAGAATGAGACATTCTATAGAAATAATTTCAAAATTAATTAATGTATATGTAAACAACAACAAAATTGTATAAAAAAGAGCAATTTAAATGTTAAATAGTAAAAAGAACAATTAATAGGCAAGTCCAAGATTAAAAAAATTAAAAAATATTTTATACTTATAAGTTTTATATGTTGTGCTTCTTTCTTATTTATCGTCATTCGGGGGTACATGTTGTGTTGAATTAATCCCATCCAAACGAAAAATATCATTCATACTAATGATATGAAGAATCTTTGAGTCAGCTGTTCTTCGCAGGAATATTTTACCATCTTTGGCCCATAAATATTTAAAATTATGAGCGTAGATTGAAACTTGGTGAAGTGTTGCATAACATAACAACCAGCTTTCTGTGAAGATGATGAATTTTTCCGGACCAAATTAAATTTCGATAAAATGGTATTCTTCTGGTAATTATTTAAAAGTCGAAGGTAATTATTTAAAAGTCGATAAAGGGTATAAAGAGAGTTTAAAAATAGTCAAGACACTATCTGCATTATCTTTCGGCTAGCAACTTTCGGCTAACTTTAACAAGGTATGATTGCGCTCTTCGTTGTTTTTGATGTTAAGTTTGTTGTTTCTTTTTGATTTCGTATTTTCCTTGTAAAATTTAATTTACTTTTCCTCTCTAATAATTAGTTTTAAATGACGATGTTACGACGTCATCAATTTCCCATATTTTTAAACGTTGTTGTTGTACAACTAAATTCTACTATATTTTCCTCTACTTATTTGTAGGAAATGAGAAACCTACCTGATAACGTGCTTCAAATGAGATGAAGTATATTTTATATGCTACTGAAGTTAGCCGAAAATTTTAGCCGAAAAAAAACTTGCATTATCGACCTATTTTGTATCAGGTGGTAGTAAAAAATTTTAATGTTATGAGCCGAAAATTACATGTAATTGAAGTTATAGCAGTAAATTTTTGCCGAAAAAAATTTATTTTATTATTTAATAATTCGAATGTTTAAAGGTAATATAAACTGGATAAAGTTAGACTAATTCGTAAATAGCTGGATCCCGTATTTATAATTTGTCGTTTTAGGGGGCTTTGAATTTGAGTTGTGGCACTAACAGTGAACACCTGTGCCAAAACTCAGGCCATATTTTATGTAGCATCATAGTGAAAAAAATTAAAATCTGAACGCATGTTCAGTGGTAATTTGGACTGGATGAAGTTAGACTAATTCGTAAATAGCTGGATCCCGTATTTATAATTTGTCGTGTTAGGGGGCTTTGAATTTGAGTTTTGGTACTAACAGTGAACACCTGTGCTAAAAATCAGGCCATATTTTATGTAACATCATAGTGAAATAAATTAAAATCTGAACGCATGTTCAGTGGTAATTTGGACTGGATGAAGTTAGACTAATTCGTAAATAGCTGGATCCCGTATTTATAATTTGTCGTGTTAGGGGGCTATGAATTTGAGTTGTGGCACTAACAGTGAACACTTGTACTAAAAATCAGGCCATATTTTATGTAGCATCATATTGAAATAAAGTAAAATCTGAACGCGAAATTAATTCGTTAATTACGAATTCGACTAATGACGAAGCAAAAAAAACAAACTAAGCTTAGCAAGTTAAAATTTAAAAAAGAATTTTTATTTGTGCTTGAAAGAAAGGTAATGATGACTGTAGAGTTTTTTGCATGATCTACGCATTACATTTCATGCAATATGGAAAACTGAAATTGGAAAACAAACCAAAAATTTCGGTATTACGGAAATCATTTCAATCAGATTTGATAAAATTTAGTTCCGATATGGGGGCCTTCTGTTTAATCTGTGGCAATATGCTCGACCAATTAATTGACACAGTTCGCTGTTGTGTTTGCAATAGAGGTATGTGTGCCAGTGAAGTGGAATTAACCTCGGAAAACTATCCCTGCTTCCTTTGCGGTTTATGTAAAACATAAACTAATAGTAATTGTGTTTGTTAATGTGAGATAAGGAATCGATATTTATCGATTATTATTATTTGAATTTTTGAAACGATGATTTTTTTTATGATTTCCATTAAAAAATAACAAGAAAATGAAAAAATAAATATAGAACCAAAAAAAAAAACCAGAAAAATCAAAAAAATCAAAAAAAAACAAAAAAAAATAAAAAAGGCAAAAAAATAAAAAAAAACAAACAAGAAAAGCAAAAAAAAAAACTAAACAAATAAAAAAAAATTAAAAAAAAAACACAAAAAATGGACTTTGTGGACTTCGCCACCCAAGTTCGAGATTCATACCTCCACGTGGTGCTACCTGGGTCACTCCAAATGAATCAGGCGTGCAGTGATAGGGATTATAGAAAATTTTGATTATAGTCGATTACAAACAGTCGCAATAGATCACTGACATCATAAAACCATAAACAGATCAGTGTAAATATTTAGGATTATGAGCGGTTGAGAACGGCGTTTGTTTGTTTATTTCCAAGCTAATTCCAGAAACTTGCAAAGACTGGCCTTGTGATTTGATCATTATCATCACGAACGCCAGAAGCACGCGGAATTACAGCCGTTTAAACTCGACTGGCAAGCCCGTTGGAATCATTTAGATGCGCAGAATCAAAACATCCTCTCCTTTGTACTTTCCCTTGATAATCGTCGCTTCGAAGACGTTGTTCATAAGATTTTTCACAGCCAGTATTGTTCCATTGCACATTCGGGGTTGATTGATGTTACGCGACATGATACTGACTGAGCCTACTTTCAATTGCAACTTGTGAGGTATTAATTCGACAATTCCGAAAATTTCAGTGAATTCAAGAATTTTGTGTGATAGTTGACTACCTAATCCTGGTTGATAGCTGTGTCAACCAATATGAAGGAAAACAACTGTTCCAGAATAATATTTTAAATGGTCGCATTGAGATCATCGACATGTCAGTTTTTCGGAGCCAATATGGCTCGTTTTCCAAGTCAATTTTGTTTTTTTTTAAGTTTTGCACTATGTTCGAATAAACGTGTCAGAAATTAGTGCACAATGTAATGAATCCGGTCGCGGTGTCAACTGATATTTTCCTATTACCAATGTGCAACAATCACTTGAAAACAAATCTGCAGTTCGACCTTGTTGCAAAAACAGCCGTATGTTAGTCGTCAATCAAAGGGTCTTCACATACCGCCACAAATTTGATAATTTCAAGCACACATTTAGTTCGTTAACTGCAGTTGAACGTGGAGGAACAGGAAGAGCCATGTGAAACTGTTTTAATTGCCACAAAGATCTAACTTCACCCACTTCAAATAACCACTAAACATGTGACCAGCTTTTAATTTATTTCACTGTGATGCTACATAAAATATGGCCTGATTTTTAGCACATGTGTTCACTGTTAGTGCCACAACTCAAATTCATAGCTCCTTACACGACAAATTATAAATACGGGATCCAGCTATTTACGAATTGGTCTAACTTCATCCAGTCCAAATTACCGCTGAACATGCGTTCAGATTTTAATTTTTTTCACTATGATGCTACATAAAATATGGCCTGGTTTTTGGCACGGGTGTTCACTGTTAGTGCCACAATTCAAATTCATAGCCCCCTAACACGAAAAGTTATAAATACGGGATCCAGCTATTTACGAATTAGTCTAACTTCTGATGCTATATAAAATATGACCTGATTTTTGGCACAGGTGTTCACTGTTAGTGCCACAACTTAAATTCATAGCTCCTGAACACGACAAATTATAAATACGGGATCCAGCTATTTACGAATTAGTCTAACTTCATCCAGTCCAAATTACCACTGAACATGCGTTCAGATTTTAATTTTTTTCACTAAGATGCTACATAAAATATGGCCTGATTTTTGGTACAGGTGTTCATTGTTAGTGCAAAAACTCAACCTCAAAGCCCCCTAAAACGACAAATTATAAATACGGGATCCAGCTATTTACGAATTAGTCTAACTTTATCCAGTTTATATTACCTTTAAACATTCGAATTATTAAATAATAAAATAAATTTTTTTCGGCAAAAATTTACTGCTATAACTTCAATTACATGTAATTTTCGGCTCATAACAACAAAATTTTTTACTACCACCTGATACAAAATATGTCGATAATGCAGGTTTTTTCGGCTGAAATTTTCGGCTAACTTCAGTAGCATATATTTTATCTGTCATCGATGTAAAACAAAATCAATTTTACAATTGATATTTTATTTATCAAACGTAATGCTACTATCTTCCATACAAAATATTGGAAAATTTAGTTTTTTGTTTAGTTTTATTTCCCGCATTTGAAATTGTGATTTAATAGGCAGGTTTGATTTATTTTTATTGGCTTTACCTGTATTCTTCAATAATTTTAAGATATCCAGTCCTACCATGAATACGTTTATATAGTGAGCCTCTTGATACCTGAAAAACGCCAGTAATTTGTGGTTTAGGCCCATCTGTTGTGGTATGGAAATCTATAAATTTTTTTTGTTGTTATAAATGTGATGACATCTTCTTTCAAACAACAAAACTATAAGGATGAACCTCGGTTATTTTAGTCGGGATAACAACAGCTGTATTTAAACCACATTTTGAATAAAAATTATATATTATTATTAAAAGTTAATCAATATTGCCGCTACTATTGATTTGTAATTCATATTTCCGTTAGGGTACCTCACTGTATCTTAAAAAAAAAGCTGATTTTAAATTTAAAAAACTAAAAACAATATACAGCTGAGTTAATTATTGTGGCTTCGCATTTATTCGCATAATTGGTGTTTAAGATTTTGCTTCAAAGATCTTGCCAATTTTAAGTTGAAAGAACTTTTTTACGCCATATAATTAAATAGCAAGACCAATTGAAAACTATTTTGGAAAACGTCGCTATCGTTTTCAAACAAATATTTTTATACAAAGAAAATATAAGACCCTGATTCTGTATGGCTGGTGTAGTCCACCCCTAACTCAACTAAACAACATATCCCAATAGTTTATAAGTGTATGGTGTACGTGACTAGATTATATACGAACTGATTGACTAATGGAAAAGAGTAATCCTTTTTTTTTTGTGATCTGGTTTGTTGTTGTGTTATACTTAGAGCTTTCGTCCTTTCAATATACGCTTGATATCTATTTTCTATGTATTTTTTATATATCTAAAGTTGTACAGTTGATTTTGTGTGTTTATGTGTATGTATATGTATGCGACATCTCTATGCACATGTACATTATATTAATGTTGGGAAAAAGGTTCCTAGCCTACATGTACAATATATAGGCTTTGTAAATAACAGACCAAAAATAAACAAAAAAATATTCGGACATGATATAGAATATCGTGACAACAAACGGAAATTGAGTCATGCAGAATTTATTGTCTTCTATTTCGTTCGCTTCGTATAAATAAAAAAAGCTCTTCAGCCTCTATTATAAACATTGACAAAATGACGTAAAATTGACGTACAGTTTTATCAAGTTTTTTAATCAACATATGTGATGATTTTTTTTTATTTGCTTTGTTTTATGTTATGTGCAATTTTGAGACGTGAGGTTTTCTTTAATTAACACAACAGTACACAATCATCATCACCACCATCATGAAGGTCTAACATATCGAACGCTGTTGTTTTTTTTATATGCATGACGTAATGATAGATTACAATTTTGGTACTCGAATATACAATACGCTGATAATATATATATAAGGTACGGGAGGGTGGAACAATTGATGACACAATGAGTACAAAACCTGAAAATTGAAATCAATTTAAATGCAAATTCAATCTAAGTTTTATCCACAAATATGTATGAGACGAGTACGAGTAGCAGAAATATACAACAACAAAAAAAAACCGAAACAAAAAACTCCCAAAAAATATACAGCATTCAATTGATGTGAAGATTTTTCATCATGAAAAATGTTTTTTTTTTTTTGCTTTCCACTTTTCTTCTGTTGAGGGTGTAGTTGTTGTTTTTTATTTTGGTTAAAAACAAAAAGAAAGTTACAAGACAAATTTGCAAATTTTGCTGGAGAAAATAACCGACAAATGGAAGAAAGCAAAATTTGGAAAATAGAATGAAAACTTTTTAATTTAAGCTTTTTTATGGTACTGGGAAATTTTTTGTGGATTTTTCAATTAAAATAAATAAAAAATTAAATTAAAAGTTTGTCTCTGTGTGTGTGTTTATTGGGCAATTTGGTATACAGATCTATAACATAAAAGGCAGACAGTGATGGTGTTATTTTGTGATTTGATTTTTTTGCTGGTGGTGTAAACGTCTAAATCATTTTAAATTGCTGCGGTAACACTGAATTGAGGAAATCATGAATTCACTACAATGTATATTGTTTCATACAGAAGAAGTTTAATCAAATGGTTTAAATACTGGCTTAGTGTGAAACTTTTAAAATGCAGCATATAGAATGCTTAATTAGAATGGCCTTGAAAATTCTATCTGAAATTGCACTACAAAGTGGTAAGTATATAGAGAAAAAATCTTAATTTTGCGGCCATACTTCATGAACTTGCTCTTTCGCAATATGTCTTTGTACAACACATTATAGGGCTGTGCTCCACTCTTATGGCATTTTTTATTTAGCCAACATAGTTCAAAAGGTAAAACATGTTCTGAAAAAGTAATTAACAATTTTCTTGGGAATTTCGTTGGAAATGCTCTCATCGCCGCAGTTGCCTTGTAATTTTTCGTATTCTAGATGGCATTTCTCTCATAACTGTAGAACGAAGCAGGTAGTTATGACACGATCACGTTATTATCAGATAGAGGAAATGGCGTGGTTGTTCTAATAATGTCTGTCTGTTTAAAAGATAGAAAATATTTTGCTTATTAGGACTGTGCCAATCACTGTTCATGTGCATTAACTCTCCAACATTAGCCGCATTTCTTGATTCTTTATCGGATCCGGTTCAGGTCATGTTTCATGAAATAGCGCAATAGCCGCCTTTGTGATTTCAAATCAAAATTTGTGATCTAAAAAAAATTGGATCACGTTTTCCATATAAAATTTGAACTGATCCGGATCCGCAATAACTGGAGAATGAGGAATATGCTTAACCCGATTTACCGAAACGCACATAACGTTTTGCTTTCGTAAAATCGGAAATTCGTTAAAACGGATATTTTTTAAAAAGAACTTTTGAATTTTAAATATCTATCATTAATTTCGAATTTATTAAAATAAAACTAAAAATTTAAAAGTACATAATTAAAACTTATATTATTATAGGTATATGACTTAATTTTTACAGATTTTTCTGCAAATTTATTTTATATAGAAAAATATATAACAATCGGATTTAGTCTTGGAAATGCCGTCGTGAATAAAACTTGCAGGTTTCGACGCGATAAAATTCCCGACGAATTTACACAAGTCTGGTGAATATGCCAAGAGGGTCTTCTGAGTCAATCGAGCAAGTATGATTTGCATGCTTCCTTGCCCAGTAAACGCCCTTTTCTGATGTATGTAAAGTTGGCCCGAAAAACCAGCCAGAAAAACAACTTTTCAATTTTGGTGTTTCTTTGCTATATTCAATACCATCCCGAAAAAATATCATAATTGTTATGGAAAATGCATATTTAATCCCGAATTAATATTTTCTTCTATTTACGAAATATATGTTACATAGTTAATTAATATGAGAAAGCTAAAATAATCTCGAAAAGTTACCAAATTGATAACGCCATATTATTCAAATAATAATTTTGTAAAAAAAATGTGTCACATTGTAAATCTTGGTAGTAAATCGTTTAGTTGCTGGACAAATAGATCAGATTGATATAATATTAATAATCATAGCAGAATGACATACAATCATCCTAGCAAAATTCCGAAAACAACATATGGCAACCACATTTATAATAGGAAAATTCCCAAAACTACGGCGTATTATGGTAAATTAGGTAAAACCATTTTAAAAATAGAATATACATACATAAGTGCATTATCTTTATCTTCATCTCTACCATTTTATTGGTTAAAAATATAAATATATAAGCGCATATATGTAGTATATTTAGGTTAAGAATCCGTTTTGTTTAAAATATGTGGTGGGGAATATTAGTATAAATAAATTAAAAAATAAAATCGAATCTTAAAACCAAAAAATTCATATTATCATTTCATCATAACATTTTTGGTCCTTCGTAGCCGAATAAAAAAAAAAATAGTGTACTATCATACTAAAAATAAAGTGTTAAAACAAAGTGTTAATAAAAGATGGGTTCATTAACAGAGCAAAAAAAAGCAGAAGTGTTTGGAAAGCACAAATAACAAAAGCCAGTAAAAAAGTGGAAGATATTCAAATGCCTTTCGATGCATCCATAACAGCGACAGTAAAAACACTTCAAAATTCGTTAACATTGAACATTGAACGTTTTAGAGAAAGCCAGCAGGCAGTAGAGAATGCGCAGTTAGAAATTAATCCAGATAATTTGGAAGAAATTGTAGCGGAAAATGCGGACTATGTGTACGACGTTGATATCATGTACAATAGCAGTATGAATAAAATAGAAATGATGCTAGAAGAAATACATCTATCTAACCAGTTAGCAACGATATACAGCAATGCAAACATCATTAAGAATTCAATAGATACGTATGATCAATCTACCAGTAGAATTCATAGTTTAAAAACTCTGTCAATAGCACTTGAAAAATGTGAAGCAGATTTTTCAACCAATTGTGACCGTCGCAAAGTTATAAATATGACAAAGGAGGATTTCTCAAAAAAGCAGGAGGCCTTTGAAAAGGATTACTTAAATTATAAAGCAAAACTAGCCAAATTAGAAGAAGAATCAACGTCAATTGACAAAAAACCATCAATAAGTCCCATATCATCAAACAATCAACTGCGTTATATAAAACTTCCCGAACTAAAACTACCCATTTTCGATGGAACCTACACGCAATGGATTAGTTTTAAGGCACAATTCGAATCACGAGTATTGCAGCATGTGACCAATAATAGCGATAAGCTGAAGTACTTGAAGGGATCGCTAACAGGCAAAGCAGCACTAACTATAAAGGGATTGGAAGGCCGGGACGAAGACATCACCATTGCCTGGAGGTTATTAAAGGAAACATATCAAAATGAAAAAATCATTATCAACAGTCACCTCCAGCAAATTGATAATTTAAGAATGCCGGAATCTGAATCCGCATCATCACATCACTGCAAAAATTTATAGACACATTTCTCTGCCATTACGAAGCTTTAAAGGCCATGGATACTCCAGTCGAGCATTGGGACATCATTTTCATATACATCTTATCAAAAAAATTGGATTTAGCAACAAGAAAAGAAATTGAAGTAAAAAGTCCACAAAATCATGTACTGATTTTCAACGAATTTATCAACATTCTCAAAGTTCGAAGAAGTATACTAGAGACATTGGCAAATACATCGTCAAAAGTAAAACCAAAATCATCTTCCGGAAATCATCCAGCTTCATTATCATCAGTTGCAATATCAAGTAATACGTGTCCATCGTGCAATATGCTACACGCAATATACCAGTGCCCGATTTTTCAAAAATTAACTCCGGAAGAAAGATGCAACCTTGTGAAAAACAAAAAAATGTGCTATAACTGTTTACGAACGAATCATTAAATTAGAAACTGTGTAGCTGCTGGATGTAAAATATGCAATCGAAAGCATAATACTCTGCTGCATATTAATAAAACCAAAGAATCTATAACTTGCAGTTCAACATCATCAACATCAGCACCGGAAGTTCAACAAGTGTCGCAAACTACTGAATCGAAATTAACGTCTTGTTCGAGTTCTTTAGTTAGTCAAAAACAGAATAATCATATTTGGTTAGCAACCGCATTGGTGGATATAGAAGACCAATTTGGAAACTTTCAAACCTACAGATGTCTCTTGGATTCCGGTAGCCAATCTAACTTCCTAACGACGACAGCCAGGCAACAATTAGGAGTCAAAACAGTCAAAATCAACACAACAGTTTCGGGAATTCATGAATCAAACACAAATATTCGTCAAAAGGCTTCTGTAAAAATCAAGTCCAAGTGCACATCATTCAATATACACCTAGATTGTCTTGTAATTGAAAAAATCACTGGTCTAATACCAACCCATAAAATAGAGTTTGCGAATTTATCGGAACCAAATAATATACAACTAGCAGATCCAAATTTTAATTGTCCAGGAAAGATAGACCTTTTAATCGGAGCAGAATACTACCACAACATTATCAAGGAGAATATTATTCGTCAATCAATTCATTTTCCAGCATTAAGTAACAGTGAATTCGGTTATATCGTATTTGGCTCAACTATAATTCCACAAACTACCATAAACCATTGCTATTTATCAACAGATGACAATCTTGATCAATTATTGCAACAATTCTGGAGAATCGAAAATTGTGAAAGCCAAGGAAAATTATTATCTGTCGAAGAAACCTATTGTGAAGAGCATTTTAAAAATACGTATAAAAGAGTCAAGGATGGAAATTTTATCGTAAAGTTACCGACTAAACCAAATATAAAAAAATTTGGGCAATTCTAAGGAAACAGCTTTGCGACGATTTCTAAGTTTGGAAACCAAACTGCAACGTGACACTGAGCTCAAGTTACAATATATTAGTTTTATGGACGAGTATCAATCATTGGGACATATGCGAGAACTCACTATCGATGAATTGAAGCCACAATATTTTATTCCACATCATGCGGTGGTGAAACGTGATGCAGTTATAACAAAATGTCGCGTTGTCTTTGATGGTTCTGCCAAAAGTTCATCTGGAATTTCTATTAATGATGCGCTTATGGTAGGCCCAAAGGTTCAACAAGATCTCATTTCAATTATGTTGAGATCCAGACAACATAAATACGTGTTCACTGAAGTGACATAAAAAAGATGTATCGCCAAATTTGATCAAGCCATGAGGACGAAATTAAAACATTTTCGTTACAAACAGTAACCTATGGATTGGCATGTTCCAGCTTTTTAGCCACAAGAGTATTAAAGCAATTAACAGTTGACGAAAATAATAGATTCCCGGAAGCAGCAAGAATAATTGAAAGAGACTTCTACGTAGATGGCCTCATGACAGGTACCGATGATTTAAATCAAGCTATAGTTCTGAAGGAATAAGTCGCAAAGCTATGTTGCCTCGGTGGTATTGAATTGCATAAATGGAACGCAAACAACAAAAAATTGATAATAAACCAAGAAGAGAAATCAATAGACATGTCTATGAAAGAATCACCACACATAAAAGCTCGTGGACTGATTTGGAATCCATGCGATGACGTTTTTAAATATAAATTCCAGTCAACATCAAATATCATAACAAAGCGCTCAATTCTATCGGCTATAGCTAAGCTTTTCGATCCAATAGGATTACTTGGTCTCGTAATTCTCATTGCAAAATTAATAATGCGTGATTTGTGGAAGCTGAAAATAGATTGGGATGAAAAATTGCCTTTAGATATCATCAAAAAATGGCTAGTATTTCAAAATCAAATGTGACATACAGAAATTAAACATTAAACGGCTTGTGGTACCAGCTATACCGTACAAGCAGCAGTTTATATAAGAGCAACGGATGATCAAGGCACTCATTGTTCTCAGCTGCTTTGTTCAAAATCAAAAGTAGCCCCGGTAAAGTCACAAACAATTCCACGAATATAACTTTGTGAAGCATTTCTGCTGGCCAATCTAGTAGATATAGTAAAATCATCGATGGAGATTAAATTTAATAATATCTACATGTGGACTGATTCCACAATTGTGTTATGCTGGCTTAAAATGGAATCATCCAACCCACTTGCTCTTCATTTGCATGTCAACGAAAGCGGTTCATCTTGAATTGGTCAGCAGCCTAAGTACAGCAGAATTTATAGCAGCATTTCAACGATTCATTGGACGTCGTGGGAAACCATCAGATGTATTTAGTGATAACGGTTCAAATTTTAAAGGCGCAAACCATCATCTAAAAGAGCTTCATAAGATGTTGTATGATCAACGAAATCAGACACAAATAATTGATAATACCTCCCATAAGGGAATAAAATGGCATTTCATTCCTGCTTATTCGCCAAATTTTGGAACATTGTGGGAATCTTCTGTAAAAAGTGTTAAATGGCATCTTTATAGGATTTTGGGAAAATCACATCTCACTTTTGAGGAACTTTCAACAATATTAGTACAGATTGAGGCTGTAATCAACTCAAGACCTCTTACTCCGATTAGTGATAGTCCAAATGATATGGGGGTACTAACAGCAGGACACTTCCTAATTGGAGCATCACTCAATGATATACCAGAACCAGATGTTACTCAACACAATTACAACAGGTTGTGTCGTTGGAATCGAGTTACACAACTAAAACAACATTTTTGGAAAAGATTTTCTGATGAGTATTTAACTTTTCTCCAAAAACGTTTTAAATGGAATAAACAAAACAACAATATCGCTATCGGCACACTAGTATTACTTAGAGATGCGAAATTACCACCGCTTCATTGGTCAAGAGGAAAAATAATTCAATTGTATCCCGGTGCAGATGGCATCGTTAGAGTATGTGATATAAAAACATCACATGGAATTGTACGTCGTGCCATATCAAAAATCTGTCCTTTGCCATTGGAAAATATTGAAGATAAATCTTCAACCCCGGGAGTTATGGACAAATAGATCAGATTGATATAATATTAATAATCATAGCAGAACGACATACAATCATCCTAGCAAAATTCCGAAAACAACATATGGCAACCACATTTATAATAGGAAAATTCCCAAAACTACGGCGTATTATGGTAAATTAGGTAGGTTTAGGTTAAGGTTTCAGTGGTTGACTCTTAGGCCATTTTTGGCCCATTGTGATACCACGCATTCACGCCACATCATTAACCCATTCACCTATTTTCACCTACTCACACAACTACAGTATACCACCTGCACATTGCAAGCTCCATGTCAACCTGTACATTGACATGGACGGTGGGTCGGCGTTGAATTCTGCACTCCATCAGAGGGTCTAAGTTGTGTTTATTAACATCGCCGATTGTAATCGATGACGAAAATTCGATTTGCATCCTGCCTCTGATGGGATTCGAACCCAGTACCTCCCGGTCCAAGTGCCGAAGCTTTAACCACTGCACCACTTGTCCGGTAAATTAGGTAAAACCATTTTAAAAATAGAATATACATAAGTGCATTATCTTTATCTTCATCTCTACCTTTTTATTGGTTAAAAATATAAATATATAAGCGCATATAGTATATTTAGGTTAAGAATCATTCGTGTTTAAAATAGGTGGTAATCTTAGTATAAATAAATAAAAAATTTAGAGTATAAGCATTAGTATAGAAAAACGTGTAAATCAAATAAGTTAAAAAATAAAATCGAATCATAAAACGAAAAAATTCATATTATCATTTCATCAGTTGCTTATAACGATTACATATAAGATACAAAACTAATATGAACTAATATAAACTTATAACAAGAGTTGGTTAAATATTTATTTGCATAATGAAAAGTAATAACCTCCCTCACTCGCAATGTAACAATAGTTAAACAACAGTACAAACATTTATACTCAAAATGTAATTGCTGGGCTCAAGGAGATATCCCCCTCGAGATTATTTTCTCAAAAGTTAGGTCCATCCATCTCAAATATAACGCCAATAGTTCATGTCCAAACGGCGGATGTAAAGGTGTATTCTAAAGCAAAATCTCAGCATAGGTTGCTCAGCGCAAAATGGAAAAGTTCAACGCAACCTGTGCTGAGATTTTGCTTTAGATCGCACCTCTACATCCGCCGTTCAGACTTGAACTATTGGCGTTATATCTGAGATGCATGGACCTAACTTTTTAGTAAATAATCTCGAGGGGGATATCTCCTAGATTCCAGCAATTAAATTTTTAATTTAACCGATGTTTTTTATATAAAATGGAAAAGTTCAATGCAACCTATCGAAGGATCAATTAATAATTCAAAATATATTTCTTTGCACGCGGAATTAAATATGAGAACAGTTTAAACTCCAAATTATTAATTATGAATCAAGGCCGTTGTATATTTCAAAGCAGATTTTTTTTTTCGGCTTAGAAAGACGGCTGGCGCCCGTATAACTTTTATATTTATTTATTTAACAAAAATTTACAGCAAACTTCAACTTCTTATACAAATTCCATATGTTGTTATACAAAAATTAATAATAATTAGTGTTGTTGTAATTTTTATAACGAGAATTGTTCACCATCTGACGATAAACAATTTTTTTCTACGAAAAAACAAATTTCAATTAAAAATTTAAGAAAAATAACAAAACAACAATGAATTCGAACATAAAATAACAATAACAGTAACAAGAATTATAAAGCAATAATGAGCTTTTTACTGTGTTGTGTGCTCAAAACTTTAAATTTAAAGTTTTTCCAAATTTGTAATTTTTTTTTTAGAAAAGCTTTTTTCTTATGTTGGTTTAATTATATTTTCATTATTTATTGCATTGTGTGAGCTATATGTTGGCCTTCTGTATATGTGGGTTATTGTTTTGTTCCCTTGTGCAATTTTTTGAATATTTTATTTAGGTTGAAAGCTCACAACTTCGTCTCTTCGTCTCTCTTTCG
This sequence comes from Nephrotoma flavescens, assembly GCA_932526605.1. NCBI lineage: Eukaryota > Metazoa > Arthropoda > Insecta > Diptera > Tipulidae > Nephrotoma > Nephrotoma flavescens. The sequence continues at coordinate 274,272,943 of OW052220.1, forward strand.
ATGCTTGTTTTTGTCATATTTTTTGTTGTCGTCTTTCTTCTGGTTTGACGTGTACCATACTTATGTGCATATTATGTATGCTACTCATGTACGATGTAAAAGCACAATGGTAATATACAATATGAGCTTTTATATTTAAAATAATATTTCCTGTTGTCTGAGTGGATAGATTTTGTGGTTTATCAACTTTAATGTTTCCTATGTGTATTCTGCCACTTTGTTTATAACTTTGGAAAATAATAAGCTAAATATGTACAAATCTGCAAGTCAAACTTTTAATAAAACAACCATCATTACTTAAATTATTTGTTTGGCTAGAATCTGGGCAAAGCTTTCGAACTTTTAAAATATTTCATAAAGTGGCTACAAAATTAAAAGAATAATTCTTGTTATCTAAAATCAAACCATTTGTAAACACCATTAGAAACGATGGAGTATTTACTCAATATGGTTACCTCGATACCGCGAAAGTCAAGCAGTGTTTTGTGTGTATTACATATTCAGCGTAAGCCAAAACCGTCTTAACGTGGTATTTAATAGCCAGAAAATGCCAGTACGGTTCCTTTCCTCGGTGGATTTTCAGCTAGACAAAACCAGTTGCAAAATCAGTGTATATAGCGACCTTCAGAGGCGTAGCTTGTTTCAACGAACTTTGCACCAGCGTAAACTAACGAAATACCAAAATAGTCGAGCACAACGAGGGTTTTATACGCGCGACCTTGGTTTTCTAACCTTAGGCCAGCCATCTTGGTATTTTAAAGTCTTCTATTGTAGTCAATTTCAGCGTACTGTATGCAACCACAAATTTTGAAATAGGATCATTAATCCTTACGGGGATGAATTTAATTCTAAAAAACGAGATTAGCTTGGTTATATCTCAGATTTAAATTTATCGATCATCCCATTTCTATGTTCTTGAAAAGTTTTAAATCATTAGTACACATTTGCGAAGATGATACGTACTTAAAACGTACTCTTCCACCAACATTTTTTTCTCGAAAGTTCCAGATATGCCCGTTGTCCTTTAGAACGCAACACCAAACACTGTAAAAAACTCAGCACAACTTGTGGAAAGTTTTTTTTTCAGAAGTCCCGTTAGGCCTGTTTACTATATAAAGTTTCATTCGTTGCAACGTTTTTTAGTATTGACATGTTTGTATTTAATTCGGTAACATCTGGGTTAAGATGAGTGATAACAGTTTTGCAAAACCTATTTAAAAATATATTTTAAAAGGTGGAAAAGCGCAGAAAGTAACAGGCAACAAATCGAACTGGAAGAGGGAACAGCAAAAGAGATATAGGTACAAACAGTTTAATTGGACACATTCTTAAAATCTAAATTAAATCAAATTAATTTTAGGTATATTCGAAATTCACTGCCGAAAATGCCAAAATGTTTCCATAGAAAATTTCTGTACCATTGCAAACGAATAAAAGTTTACGATGCATTAAGTTTTTCCAACTCATTCTACAGATGTACAAATAAAACATCCCAAGATGCTTTCATTCTTATGCACACAAAAAGAATGTGTCAAAACGACGACGAAGTGTAGGTGGGTCCCCAAAAAATTTTAATGTGCAATATCTAATGCGAAAACGAAATTCAAAATTGGTTAGAATATGTCAAACCAGCTTTGCAAATATTTTAACGATAACGAAGGAGCAACGAAATGGAGTAACCAAAAGACATTTCGAGCAAAATACGGCACCAGTAGAAAATCGTGGAGGTGATCGCATCTCTAACAAATTCCTCGAAAAACGAGAAGCTATTATCGGAATTGTTAAACGGTTTCAGGTAGTCCAATTTTCCTTAGGCTTTTAATTTTATTTTATTATTTCTATTTTTTTTATGATTTTAGAAAATCATTATTGTCGATTGCGAACACAAAGACAGTACATGTGTGGGAAGACTTTATCGAACGTTTAATTTCCCAACTCTAGAAGTAAAAAAAAAAAAATTATTTCCGATACATATTTAACCGTAATTTTAATATCGGTTTTAAACCCCCATCGTCTGATATGTGCAGTACTTGCCAATCCACAAAAGAACAACTAAAAGCTGAAACGGGTTCGCAGAAAAAAATTTTCCTAATTGCGATTTTAAGGGTGCACAAATTACGAGCAAAAGCATTTTACGGGTTGACGAAAAAGAAAAAGGAAAATATGGAAACGTTTTCTTTTGATTGCCAAAAAAATTTGTTATTGCCGAAAGTGGCTGACCAAGCTGCCTATTACAGCATACAGCTGTACTTGTACAATCTGGGAGTTATTCAAAGAACTTCGATAGATCACCTTAAAAGAGAAAATGTATGGACTGAAAACGAGCGGCCCAAAGGGTCTAATGAAATTACCTCAGCTGTTTATCACAGACTTCAAAATTCCGAAAATCAGGCTTATATGTGATGGTTGTGGGGCGCAAAATAAAAATACCGCTATGATGGCTATGTGCTCTTATTAGCTAAGACTAAAGGCTTTCCGTCACATAAAGGAAATTAAGATTATTTTCCCTATCCCTGGACACTCGTTCATCCTCCCGGATAGAGTATTCGCTAATTTGAAAAAAAGTTAAAGCGAAGGAGACAATAGTTAAACCGGAGGAATACTTCGAGCTTTACAAGAAGAATGGGACCATTTTTAGATTGGGAGGCCCTGGTTGTAAAATTTGGGATTGGAAAAATGTGGCGTCTACAACACTAAAGCCTGGTCAGTGGCATTTTAAATTCAATGTGTCGAAGAGATTTAAATCGACTTGATAATAACACGGTAACTATTCGTGGGGAAATAGCTTACCTGTGAGATGTAGGTAAGGCCAAATCGGGTTTAAAGAAAGGAAAATATTTACGAAATATGATGGTTAGATTCTCCCTCTCAATGTGCCGGTAAAAGGGGAAAAACTTAAGGATGTTGATCAATCACTCAAAAAACACTTCAGTGAAAATTGTCAATCAAATGAAGATCTTACCTTTTACAAACATGTACTAGAAGAAATCGACTTACAGCCGATAGATGAGGAAATATGTGAAGCAGCTAATGACGATAAAACCAACCTAAGAGTTTAGTATATAGTTAGATATTCAAAAGTGCATTGGATTCGTCACTTTATTTTTAGTTTAAAATAGTTTTAATTTTTTATTACAAAATGTGTTATGTATGTTGAATACTTTGCCTTTAATTACTGAATTAAATATATTTTAAAAACTATCGTGTTTTAAGCTGTTTAATTTTTTAAAGCATATTCGAATCAAAACTAACGTTATCCATGTCGGTTTGATGCGAAGCCTACCTTATTCGATGGTAAATAGCAAAAGCATCCTTATCCAATTTTAATTGGACTTTTTCTAGGAATTCATTAATTTAAAATATTTGAGGCATAATTTTTTAATTTTCCGTTCTTAATTATTAAAATTAATAAAACCTACAAATTTTCTTATATTTTAGAAATGGGAAGATATTGCCATTTATTTCAAAATGATTTAAGATGGATAAGAGCATGTTTTGCTTTTAATACACACATTTACGCGAATACGAAATAATACTAATAATACTAAGTAATCCATGTCAAACCTTCCAACTCAAAGCTGACGAAACAACTTCTCGATGTCTGCCGTCATAAAAAAGAGAACCTTGAATGTGAATGAAACTTAGATGTTGATCTTGTTTCCTTGATATAGCCTTCTTAAAGCTTAATTTAATGAACTCCAAACACACGATTGTTAGTCTTGAAAGGTAATTCAACAATGGAGTTACCTGAACTTTCAATTTATACGTGTTTCTCATAGTGATCAATAACATCGTGTTTCCTTATTCTAATATCGAGCGGTATTGGGTACTTTTTCTGTCAGAATTTTCTCAACATTCGATAGATGCGCCTAAGTCAAAATAAGTTGTTCTTAAAAAATCTCTGTGTGTGCGGGCTTGTGTTCGTGTGTGGTACCGTGCCGACTCAATATATGTAGTTTCTCTAGAGCCAATGCGGATTGACTAATCGGATGAAAATTCATACTTAAGCTTTTTCTATAAATTGGGAGATCCAAATGATTTTTGTTCGGAATAGGCCGCTCGGAAATAGCAGCTTCCATTAGAGCTGTTTCGTTTTTCTCGTCAAATATTCGATCGGGGTGAAACTTAAAAATTTTCTCATAATTTGAGGATCCCTGGTGTTTTTGGCTGACATCGGTGATCGTAAATGAAATTTCAAACAAAATTTGAATTTCTCTGTAGTACATATTTACAAAAAACGACAATGAATTAAAAGATTAAATAAATTAAAACATTAAACTTTCAACCAACAGAGATTGACCTTGTTGCTTTTCTAAATTTTAAGCAGGAATTATGACTTCTTCTTATACAAGACAGTTTAACTAAAAGTCTGTTAAGTCTAATTTTTCCCATGAGAAAGTAAGTGTGGTGTATTCGAAATTAATGTGTGGGTAACTGCAGCAGGGAAACTTTCAAATTTCAAAATGAAACTTTGCTTAATCAGTAGCCAAATTTTGGCTAATTAGTGCTCACGGCGAAAAAATAGTCCTAGTCCAGAATAACAGAAAAAATTTAAGCTTAATTTTAACAAATTCCCAAAAGCGGCTAATTTGACAAAATTTGTGCTTATTATAGAAATATAATTTTCATAAATTTTCATTCATAAATTGAAAAAAAAACAAACTTGCCCCTAAAAGATACTATATAAACAAAAAAAAATCAAAACTCAAAAAAAAAATCTTGAATTGAGAATCACGTTTACTAACAACTTAAGAGGCATTGACAATGTGACAGCAAAAAAAAAATATTAGTACTAAAAGTACCAAATGCTCGAGAACAGGTGGCACTGTAGTCATAAAAAAATACAGCACTACCATAGAACGAATAAAAAAGAATACACATAAGGAGGGAAAATAATTGTTATGACCATAGAGTCGTAATAACCATTCAATAATAATTGTGTTGACCAACAAATTAAACAAAAGAAGTAAAGTGTTCTAAAATCAAAGAATAAGCGATTCACATAGCATGTTCATTGCCATTCGAAAAATATAGTGTCTGAATTTGTGCTATTTGATAATTGGTCTAATTCCATTGAACAACGAAGACCATTGAATTAACGATTTTCTGACTTAAAGTGTTCTAGAAGCCAAACAGGCCATCTTCATTGATTTCTAGAACACTTTATATCAGAAAACCGTTCATTCAACGGTTTTTGTTGTTCAATGGGATTGGACCAATTTTGGATTAACACAAATTCAGCCGCTATATTTTTCGGATGGCAATGAACAAACCTGCCTACCTCGTAGGGCGTTAATTTAGTTAATTTGGTAATTTGACCTTTAACGACAGCGCGACTTTTAAGTAGGATTCCCATGTCAATTTCTCAATACTTTAACGATTTTTTCACTTTACACTGTCACACTAATATTAATTGAAATTTAATAGAAAGTTTTGATTTTTAAATTTTAAGTTATTAACTAAAAAACATGTTGTTCTGTACGAAACAAGGTAAACTGTATGGACCGACGTAATTAAATTGGTTCACTTTACACAGGAGTTTCAACGATAATGTGAAAAACGTGATCGTTAGGTTAAGCAAAACGTTATACTTAAGCATCTAGCATACTAAGCAATGATAATTTATCTCTCACGCAGCCTAATTTTAGCAATAAATACTCCGGATCAGGCTGAAAGGATCAATATTGCAAGCAGGAAGAGACTTTAAAAATGTGTCAGCTTGAGTAATTCGGAAAAGCGTTTTAAGCTAAGTAGGTATTTGAAATTTATTCTAAGAAATCGTTCAGTATTTTTTGGTTTTGAGAATCTCCCATTAATCTCCTTCCTACGGAGGCTGCCACTTCCGGTAGTTCGAGTTCAGGCAAAATCATGGGGATCTCCAAGTAAATCTGTCTGGGATGCAGGAAAAGGCGTTTAGCCAGCACCACATCACATACTGACACACGCACGCTAATACTTAGTTTTTAAAAACTTCTCATTTTAAATTTGGCGATATAGCAAACTCTAAACTGCAAAAATCTCAAGGCCTAAGTTTTCCATGATTTCGTTATATTGCCGAAATGAAAAGAACCGGGTCTTTCCTGCAGACACCTAGCGATCGTATGGTACAACACAAAGCTAATCTACTTCTTATCTACTTGAGAAAAGATTAAAGCTTAATAGGTTTAACGGATAACGATGGTATTGGACTTCAACAATTGCTTCTCTAAATCTGCAATCTGAGAAAAAAAAATATTATTATTTCAAGTAATACTAGAAAATTCCTGAAATTCTAAATTAAAACTTTTAGGCTTCCTAAACAAAATTGATTCATTGAATCGGCTCGGTTACAGACACCTAAATACCGTCGATCGTTAGTAACACAATAAGAACACAATTCTAGAATCTAAACTACACAATCAACAATTAATATTTCAAACAAATATTATTTCACAAGCATCTGTAGATTTCCTGAAATTTAACTCTAAATTAATTTTTTCCGTCTTCCTAAATAATATAAACATTTATTAGTTTAATCCTCCTTTAACTCCACAACTTACAATAGTATTTCCTGAAACCATAGTTATTTAAATTATATTAAAAATTAATCCAAAATCCATTAGTATTTAACCCTTGAACTGGCAACTAAAAAATAGCAAAAAAAAAAAAATCTTTAAAAAATCTGCAAAAAATATGTGAGGCATCCCAAAGGAAATATTCCTGGAAAATTTTCAGTGTTATTCTATGCCAGATTAACTACCGGATTGTCACGAAAGAATTTTCTTTTAATTACCAAGTAAATAAAAACGCCACAATTTAATTTGAGTGATCATATGATGTTAGCTCCTACCATCAGAGCAAATCAATGCTCACAGTTCAACTCAGATATCGAAGCCATTAGAAGTCAAAGCAAAATGAACAAAGGTATGTAAGCGCATCAACTGCCGAAGTAAGCATAAATGGCAGTTATCACTACACCACATCTTATGTTAAGCACAGAAGAATGACGCAAGTTGCTACAGCGCGACCACTTCCAGTTCCATAGGCTGCGGGCGGCAACAACTAGGTCCCGGGAATATGTTACCAACCACATCTTAGAACAAATTTTGTCCCATTAAATTATCGCGTGTTGCTCAGTTTAGCTCAATAATTCAAATTTAACTATTTTATAAAGTTACTTCTATCGAAGTCGTATTGTAATGAATGCTTTCATTATATTCGAATAATATGCTTCAGTTTACATGAAGTACCGAGTGAAATGAAAGCAATCTGATAAGCCCATTTTATTGTGTGGAGTTCCTGTTTGGTGGACAGCTTTAAATATGGAACTGTAACAACAGAAAACACTCACCTTTTATAAGAAAAAAAAATTTAATTAGAGGTTTAGGACGGACATTCCCACCAGAGGACCACATTCCTGAATACTGGAGGTGATAATTTCCTCACTGATGGTTCACAGATGGATGAGAAAGTTGGGGTGGGGTTTCTCCCGGACTATTATAGCGTTTTTCAAGTTGAACTAATCGCAATAAGGGAAGCCGTTGGCTAGTTGAGGTATAATGTAATATTTGCAAGGAATTTTTGAATTTTTATGGGCAGTCGGATTTCAATTAAGATGCACCAATCATACTAACTTATGTCGAACGTAGCCCAGAAATGTTTCTTATCTTAACGAGCCATTTCATTGCCACGGAATTTCAATGTTTATGATGGTTAGACGAGTAGGTAAGGAGAGAAACAATGCCATTAAGACAACCACTCTATATCTTCTAGAAATTTCGAAATTTTGACGGAAAACTGAACAAAAAAATTTAAAAATTGAATTAGAACTTAAAAAATATGTAAAAACAATTTAAAGTTTTAACAGATTCCACATTTTGAATTTGATTTGTCAATTTTGTCGAATTATATTTTTTTTTGTTTTTTCGAAATATGGAATTTTTATAAAATTCCATTCAGTTTCAGAAAAATAGTTTTTTGTATATGAATATAAATTTTTGTATATGAATAAGAGATAAATTGACTTATATAATTTACACTCCTTCAGATTTATATAATTTACACTCCTTCACATTTATTATATATATTTGTTCCTTCATGGTCCTACTAAAATTAAGAAGATTGAAATTCGTAATTTTAAATTCCTTCCCACTCTACAAAAATTTGAAATTCCACAAAAAAAATTTATAACCGTCAATTCTGTTTTTATTATTCAAAGGTCATCGACATCTTGACGAGATTTTAAAATGTTGAAGAAAGCTGTGAAGATGTTAAAAAAAATCTAACAGATTTTAAACTTTAAATTCGAATGTTAGCAATACTACGGTATATTCTTCAGATTATGTTCACCAAACAGAATTTTCAATTTTTATTTGAATTTCGAATTTTAAGATTTTAAACAAAAGATTCTTAATTTCAATGCGTTAATAATTTTCAAAAAATTTGAAATATTGGTTTTTTACAAATTTTAACGCTCGGATTGAATTTTGTGGTTTAACAAACAATATAACACGGCGATTTTTGATAAAAACTGTTTTTCGAGGTATGTGCAGCATGTGCTATTATTGCCTTGATTGATATTGGGTGATTTCATTGTTTACGGTCAAAATCGATCAACTGTTTGAAATCCGTGTGTGTGTTTTCTTCTCGTGTTTAGAGAAGTTGGGAAAATCCAACATGAACGCCGTGCGGATATTTTCTTGAACCCACCCAGTCGGAGACTTTTACTGACTAAAACCAATTTACAAAATTCGGGTCCGCCATTACGACCATTATAACTTTGAAGGGAATGATCTCTTTACTTACGTGATCATGTATCATCCCATCGAGCACAAATTACTGGGAATTACCTCGATTCACAAGGATGGCGTTCCGACAATGGCAACCTTAATCGTTAATCTCTCTCCATGCTTGCGGTTTATCCTGAGGCCCTTCTTCAAGCGGGTCTATCGCTGTTGTCATTCGATAAACTTCCTCCGTGTATATCCTTGGATAGCTAAATGGTGCTATTGGTGGTTACAGTGTCCTTGTGGCAAAGCACGTTCCTGTTATTAAGAGCGCTAATCCCACTTGTAACTTCAGAGTAAAACTCCAAATTTAAGCTTTTTTATAACTTGCGGCAAGCAAATGAGTTTTGATCGAAATCGATTCACCGTTAGCTGTTGTTAAATTATTTTAATATTTTTTAGACAACAAAGCAGTTTCGACATTATAGAAACCATTTCAAGTTCGCCGCTTCTTATGGTATAGTAGCCATCTCCAAACCCAAGACTTTTTATAGGTACCAGACCGCTTCCAACACCCATAGATGACAATGCGATTGTGATGTTTCCGCCATGCAAACAGCAACGAACAATAAGTGGCCGTTTTAATTTCTCATCAACACCATCCGCAACTGCGGATGATTTTTAGGGCGATTAAAACAACTGGTGGATCATCTTCTAACAGTTAATTTGCCTAAACAAAATGAAAATGGCATGGATAAGAGTTAATGGGAAATCAGGTCACATTATTTTTAAGTAAATTAACTGTTCCTGAAAAATATACAGCGCAGCTATATTTTACGTCATACATGAATGCCATAATTCAAAAAAAAGATCATGAATAAATGTTGAATTCTATTTTATTATTTATTATATTTTTTACAAACAACTCCACGCCATGGCACTGATCCATCAGTCATCGCTGCCTTTTGTTTTGATATTTGTGTCAACGTTTCCGAATCTTTCCTTTTTCGTTGTTTTCGTGATCTACGAATCGCTTTGGACAATACTTCCTTTGATGATTGTTCTCCTCTTCGATAAGGTAAAAATTATATAGGCATGCTGTAGCCTGAACAATTTTATCAGCCGTATTGACGGATGTCTCTAAACAAACTCATAAAATTCTCCATCTAGCAGAGTATATTCTAAAGGCATTTTCTATTACTAGTGTTGACTGTCGATAATTAAAAATTACCTTTCCGTAATCTAAGTTTCCGGTTATTTTATCGAGATAGGATTAATTAGACATTGCTTTAAACCAAAGGCTTCATTTTCGACTAGATAATGCGGTAATATTGGACCACCATCAAAAATTTCAGCGTCATAAGTACGTTCATTGTGTTATTACAGAATCGTTTTCCAATTTTTGGTTTTCGATTCCGGTAGTATTTGGTCTTTAAGATTTAAGTAAATAGTATCCATAACGTCTCCGGAATTATCTTGCGCACTGTAATTTCACCAATACGAAAAGCGTAGGAAATGGACCGTTGACTATTAACGCTGGCCAATTATCAATACAATTTTATAGATAGCTCGACACATTTCATTTAATAATAATTTTCGGGGTTCCGTGAAAATATGAAAAGAGAAAGTTTTTATCATTGGCAATCGAGTAGGTTTGAATTGCCCTTATAAGAAATTTTGATTTCACACAGTGGAATTTAAAATAACTTGCAAATAATTCAAACTACTAGATTGTAAATGAAGAAAACGTTTCATTTTCATTATCTCATAGAATGCGAATTGACCCGCAGGCCGATTGGCTATTTGGAATAAAACTTCATACTTAAATTTTTTTTCATAAATTGGGAGGTTCTTGCGAAATTTGGTGAAAATCTGAGAACCGAAGTGGTAGCCGTAGATTTAATGGGAGCTTTTAAACTGTTTGAATTAAAACATTTAAACAAATTTAATTAATAATTTTTTCAACAATGGTTGACCTTGTGGGTTTTCTAAAATTTAAGCAGAGATACTGTTTTGCCATTATACCACACAGTTTTTCCAACATTCGAGTAAATCCGCTTTAGAAATCAAGAGTGGTGTATTTGCGATCTACGTATACATACATGGTAAAAGAAAGTCTGGTGTTGGCCACAAAATATTCATCCCTATAATTTTTAAATTTATTTAGCAAATTATATAAAGTGTTCAGAAATAATATTTATCAGGCCAAGCGGTAAAAGACCTCCAATTGGTGGGCGCCATAAAATCGTTTACACAACGGATAAACATATAAAATTCACTTTAGCAATGTACATCTAGCTATATCACCATAAATTGAAAGCTATGGGTTAAACTATATACAGCATAAAATTCAATTCATGCGAGACTTTTCGTATTTTAACCCACCGTATAAATCACTGAAAATTCACAACTTTTTCCATCTAAAAACTTAATAGTTTTTCATACTGAGTTATACCTCGACTATATGCATTTATTGTTGTAACAATAAAACTTAAATTTTATTTTGTAAAATTCTTCGGGCTTTTTTCTCGGTATATGTAATGGAAAAGTATATTGCTGCAAACAAATAAGCACAGAGAAGAAAACATTTTTTTCCATTTTTAAAATAAATTGAAAGAATTCTCATTTTATGTAGTGATTTAAACTTTTTTAGCTTTAAATGATCGTTACTATTTTTATAGTGCAGGTGAAACAGATTTGAAATAACGGACGTAAATTAATTTATGACCCAACTATTATTAATAGGCAAACTTCCATTCTAAAATTGTTGGCGTTATGAACATTTAAGTTGGAAATTAGTAGTTTTAAACAAGCATTATCTATACAAAATTTATTTTTGGTTTCAAAACACATACAAATAAACTTATAATAAAATTTATATTAAAAAATAATCAAAAATGATCGTGGTCTAAAACTACTTTGCTCTAGGCATTTTAAACGTTCCTGACCCCATAACTGCAAAACATTTTTTTGCAATAGCTGAAAATTACAAGGTAACCAAAATTTTAGTTTGGAAATTAACGTTCATCATTGATTTTGAAAATTAGACTAATTTTAATAGTTTTTCATGATACACAATGAATCGAAATGTAAAACAGTTCTGATTTGCTTATTTGTTATTTGGTGAGAAATATTTTTATATGAAGAAAAACTTCTAAGAATATGGTAATGATCGCACCAACCCGCAAAAACGAAAATTGACATTTACAATTTTTTTAATGCCTCAAAAATTTGTTTTACAACTCGTGGAAGCAGTCGCAGAAACACAAATACTTGACATCGATAAAAGGAACAGCCTGACATCACATCCCAACAATATGATATATCATGAATTTTTCTGGCTACGATTTCAAAGTACTTTAAAAGTTGATCAGGACACTGCAGAAAATATACAGTAGCACCAAAAAAGAAGATCGTTCAAAATAATGTCCACAAAGGTTTATTTTCACGGAGTTAATTGACAGATTTTCGTCATATCCTCATGTGGGCATTCATTATAGTTATAGATTTCTGTACTACGCGCGCCATAAATTAGTGAATCGTAAAGAGCCAATAACTGTTTCAGAGAGCGATACGCTATTATTCGCTGTGGTAAGTAGTTTCTACAAGAAGAGTTTTCAGTTAAACCGGTAAAAACATCGTTAAAATTTCTCTTACGTCGAAACTGAAAAAAAAGTTACCAGGGCGAAATCAGATGGTAATTTTCGGAAACTTATTGGAGGTGGTATATCAATGAAACGCCGGCAGTCAAATTAATAAATCGCTCAAAACCGTTCACAGAGATATAATCAATCTTGAACTCTCGACCCCTTTGAGCAGTACCATCTAATAGTAAAGTTGGATGTTCTCACCCCAAGTCATTTTATCACAGGATTCTAATTCTTTAATATAAGATATGAAAATGGGTGCATTCCAAAATTTCTACTAGTTTGCCGAATAACATCAAATAATGTACTATTAGGGAGGTAGTGCAGATAAATAAGTATTTGTATCTCTTCAGAATCTGTCAACCATAAAAAAACACTCCTTAGAAAAATTTAGTACAAACAAATGAAACCTGAAGGCTTGGGGTCAGTTTTCATTAGTATTTCCGGCCTTTGAAATACATATTACAAAGCTGCAGCACCAGAATAGAATCAAAAACTGGTCATGCTTGAAAATAAATCGAGTTATAATAATGTCAAATCATTTTTGAGTTCATAAAACATATAGTTAGGCCCACCACGCTTCAAAGATGCAATATTCCAGTGTAATCTGGAAATAAACTGCCGAACTAATGTCCTAACAGAAATTTTATTATCCATAGGCATAATTGTCAAGTTTTACAATAATTTCATTAAGAAAATGAACGGGAATGAAAAACTTACTAACGTCGAAGATCCACTGCACAATGGAGAGGAATTGAACCAGTAAAACATACAGTTATAACCAGAAAAAACAACTATTCAGGCGGATTTCAAATACAAAAGTAATAAGTTCACCTGAGAGATCAGTTGAATCATACTTATAAGTCGCCATACAACTCCATGGTCAGAACATGCAGTTATCCTAAATGTTTGATATAACAAAAAAATGTGATTTCTACTAAAGTGAAGATTCCGACAAACTAAAATTGACAAACAATTCTACAACAGCCCAAAAAGTGTAAATCTACACTTTGTTACAAAATGATTCAAAACCATTCCGCAGATTCATCTAAATACGAAGAGGCCTCTCTCACGGTGATTTTGCCAACAAGATCTCAGGGTTTTGGTTAGTGTGGAAGTTGAGGCTTGCATGCTCCTGGCCTACACCGTGTAACAGAATAACAATAAAAGAAAAAATTAAAACTGAAATTATCGACCCCTAGAGATCGATGCCTAGCCACAACAAGCGGCATATGAGGGTAGGCATTTTTCTCCACCAGACAAAGTGATCTCTATAGGTAACCTTGTCCAAAGAGACCTCTAGGTAATCTCCCACAATTCACACTCCAACAATTAGTGACTGCCGGAGTGCCACGAGGAGACCGTGTAGATTTCACGGTAATCCTCGAATGAACGATACATATGCTTGCCTCGCAAACCCGACCCTGTGGATGTCCTGCCAAAGGGATGATAGAGCGTGACAAGTGCAGCCTATAAAGATGGAACCGACACGAAATGAAAAATCTCCTCATACCATATCGACCCGAAAAAATTTAATACTTTTATTTTATCACACACAAAACCAAAACGAAATAATCACTTAACTTGCGGAAATTGGGTAATAAAAAAAAAACTTAAACCGAACAGAATACAAAAATGGTCGATGACCTTGACAGAATTTGTAAAGCGGAAAGAAGAAAACGAATCGAACAAACAAATTGTAAAAAAATTAAAGAAAATTAAAAATTTAACTTAAAATTACCAAAACAAATTGGTACCTTCTTGGCCTTCAGAAAGGTCTCGTCGAAATGGGTCGCGGCGTCTCCCCGCCGTTAATCAAAAAATAACAACAAATGGCTATGTGGTAGGCCACCTGTGTAACTGGGTTAGGCGTCTTCCCGCCTTTACAAAACGCTGGGCGTCTTCCCGCCTTTAATTGAAAATTCAGCCTTAATATAGGCCAAAAAACCTATGGACGTTTTCCCGCCTTTAATTGAAAGTTCAGCCTTGATAAGCCGCCGAAAATGTTAGGCGTCTTTTCATCGAAACTGTAAATATATAAAAAACAACGTTGGTGGTCTTTGCGCCGTAAACTGCAAATAAAATCGTAAACATATTGGGCGTTGTCTCGCCAAACCGCAAAAAAGGTGAACGGCCTCAAATGACCAACCGAAAAAAACGTTGGGCGTCTTCCTACCGTTCATCAAAAGCACGACTGGCCTCGGTTGGCTACCCGTATGCCGGATCGCACCTGGCGGCACGTGCACCAGTATATAACGGTACCCGCAAAAAATATTGCGGCAGCACCTTACCGATGTACTAAGAAGTTATGAGTGACTACATGAGTCGTGGACAAACTGAGTGGGCCACGTATAGGCGCCCTATAAAATGTGACGGCGTCAACACACCGACAGTATAATATAATAATATTGGCCCGTTAGGCAATTACTGTAAATGTGCCGCGTCCTTGCCGGAATAAATCGTTCGTTACTACCCCATTGATCCAAGTTATGTTAGTATTCTTGATATATGAGACTTCGCGAACCACGAAAAACTAACTAAACTTTCAAATGTTCAGCACAAATTACGCGATTAAAATTTATTTCATTAAACATCAGAAAAATTATATTTTCAAAAAACCAACACAACTCAAAATTATTAGAAATATAATTTATTTAATTTATACTCGTATTCAGAATGGATAACAATCCAACTGTATTTTCCAAAGTCTGAGCTCGATCTTTTTTCACAATTTTATTAATTTTCTTTTCATTTCAACTTCAAATTAGGTATAGATATAGCTTTTATTTCCAAAAAAAAAAAAAAAATTTACAACCTTTTACAAATTTTTTTAGTTGATTCACATAAACCAAAACGAGATTGTATATCCTGAAAATCCAAAACTGAACTAAAAACTGTCGCGCCAAAAATCTAGAAGAATACTTTTTGTTTTTCGTGCTCGTCACTTGCACACTCTCTCTACCGCGCATTAATCGCACGTGCCAAAACAAGAAACCACAAAAATAATATTCCTCTACACGTTGGTCTTGCTCTCAAAATTATTCGACCTTTATGTAATACAGGGTGGGTAAAAAGAACATAGAACAGAATATTAAGACCCACGCACACTTCACAACAATTTTAATATTAATGTCATAATACAGATGGCAATGCTATCAGTAAAATGCATTTTAATCAAACAATTACAATGAAATTAAAAATTCAAAAATAAAACTGGGAAAAGGCAATGTTATGACCATCGAGTCGTAACAACTTTCAAAAACCTTAATACGCATAACGAAAATATTTGTTAAAAAAATAAATAACTTTTCATTATGTTAACTGAAAGCCTAAATATTTATGCAGTGGGACGGTCACCGAACAATTCGATGATCAACGACAGGTCATCGTAGAGATGCCTACGCAACACAAGTTGCAACTGCTGACGCGTTACGAAATCTGCACGACTCATGGATTCGGAATCAGCTAGGCTTTATGAAATAACGTTAATCCAAGAGAAATATTTAAAATATCAGAGTACTATATTTCGACTTCATGGAGGGAAGGTTCCAGTTGTTAGAAGTAATAGAGAACACAAAATCAATTGCAATGCGAACATTTTGATGTCTCAGATTGCAACTATCATACGGTCATCCAACTAAGCGATCATTTTTGCCGGATTCCTAAAATGATTTGAATCCCATTGGGTCAAATAATTTTAGGACCCCGGCAACAATGGTCGCTGTCACCAATAAACATCACGGCCAAGACATAGACCATTAGAATAGGATGAGATGATAGGCCACCAGTTATACACTTAACACAAAATAGATGAAATTTAAGGAAGAAATGTTTATATTGAAGCAACGAGTCGCCAATTGAGTTGCATGGTTTTTCCGATGAATCTGAATCCGCGTATGCTTCGGTGGAATATCCAACAAATTTACTAATGTCGAAAACACGATTCGCTCCAATCAAAATTAAATTCTCGATGCCAAGCATACAGCTTAAGGCAGCCATGCCAATCGCAATACATACAAAGCATACTCAAGGTGCCATGTAGCTTAATAGCATGTTACGGACGGCTACAGCTGACCCGTAGATTACAACTAATCATGCAGCGGCCTGACGCACGGTGATTTTGTCGGCTAATACTAAAAACGAAACGCAAATTAAAAAGAAAATAAAAAACACCGGATTTTCCGCCGAAATTTGTTGGACGAAAATTGTAAGCGGGTGTGTCCATCCGAAGACGACCGGATCTCCTCGAGTGACAAGTTCCCAGTCTGCTGAAGAAACCTCCCCCCCCCCGAAAGACTGACGCCTAGCCGCAACGAAGAAGCATTAGAGGGTAGGGACGTCTCCCCAACAGACGAAGCCTCTCTTCATCCGGGACGACTTCCAACAAATCTCAAACAATTCACACTTCGACAGCTTGAAACCGCCGTAGTGCCACGAGGAGACCGCTGGATTTTACGGTCGCCTCCGAATGGACGACACATTCACTGGACTCACCACCCCGACCCTGTGGTTGCCCTGCCAAACGGATGAAGAGGAGTGGCAAGCCCAGCCTGTACATATGGAACCGACACAGAATGAGAGTTCCACTCTCAAAATACCGACCCGTATAAAAAACTTAGTGCTTCACTTTATTATTTCAGATTAAAAAAAATTCCCTACCCGGAAATTAAAACAAACAGGAAAGGGTACAATGGGTCGAAGTGCGACACTGGTCACGTGCACAAACACTGTAATTTGGGTGCTTGATTACAAACAACAACAAAATTTTGGAAACTTGAGAAAAGAAGAAAATAGGAATTTAAAATAAACAATTGATCAATAAAAAATAAGAAATTTAACTTTAAACTAATAAAAAAAATTCATGCATCCGAACTTCAACACGGTCACCCTGTAGGGTTATTCCGGCGTCTCTGTCCGTCATTCCACCGGCGCCATGCCCGGACTGTTGGGCGTCTTTCCGCCTTATATTCCACCAATGTTTTGTAGAGGGCCGGTTGGCCACCTATGTCGTTGTGCGTTGTGTCGCCAAAATAATGCTAATAGGGATGGCCTTGGCCTCACCAGATGGGCGTTGGCCTCACCAAAATCGTATATCCAGATTTAAATGGCCTCACCTGGCCACCCGAAAACAATTGGTTGGGAGTTGCCTCGCCAAAAATTACCGTAGAGATAAAGTGGCCTCTAGTCTTACCTATAGTCGAAAAAATAAATGCCAAACTTTTATATTTTGTGTAATGTGTGATGGTATAAATTAGATTTATCGTAAAGCAAACCAATCAACTATGCACAGATAAAACTGTCCACCTAAATATTGTTTTAATTTTTTTTAAAGTACACTCGCCCAAAACTCATGGAAACTATATTACTTAATTTTCTCTTACACAGAATTGTATATATTAATTTGTATAATTAATTACAATTTTTTTTTGTGTATTACAATACGGGAGAGCAACACGTTTTTCAAACTCGATGCTAACTCCTTAGATAAAATTCCAAAAAAAAATCAAGGCTACTTTATAAAAACTTGACTCGACTGTCTATCTGGATGAAACGAGATTAAAAATTCTCGCACCAACAATTTAAAAAAAAAAATGCAGAAAAAATTTTCTTTTCTGGCTCTCTTGTCCGCTCTCAAAACACGAAGCACAGAAAAAAAAATATTTATCTACATTTTACCCACTCGTACACACACGCAAGGGCACACAATGGCCTCGCTCCAAAAATCAATATTTGATAATGGTTAATAACAAAAACCGCTTGTTAAATTAACATCGAAGCCATCATAGTATTGCTACTCATACATAGATGGCAATGCCACAACGATCAACAATAAATTTCAAATTAATAAAATTAAAAATGGGAAAGGAATTTAAATGTTATGACCAATGAGTTGTAACAAACGTGATAACGTCCCACACCCTGAGATGCCTCATAAAGCCGGGCCTAAAATACAACAACAAACAAGAAAAATTCGTAATAAACTAATCGAAATATAAGTATGTATTTTCATGTACGGATATTTTCCATATGAAATGTACCCAGATTTTTACCACTCAAAACTTGAACGGTATAAGCGGCTTGACATACTTTACTAGTAATAAGCGCGGGTTTGAATTTGCTAGCCAATTTAGCGAAAAAATTATTCGCCGCATCGCTCAAAGCAAAAGATCGTATGAAAATGGGTTGCTCAACTCGGAAAGAGCGCTTATTACTACGTAAGTTGTACACACCTGCGGACTTCGTCGCAACGAGTAATCCGATTAAACACATTCCGACGTAACTTTTTCAGGTTCCGAAAACAATAAAAATATTTCATTTTCTAAAAATCGACAAAGCAGAGAGGCAGAAGCTTCATGTAAGGGTTTTACAACGACAAATTTCGAATAGTGATCAACCCACAATACAGATTTTGCCGGAGTTCCCATTGCGGGTTGTGTTGAAAAATTAACAGCCTTATTCATTTTACATTTAGTGCAGGCAGCAACGTATTGTTTAACTTGTTTCGCCATCTGGGGCCAGAAAAATTGACGCTGAAGGCGCTCGGGAGTTTTGCTGCCGCCTAAATGTGCTGAAGTGGGAGGGACGTAAGCCTGTTCTATAAGCGATTGGGTCAATGGATTCGGAATAACTAACTTCCAATTCGAAAGATCGGTATCCATATATTTAGAACTGAACGAAGGGGATATTAACAATTTGTCATCCTGGATTTTGTAATTGTGCGAGCAAACTTTAAATTTACGGATTTTTTCGATCTGATCGACATATTCTGGATCTTGGAACGAAACCGAATTTTGATCAACATATAAACTAGGAACTGTCGAATCTTCTAACGCATCCACGGAAGGGTCAATGTTTTTACTCGACAAGTCTTGGTCTCCAAATTGAACACCAGAGTCATGCAAGCCTCCAAATCTCCACTACCAAATATACCCTGAGTATTAGCCGGCAAGATCACTGTGCATGATACTACTGCATGACTAGTTGAAATCTGTGGGTCAGCTGTAGCCGCTCGTAACAAACGTCAAAACTTATGCTTGGTCTGTCTCAACCATTACACAATGTTGGGTTAGAGCTTAGAGGGAGGCCGATTCAAAACGTTTGTCGGTCGTAAGGGGAGGTCCTGTTGCATATTTCAGTATATACTAATTCAACAATAATTTACTTTCGTTTTAATTCGGCGTCGAAATTATTCAAGTACTACCGTTACTTCGGGAGCCATAACCATTTTTTGGTAAATCGGAGTTTTAAAAAATCCCGTTGCCAAAATTTCAATAAGTACCGCTCAATAAAAAGTTACGTAGGTTTTAATTTTGTGTTCAAATTATTTGAGTACCGTTAAATTTGAAATGCTTTTCTTTTAAAGGGTACTCAGGAGCATGCATGCCAATAAACATTTTTGGGAAAATCGAAGTTTTAGCGGAAAAATTGCGTTCGTTTTAAGCACGTCTCGAAATTATTGTAAATTAACAGCAGTTCTCCAACAATTTTGCCTCGGAATTAAAACGAACGCAAATTTAAGCTGAATAGTAAATATTGAAATTGTGCCAACGGTACACTCTAATAGAAAAGCATCTATAAAAGGTAACGGTAGTACACGAATAATTTTTAAGCAAAGACATCTCTTCGATGCCGTGTCATTGACTATTGATCATAACATACTTTTCAGCATTTGTTTGATTTTTAATCAATTTGTTGGAAACTTCTCCATACCCGTTTTCTAACGTATTTGAAAGCTTAAAATTTAAAACTAAATTAGGATAGATAAAAACTAAGAAAACTACAAAGTAAATGATTAGAAATCGTATGGTGTTGAAACATTATTAAAATCGGAAACGCCAATGTTGATGAAAATTTGCAACCCTGGTGCGCATCCCAGTCAAGCAATGATACTCATAATCCAAAGAAGATGTTTAAGAGGAATATTTTATAAGCTTAGAAATAAAAATTAGGATTAAACTGTAGGTAACGGAATTTTATGTGGATTGATACTTGCCGAAGGTAGTCCACACTGAGGGCAATATAAAGGCTGAAATCTTTCTCAATTCCAAAAGTATAGCATTCACCAATACATTTCGTTAAACCAAATTTTGTCACCCATGCTAACTTCAATTTTGTTTTAGAGGTCATCGTTAAACGGGGGCTTCCTGTACCAAGTACTTTTAAAGTCTTTTTAATGCAAATTTTATTTTTATTTAGACAATTTCTTAAGGAAATTTTTCAAATCTAGAAAAAGCGCTCATATTATAATAAATCTACTCTCTAGCACACATAGCACTATATATATACAGTTCTGTAGATAAATGAATCATTTGTTTAACCAAATGAATTGAGGTTCATTTTACATATCCTTCTATATCTACACATATGGAATGGGATTACCAACTGCATATACTCGTACGTACCAAAAAAAAAAAAAACTTTTTCATTTCGTCTTCAAAAAATATGTTACATATATTAGAAGCTGCAAAAAACTAAAAACGCTTTAGGGAACACAACAAAAAAACTTTTAAGGATGAAAATGTATGCTGAAAACTTATGATAACAATATTTTTTTTTTGTTTGAGTGTGTGTGTGTGTGTAAAAGAGTAAAAATTATATTGCATTTGTCACATCTATACGAAAATTTTCTTAGTTTTTATTAATTTTTCCAACAAAAAAAATCTCTAAACTTTCGAATTAGAAATTTTCATGTTTGAATAATTTAGAAATTGTTTTTTTTTTTTTTTGTTTATGATCGAGAATGCACAATGATGTAAACTTATCCATCTTTAAAGTTTATAGTGGTTTGAGATTTTATATTGCATATATCTTTCCTACATAATATGTTCTTCCCATTTACTATCCCGATTTGATATAAATGACACCAACAGTGAAATTTTTTTTTGTCTAGCTTTGACACACGAAAATGGAAAGAATTTTTGTGGGTGTATGCCGCCGTCTACGAGGGTAATGTAATAGAAATAAATTATTTCGAAATATTACCGAATGTTCCAACTGTCACTTAAATTCGAACATTATACAACTTTTAATTTGATGTTAATGTTATAATGGATTTTATATTTTTATCTACTTTTGGGGTGTAAAGTTGTGTGATCTATTGAATCGTAGCGTAATAAATTTAAGATAATCTGAAGAAATGTAATTTGAGATGATTATACTGTTTGTATATGTCGAATTAATTTTAGAGCTCGTATACAGCAATCTCAATTACATAGAGATGAGGCATTTGTCTCCTGTAATTTTATTATTCGGAAATAATTTAATTAAGCATGTCATAAAGTCACAAATCGAATAAAATTTATGTATTTAATTAATTAATTTTTTGTTGCGCTTGTTTACGATTTACGCCAATATTATTTAAACCTGAATAAATAAACATGACGTACATAATTATTTTATGTGTTATGTGCATTTTTCAAACCTCCCCTCCCCCCCAAAACGAGCTATCGAAATTCAATTTAATTTATATGTATGTCAGCTAGGTATTAAAATTAAAATTTTAAAATTATAATTATTTTGTATTTATTTAATACATTTTTTTAATAAAAGGTAATAATTAATTAACAGATTTTTCGGCTGTCAGCGAAAATACGACAACAATAGTTTGAAGCCCATATATTTTCTTTATTTTACGAAGTCTGTACGTTTCAAATGGATTGATTGTTCGGGTTAAAACTTCTTCATACTTAAATTTTACCATGAATTGCGAGATCTCAGTGATTTTTGGACGACGTCGGTCCACTGGAAGTGGTAGCTTCCAAAAAAGGTTTTTCGTTCTTTTGCAAATATTTTGAAAAGTATATACGAGAAAAACGTCAATTTTATAAAAGATTCTCTTCTCAATTTTCAACTATTTAAGCGGAAATGAAAAATTGACCGAAAACTGTTTTTCAGCAGAAATTCGGTACCTGTACAGCCAATATGGTGGATTGATTGATCGAGATGAAACTTCATACTTATGTTTCTTCCATAAATTGGGAGTTTCCAGTGTTTTTTGACAACATCGATCCACATCCAAATATTGAAAAGTGCATAGCATTTACGAAAAAACGATATAAGACAAAAAGTGTGTAAATTAAATTCCAAGAAAATTAGTTCAGATTTTTTTTTTAAATTTTCCAGAAATGACGGGTCTTGGTTAAAAAAAACTGCATTCCAGAAAAATTTGGCCCAGGTAGGTTGACTATTCGAAATCGAACTTTATATTCAAACTTTTTTCATTGATACCGGAAGTGGCCGCTACAAGAGGAGATTTTTCCGTTTTTGCATTAAAGCAATTTACGAAAACAACAAAGAATTAAAAGTTCTCAATAAATTAATAGATTACATTTTTGGGTTGATTTTCTTGGTTTTCTGAAATTTTACCAAAACTATATATTTAGCATAGAGAAAAGTAATAAAAATAGAGGTAAAGCTGCATACAAAATTATGACACAACTTTATTTATGTCATACCCCAAAATACAAACTCGTTTCACGACTTAAATAATAAACTTAGATTGTCTAATTCTCCAAATATACATTTAGTGTTTCTTTGACTTTTTGTATTGATTTTGT
Organism: Nephrotoma flavescens; assembly: GCA_932526605.1. Classification (NCBI taxonomy): domain Eukaryota; kingdom Metazoa; phylum Arthropoda; class Insecta; order Diptera; family Tipulidae; genus Nephrotoma; species Nephrotoma flavescens. The sequence goes on from OW052220.1 coordinate 274,295,851, forward strand.
TTCAATTTTTTGTCTTCAGGTTATAACGGCAATTTTAAATTTAGTACACATAAAACCGGATCGTGACCCCATATTTTACTAGGAAAATAAGCGCTAAATAAATTTTGTATTCAGTTTTACTTCTGTTTTTATTTATTTTTTTGTGTGCATTCAGCATATTCTCCAAATCATTTTTGAAATACTTTTGATATGATAGAACGTAGTGATGCCGATTTATGAGGCTTTTTTTATAATTCGTTTATCGAATTTAGGAATCATAATTTCTTCAGCTACCCTCCGTTGACGAGGTGTCCTTTCCTATTTCAGTATGAATGTTGCATTGATCACTTGAATTAATTTACGCAAACCTGTATGTGGATTGGCTTTTACAATTTGTCCAGAAATTAAGTGATACGTGTTACGGCCACCGTAATGAATATCAACGGAACCCGCCTAATTTTATATTATTTGTTACTTGTTTTAAATTATTTAATTAATTATTTACAATCAGCAAGTGTTCAATTTACTCAATGTAATAATTAATTAGTAATTTTGTATAATTTAAATTGTAATGTAAATACTTAACTTAGAACCATTACTGTCAGAATACTCCGAATGTCAAATACAACTGTGCAAGTGAATGCACCCTGTATTATCTAAATACAGCGAATAACGAAAACTCATCGGCGCGCTATCTATATTTTGATAATAGTACTAAACGCTGTACTAGTTTTCGTTAATCGTTCCTTTTTTGATGTATCATTCATTTTACATTTTGTTGGTGTGTTAAAATTTTCCGTGCATTTTTTTGCATGGCAGTCCAATAAAAGGTTCGGTGCACTTAACAACCAAGTAAAATAGTTAACAAAATAAAACAAATTGTGAATCGAGATTTTTGTTTTTCCCAGTTTAAGCCTAACCAAACCCCAACACAAATTGTAATCCTTCCTACTAAAATCCATCATATTATTTGGTCCTTCGAGCCGGATGGCAAACAGCAGCGCTCAAACCTAGAGCGAGTTATCGAAGCCATCCAGTATTATCAGTACGCTCGCAGTCGAGCGCAAAATGTCCAGAGCGTTTTAAAAAAAGCAAAATTTATTGACAACGAAGTGCAATATCCAATCACCCACGCGTGGAAAATACGGGTAGCCATTTTTGAGATGCTTTAAAAAAAACGAATCGTGGTCATCTCATCCAGCAGACATCCATATCAAATAAGAAGCCATTTGATTTTCGAGAACGTACACAAGGTAATCTGTTTATTATCCATTTATAATACATATTCGGCAAATTTATTCGTCATTTGATTAACGTATCGGTGCATATTCCAGATTCCTATTAAATTAAACATTGTTATGGGTGTATATTTCCATTTAATGCCAATTTATCGGTTTGCGTAATACCATGGAGGCCTTGAATAAACGTAAGGGTATAATTAAGGGGCAATTCACTAAATATGCTCAAATTCTTACTACAAAGGGTAAAGATGGTGCGATTGAAGAATTAGAAGTAAGATTATCGAAGACCCACGAGTTGTACAAACAGTTTAGCGAGGTTGAAGACAGAATTTTCGGAATTGATGAAAAGGTGGCGTCGGAAACGGATGTGATAGACGAAATGTACTTTCCAATAGTAGCAAAAATCCAAAAATTAATTAGAGAAAAATCGATGCAAACTATATTGAAGCGTTTAAAAGGCTTACAAAAAAATATGACAAAAAAGCCTATAATCGAAACGTATATTCGTGATTTTTTGCTATTATGAAGTCTACTAAAGCTTCATCCAATAATTTAATGAAGCTACATGATGTAGTTGATGAAACGGTACGCGGCTTGAAATCGCTTGGTCCAAAGGCATCGGAACGAGATCCATGGAAAATTTTCATAGCCAGTGATAAATTAGATGAAGAGACTAGACGAATATGGAAATACGAAACCGTGGAAATAGAATATCCTACCATTCAGCAATTCCTGGATTTCCTAAGCAAACGAACCGATGCATTAATTGAAACAGTGCCAGAACAAGTAAAGACCAGGGGTAATTTTAATCATGACCGACAAGCTACAGCAAAACTATTTCATGCTATGGCTCAGTTGCCCACTTGCCCAATTTGCCACATAGACCATCGATTATTCGATTGCGCGAAATTCAGACAAATGCCCGTTGAAGAACGTCAAGTATTTATTACCAATTCGAAAAGGTGCTTCAACTGCAGTAGTGAGCACCTGATTACATCGTGCAAGAGTTCCAAACACTGCTGGAAGTGTTCAAAGCGTCATAACACTCTCCTGCATTTACCAGACAGCACCATCCCAATCAAAGTTCCGCGTTGCAGACCAACGCCAATATTAACGATGCTGAGTCTAAGTTAGCAGTTTGCTTACATCAGGTAAACAATCAAAGTGATCCAATAATAATTCCAACGACATTGCCAATTCAGCCAACGATTCCAGTTTCACCAACAGCCTTCATCGAGGTACAGGACATATACGGTAATTGAATAAGCTATCGAGCTTTGCTAGATTCAGGCTCTTCGCATTCATTTATTTCGGAAGAGTTGGCCATTCGATTGGAGGTTTCAAGCTTTAAAACTGATACAAAAATCAACACGCTTAATAGTTCTGTAGCCGGCTATTCCAGAGGAAAGACGAGCTTAAAGATTAGATCTCATGTCGATCATAACTACACTACTCAATTAGATGCATTGATCATACCAACAATATCGTCCAACTTACCTCCAGTTCAAACCACCATTCTGCAGCTTCATCTGTTCGATAAGTATAAGCCATTAGCCGATCAGTCTTTCAATATATCTACGAAGGTTGATATATTATTGGGATGTGAACCATTCTTCCAGTCCCATAGCGATAACTAAACATTGACAACCAGTCAGTTATTAAACCAAATAACGAAGCCGCCTATTCGACAATCTGTGAACCAAATAATGATATTTCTCAAATTGCAACGGCAATAGAAAAGTTCTTTAAAATCAAAGAAATATCGCCTGTCCCAATATTAAATATAGAGGAACAAACAATCGTTGACCAATTCAATAGAACTACCATCATAGAGGATAACCGAATTACAGTTCGCCTGCCCTTCAAACATAGTCCACCCAAGCTCGGAGAAAGTTGTTCACAAGCAACTAGAAGATTTTATGCCTTAGAGCACCGATTACAGAAAGACGATGATTTAAAAAAGGCCTATATTCAATTCAAGGCCGAATACCTAGCATTGGACTATATGGAACTTATCCCAAAAAACGAAATTGATCGACCAAGCCACAAGATGTTCTACTTACCACACCACGCAGTTATTAAAGAGGCCAGTAGTACGACGAAGGTCCGGGTAGTGTTCGATGCGTCAGCCCGATCCACCAACAATTATTCGCTAAACGATAACCTAATAGTAGGACCGAATATACAAGAAAATTTGTTGAACCTCTTAATTCGTTTCCGTAAACATAAATATATATTCTCCGCCGACATTGAGAAAATGTTTCGGCAAATTGCAATATGAAATTATGACCAAGATTATCATCGAATTATTTGGAGAAATGATCCTAACTCCAAGTTAGAACATTACCGTTTAAAAACCGTTACCTACGGAACAGCCGCAGCACCGTTTTTGGCTGTGGGGACACTACACCATTTGGCAGACAAATTCAGCAACAAATTTCCAATGGTCAGCGAGATCCTAAAAAATGATTTTTATATGGACGAGTTGATGTCCGGCGCTGGTGATCTAGCGTCTGCGCAATTATTACAAAGCGGAATTATCAAGTTACTAAAATTAGGAGGGTTTAATATTCGCAAATGGTCGTCCAATCATCCGCAACTTTTGGTAAACATACCTGTGGAGAGTCGGGAAATGGAACCGTGGGAAATCAAGGATAATCAAATGATATCCGTACTAGGTATTAAATACAACCCTCTCCAGGATTATTTCTTTTTCAAAATTGCACTGCCTCCAAAAGGCCAGTTTACTAAAAGATCATTTCTGTCAGAGATCGCCAAAATATATGATCCATTGGGACTGTTGTCACCTGTTACGGTAGGATTAAAAATATTGTTCCAGTCTCTTTGGTTACTCGGAATCATTTGGGATGAAGAATTACCACAGTACATTGCGGAACAATATCTATCAATAAGAGAGCAATTATCTCAACTCGCTGAACTAAAGTTTCCTAGATGGTTATATACGATGGATCAAACCATAGAATTACATGGATTCGGAGATGCATCATTAGACGCTTACGCAGCTGTAATATATTCACGAACAATCATAATTGGATTACCCATGGTCAACCTTCTAATTGCAAAGACGCGTGTATCGCCAATCAAAGCATTGAGTATTCCAAAACTGGAGCTTAACGCAGCATTACGTTGTTAGTGCGGTTATTAAATACTGTGCTACAATCACTCTAGTTACAAAACCCACCTACCATATATTTATATTCCGATTCTACCATAACGTTACAATGGTTATCCAAACCTCCAAAATTATTAAAACCTTTCGAAGCGAATCGTGTGTCGGAAATAATGCAATCAAGCAAACTCTGTCAATGGTATTTTGTAGCTACTGAAAATAATCCAGCCGATCATGCTACTCGAGGAATAACTCCACAACAATTTTTAAGTAATACAATATGGATCAATGGACCAGATTTCTTAAATGTAACTCAGCTCCAGCTTATAAAACCACCAATAGCGAATGAAACCAACGAAATTATAACCAATTTTGCTGCTGTTCAATTGAGTTCTAAATATTCGAACTTTCGAACAATGTCACACATTTTGGCTTATATTCTCCGTTACAAAGCCAACCTGTTGTTAAGAAAGTCGAATATATGATTTTCCGATTCGTCCAAAACGCGAAGCATACCGTAAATATATAAATTTACTATTAAACAGCAAACCTTTACCAAATGACTCAAAAATATTATCTTTCCATCCGTATGTTGATCACCATGGCGTTCTCCGAGTGGGAGGACGACTGAAGCATGCTGAGATGGACCACGACACCAAACACCCGATAATATTGTCTAGCAACCATTGAATAACCGAAATCATAGCACGAGAAGCGCACTACAAAAATTTGCACGCCGGAACAAGGATGACCAACACAATACTGAAACAAAGTTTCGCGATTCCCCGAAGTAAGAACCTGGTCCGGCGTATAATCCACATGTGCTTCGTGTGTCGACGTTACAAGGCACAACATCAACAGCAACTAATGGGTCAACTGCCTTCCTGTCGAGCTAGTCCTCCAGTGCGACCATTTACCGAAGTCGGTATTGATTTGGCAGGACCATTCAGTTTAAGGACAAGCCGAACCCGTGGAGCGAAGCTATTCAAAGTCTATATAGTAATCTTCGTCTGCATGGCTACAAAGGCCACTTCTATCGAGATAGCCACCGACATGAGTACGGACACCTTTGTTGCAGCACTGAAAAGATTTTGTGCAGTAATGGGACTACCAAACCACATACATTGCGACAATGGTACTAACTTTGTGGGAGCTAGACGCCAACTCCGAGAATTTTATAAACAATACCTCAACGATGTCAAATTAAACAAGATCCAGGCTTGGTGTTCAGATCATCACCATATTGTTTGGCATTTTATACCACCAACTACTCTTACATTTGGAGGTTTATGGGAGGCCACCGTTAATTCCTGCAAATATCATCTACGACGAGTCCTTGGCGAAGCTCATTTGACCTATGAAGAATTCCTAACCATGATTAAACAAATCGAAGCCTTATTAAATTCAAGGCTACTGGTAGATGACCAAAACGATGAATGGAACCCGTTAACACCATCACATTTTTTGATTTTTCAACCACTCAACGTATAACCTGAACCGGATCTACAACCAGTAAAGATATCACACCTAAGTAGATGGCCAGTTAATCTAACAGCTTCTGCAATGATTTTGGAAACATTGGTCACAGGAGTATGTAACGTCTCTTAACAAGAGTTACAGATGTCATCGAGAAAACCATAATTACAAAATTGATGATCTAGTCCTGCTTCGAGATCATAACCTACCACCTGCTAAATGGCCTTTGGCGAGAATCAGTGATTTACATCCCGGTTAAGACAACCTAGTGAGAGTAGTTTCCCTTAAGCTGGCAAATGGCAACACATTGAAGCGACCGATTTACAGGTTGTGCCTTATCCCAATGTTTGACCCTGTCGAGTCAACGGAGGCGGAATGTTCAATTTACTCAATGTAATAATTAATTAGTAATTTTGTATAATTTAAATTGTAATGTAAATACTTAACTTAGAACCATTTCTGTCAGAATACTCCGAATGTCAAATGCAACTGTGCAAGTGAATGCACCCTGTATTATCTAAATACAGCGAATAACCAAAAACCATCGGCGCGCTATCTATCTTTTGGTAATAGTACTAAACGCTGTACTAGTTTTCGTTATTCGTTCCTTTTTTGATGTGTCATTCATTTTTACATTTTGTTGGTGTGTTAAAATTTTCCGTGCATTTTTTTGCAAGTCAGTCCAATAAAAGATTCGGTGCACTTAACAACCAAGTAAAATTGTTAATAAAATAAAACAAATTGTGAATCGAGTTTTTTGTTTTTCCCAGTTTAAGCCTAACCAAACCCCAACACAAATTGTAATCCTTCATACTAAAATCCATCAGCAAGCGAGAAATAATTAGAAAAAAAGACGAATAGAGTTTTTTGTTTTAGTATAAAATAAAATCACCGAATGGATCGGAACGAAGAAATATAAAATATTATCTCTGAGGAAAAAAACTTTTTATTTCGGTAGAGAAAATATGGTGCCAGGAAACCATAAGAATTGGGACCTTTAGCGAAGATTCAGTCTAATAAAATAAAGATCGAGTAAAATAAAGATATGGATCGTAGTTGTGTCTAAAGTAAAGTTTTAAATTGAACTAAAAAGGAGTGTGTGTGTTGCGAGTGTTATTTTTATTAACAAGCCCAAAATTTTATTAACAAGCAGAATAAAGAGAAATCGAGAAAAGTTATACAGAAGCACGTGTTGCACGAGGCCGTTGTACGCCGTTTATTGGTGTTGGATCGAGCCACACTGTGATGTTTGAGTGGAATATGGATTGAATTTTGTATGAAATAAATAAAATTGTGTGTGCGTAAGAAATTTGAGAATTGCATTTAGAAATTGAATTTGTGTGCCTAAATCTATGAGATAATGGATAGAGAATGAATGGTGTTAACATTTATTTGAGACAGGCAAGAGTTGCGGTCGTCACTTACGTTTGTGAAGTTGGCCCAAAATTCTGGCCCAAAAAATTATATTTTTGCCGCTGGCAATACCGTCATCTATTTTGATAACTATCATGACAGAAAACTGAAAAACATTGAATATCACACTAATTCAAAGATTAAATATATATTTGAATGAAATGAATATAAATTTAAATTTATAAAATAAAAAATATACAAATTTAACTCAAACATGATCATGCTTTAAATGAAAGTGATAAAGAACATATCTCAAAATTCTAATAATTTTTTAACACAAAAACTATAGTTGTTGTCATGAACTGTCAGCCCAAAAAAAATCGTATATCATGACATTTTAATGATGTCAGCCTGACATTTTAGTGGTGTCTTGAGATTTATGTCGAATACACTCAGCCCAAAATTCAAATTTTCATAGTAGAAGGAATCATTTTAACCCGGTATAATAAATGTAAAACAGCCAAGAAGCAATTCTTATTATTTTCAATTGGTTCACGTAAAAATAATATTACGAGTAGTTTTTACCTTGAGTTTTAAAGATGGACATACACAAAAATTACCGTTTTTCGAATTAAAATTGAACTTTCTACTTTTGTTTACTAACTTTCAAAATAAGTAAAGTTCTAATAAAAAAAACCGAGGTTTTCGGAATTTTTCATAACTAAAAATCTATGACGTATGTCGGTCTTTGTTAAAAAACGCCTCATATACGATTAATCGATTGGCTCATAAATAGTTCTATTTTAATACACATACTATACATAATACTATACATCCTCTTGAGAATGACCTATATTCAGCGCTTTAAGATCAACCATAATATTTAATGGAAGTTGAGATTTTCGGTGTTGGTCATCGGTCTCATTATGATTTTTGGACCGATCTGGTTCTAGCCTTTATGAGTAAGAAGTTTCAGGAGGCTGTAATGGAGTCCTCATACCGAGCATGGCCTATATTCGGTCGCTTTACGAACAATCATAATATTTAATGGAAGTTGGGATTTTAGGTGGTGGTCATTGGTCTCATTATGATTTTTGAACAGATCTGGCTGTAGCCTTTACGAGTTAGAAGTTGCAAGAAGCTGTGATGGGGTCCTCATACCAAGAATGGCTTATATTCGGCCGATTTACAAGCAATCATAATGGAAGTGGAGATTTTCGGTGTTGGTCGTCAGTTTCACTACGATTTTCAGATAGATCTGATTCTAACCTTTACGAGCAGGAAGATTCAGGAAGTTGTGCTCATTGGTATGAGGACCACATCACGCCTCCTGAATTTTTTTACTCGTAAAAGCTACAACCAGATCTGTACAAAAATCATAATGAGACCGACAACCAACACCGAAAATCTCAACTTCCATTAATAATTAAGGCTGTTCGTAAAGCGACCGAATATAGGCCATTCCTGGTATTAGAACCCCATCGAAGCCTCCTGAAACTCCCTACTCGTAAAGGCTAAATTCAGATCCATCCGAAAATTGTAGGTGAGACCGATGACAAATGCCGGAAATTTCAACTTCCATTAAATATTATGATTGTTAGTAAATCTTCCATTAAATATTATGATTGTTAGTAAAGCTGAATATAGGCCATTCCTGGTATGATAACCCCATCAAAACCTCCTGAAACTCCTTACTCGTAATGGCTACAACCAGATCTGTCCAAAAATCATAATGAGACCGATGACCAACACCGGAAATTTCAACTTCCATTAATTATTAAGGTTGTATTAAGTTTTCGTGTTGCCACTGCGTTTTTTGGGCTGACATTTGCGCCAACTTCACATACATTCATCACTTTAAGGAATTAATTGCACTAATTTTTTGTCTGAGTTGTAATTTTTCAGAGATATAGTATGAACTACGAGGGCGAATCAAACCTCCAATCGGAGAATTATGAAATGATTTCAAAGATACAGGCTGATGTCACGGGCAATTGAATCGAGAACGATTGTATATCGTTCGGGAACAACATATTATGTCATTGGAACATGTTTTTATGGAAATGCCAGATATAGTGAGTGGCACCTTTGATCTATTGTCAGGTTCTGATTTACGGATACGGAAGGAAAGATTAAGGTAGCATTTTGAGTTGTTGGAGAAAATGGATATGCTGTATCGTCAATGTAGCATTCTGATCACGAATTCAACGTGTATACGTTGAAATTAAGAACAGATTTATGTCAGCTTTGGGTAGGATTCTGGAAGACTGACCGGCATTTCGGGATTTGTTTATGTTGTATATGCATGTAGCTACAGTAACACAATGTACGTGAGGTTGCATGTGGACATGTCATGTTCCACGGGTAGCACTAAACGAATAAAAGAGTAATATTATTCGGGAGGTGAAGCAATAAAGGCGTAAAAGTATGGGCGTGTTTTATTTATTTATGAAAACATAATGGCGGCGAGGATTAAAAAAAAAATAGAAAATAAAATAAAAATAAAATAAAAGAAATAAGAATCATGGTGTTAATTGGGAATATTGAAAATTTTATTCAGGGTGGAAATTTTGAACAATATAAGTCAAACAGACATGTTTGGTCAAACAGACCAAAAAATAAACGAATCTCTTAATGATTATATCGTCCAGCTTAAAGTGTTGGCAGCGCCGTGCAATTTCGATAAATTTTTGGAACGAGCGGTGTGAGACAAGTTTGTATTGGGGTTAAGGGACGAAAGAATTGTGAATTCATTATTGACCGAAGAGGATTTGACATTCAAGAAAGCATGCGATAAGGCAGTATAGAAATGTGTAGAAAGGAGCAAAAATTAAAAATGACAGATGCAGTCATCAAAAAAGTAGGCGAAGATAAAAGGAGAGGACGAGTGACAAATAATATTATGCCGAATAATAGATTTAGGAGTTGCAACACGTGTTCGCAAGAATGTGGTAATCATAAATTTGGTAATGATTTTAACTGACGACAATTTCACAATCAATTTGATGGTAAATCGCAATGAAGTAAATTACTCATATAATATAATTTTTTTTAATGTAAATTGCTTATTAGTTCATAGAAATTTAGGAAAACCCTTAGTTGTTGAAATAGACGGTATGTGGACATGGAAGTTGACAGTGGTGCTTGTATTTCTGTTATAAGTAATCAATTTTACGGAAAATGTTTTAAGGCTAAACCGATTATAGGAAACGAAAATATTATGTCAGTCAGTGTGATATCGGATAATAGAATTGAGATTATCGGTCGTATCGATGTGATTGTGATCGTGAGTGAAGTGAAGCGGGATTTGACTTTGACAGTTTTAGGCACGGAGACGATTTTTATACACACTATGGGGCATGATTGGCTATCAATAATTTACCCTAATTGGAAAAGTTGTTTTTTAAACGATCGAGTTGGTAAAGTAAATCGTGATGAGAGGGTTGAAGACATTTTAGTCCAGATTAGGGAAATCGTTCTAAATGTAGTGGACTCGAGCAATAGAAATACGATAGTGGGGCACGAGGCACGTTCCATTTCATTTAAGAGATTTCATTACTTCCAATAAAATCACATGTCTTATATTACGATAACCTACTTTGTTTACGACAGTTGTATTTTAATTAGCTGTTTATCTCGGAAACTTTGAAACGTCTCTTAAAAATGGACAACAAATAGAGAAAATTTCTGCTCGTACTTGTTGTCCCAAGATCCGTTATCGTTTCTTATTTCCTTTATTAGATATATTTTAATTTGTTTGCACATAAAATTGAGTACATGAAAGGAAAATTGGAAAGCAGTTAATAAATAACCCATCTAATGGTACATGTTTATAACGAGCCTAATTGATAAAGCCAATGCTTCTAATCAGCCTGTCATTCAAATTCCGTATGATAATTGATAGTGTCAACTTTGAGAGCTCGATCAAAGATAGGCTGATATTGTTCCGCAACAGTATTTTCATTTTTGTATTTTGTCGGAAATAAGTTAGTCTTACTCGTAACTGAACTAAAAAAAATTCTTTCGGTATTGACGGAATTTCTAATATCACAGTCAAGAAAATAATTTTTGTTGTATTGGATGTTTTAGTTTTCATCTTTCTTTTGTGTCTTTCCAAAGGTCCATTTCCTGACTAAGGTACATACTATATAAGAAATACTTTAACTCTGACCCCAACAACTATCACCAAATAATGTAGAATGCTAAGCTATTTGGAAATTACTTTCCTGGATAATAGAGAGTTTGGTTGAGTTCCTTAGTCCGCCATATCACAATGTTAATACCAACTTATAGGTATCGGCCCTCTTGGTTGGCGTTTGACAAAATAAATCACAAACTGCTCTTGGACAAGCAGATTAATGATGGATTTACATATCTAACGCACCTTTTCATTTTTGTTTGTGTAAGCAATTTTTACAGTGTACAGTAAGTTGTTAATGTCTATGTTCCTCAAGGCTCGATTGTTGGTTCTCTACTCTTTTTGGTCAACTATAATTTAATTTTCGATCTGAAATAACATGGAAAGATTGCCTAATAAGGACGTACATACTTAAAATGTAACAACAAATGATAAGGTATAGTGAGCTGCAAATCCTAACTGATGAATTTCAATGATTCTGGTTATTTCCGTCAGAGAAATCAATTGATTCACCATTAGTTACTCTGTCAGTGTTCTTCTTGTAGTAATTTTATGTGTATGATTCCGCTGACACTATTGATTATTTGGACATAACTTTTACAGTTAACTCAAAAATTGGATGTTGATTTAACTTATCAACGTGAAACATCGGAATACATTAAGATCATTTTATTATTTTAGCAACTTTTGCGACTTTGATTTCTTAAGAAGTCTACCGGTATGAAGATTTATTCATTTATCAAAAGTGTTATAGAGAATGAGATTTTGGCCAGATTTTTGTAAGTATTCTATGCAAAATAAAGTATTGAAATATTGGCTACTAAATTTTCAAAACCAAAATACATTTAGTTTAGACACGTTTAGTGTTGCCACGTTTTTAGTTAAGCCAGAGGCACATACGTTACGTTTTGTTTTATTTTGCTCCATTAACAAGGGTGACTAAGATAAACATGTTCATAAAAAAATTCAAAGTCACCTGTAGTATGTGTCAGTTTCAGTAAAAGCGTTCGTTTTAACGGTTTCAGCAGGGATGCGGTGGTTACCGAATAGCCGTCATGAGCCGAGAAAACAGAAAATTTTTATGTCAATTTCCAATAATAAAAATAAATCTCTTCAACGTAGTGTTTGTGATCAAAAGGTAGCTATGATAGCTGGATAGCACATGGAGAGAGCAAAAGGAGCAAATTTAGCTGTGCGAAATGGCAGTTCTCTCGGCATATAGAGCTACACCAATCTGGATATAGTAAATTTGATTACTCTTTAAAAATTCTAGTACTTAATAGTATCAATGGGACTTTCAAAAAGTTAATTCATTATATGCTGAAAGTGTTATGCCGAATTCCGCTAGTCGTATTGTTTGTCCGTTCCTGTGGCTAATTTTAATAATAAACTAAATTTAGAAAGCAGATAAATGGCATTATTTATTTTGACTGGAATTGCCACTTTTAAATGTTTATTCCGCCTCACATCACTAGTTGAAGAACAACTATTGCTAATCTCTTATACGTTTAGAAGGTTTTCATAAACATTCTTTTACGAAAAACGACACAACCAGCGTATTTCAAGTGTAATAAATTTGGTGGACACATTATTGTTAATCTTCATCACTTTAAATAAACTGGCATCCGAAATCCCTTTGTTCCCAGGAGACGGCAGAGAAAGATTTTGTAATTTTCATGATTTAAGAATCTTCTACTCATATTCCTTGGAAAACGCATAGATTTGCAGTAACGAGGTATTTGAGAACATCCGATCTAAATCGAACTCGAACTCAAAGAAATATAATATGTGTTGATTGCTGAAATGAATCTTCAGAAGCAGGAACTATCCAACAATTATAGAGCTCTACTATTCATGAAACCTTCAAGTCCGCAAATAAACATGAGAGCCTACACTGAAAGTTGCACCACTGCTTATGGTCTACCAACAACTTGACGGCAATGGTAAATGGTTAATTTATAGCTATAGTAGTTGAGACTCGAGTTTACAATTGCAGCGATGGTTAAAAGTTATTAAAGAGAATCAATACCTTCGCTTGTAATTGGTTAATTGAATGGCTGATCTTACTATGAAAATTGCAGCATTTATTCAGTCAGTATTCCACATAAAAACGGTTAAAATAGTAAAGCTAATAATTTTAGATAAAACAACAAAATCAAAAACGCCATGGTAAATCTTAGGCGACAAAAAGACGTCTTTTTAGCTATACACATAAATACGGAATAAAGCTATCGTCTCCTACTCTTCTTCGTCCTGTTGTTATTTTTATTTTATAACCTTGTGTATATACAGTTACTGCTTATTAGTATAACGATAGTTTTACCATCCTCGCTTTTCGGTTTATTTTGTGCTTTCCGTTGCTCCCTCCTCCCCATTTCCAAAATACACACAGAAACAAATCGAATAAATTTTTATGATCTCGGGAAATGTTTTATCGAATTGAATAGCTTCCTGAATATAAACTATTTGTACCGAATATTCTTGGATGTTATTTTTGGTTACCAGTAAAATTTTCGTATTTCATGTTCAATGCAACATTAAGTTGGATTGTGCTGTACTATTTAGGACTAGTCCCACAATAATTATCAAAGTTATGTTTGAAGTTCGTTTTTTATATCTGGGTAATTGCAAAATTTTTGATTTGTCTATCAAATCAAATTTAGAAATCTGAATATCGAAACTTGACCCTATCCTTGAATCGATTTAAACACTTTAATCTGATATAAACGTACAGAATGTGGAGCGCTATAGTTGGTAAATTTCATTCCGTTGAAATAAAATGATACTAAATTCAGTTTTCTCCAGACTCTTATGTATTCTGTCTAAAGAGGAATATCTTTTCTGGGAATAACTCGCCACAGCACAAAAATGAATAAATACATCAGCCAGATAAATTAAATCAAAAAGGAAATCATTTCAACTCAGTACGGTTGAGCAAGTGTGCTGCTACTGATGGCTGGTTTAATCCCCCTTGCAGCAAATGTCCCACAGACGGATTAACTAATTTGAATGAAGCATAAGGTTTTTCCATAAGCTGCCCAAAACATATATACAGTCAGTTTTAATTGATAATTCGTTCTAATCTGCAAAATTTGTTCAGATTTATTCATGTCTTGTTAGAAATGTTTTGGAGATTGATTTTTTAGCCAAATTTAATTAAAAATCAGGTCAGGTTTATCGTGTGCCATCTATAAACGACTGATATGAACCAGCCATCAATTTAGTTAGTCGGAACAAAATAAAATCGGCGTGAGACGCACAGTTAATGAAGTACAAAGAAATCATGTAATTGTGCTAATTGTTAACAGAAACAAAAAATTTGGATATTATCAAACTATTGTCTAAACACAATCAGAAAAATGAACGCGGAGGGCTAGCTCATGTACTAATTTATTTGAAGTGGTTGACTTTCTGCTAACTAAACGAAGAGCTTTAAGTCTACAATTGTATCTTTAGCCAAAATGTGGTTGAACACGGTGACCGCTGGCGCCGACATACTATTGATTTGGTCGCAGAATCTATGCAATTGTCTATGAGCCGGCCTGAAGAGTTGTTTACCTATACACAAATTTATCAATTTTCTGGAAGCTTTCCTAGCATTATTGTTTGAAAGTACCAGAAAAGTTTGTGCCGAGCGTTTTGGGTTTCTATAATGAACGGATTTGTAAAAGCAGTCGATATTGAGTTTGATAGCAAGTTTATAAGGGAATCGATATCTTTTTCCGATTGAATTACACTACAAGTGAGTGTAGCAAATTTGATAATTCTTTGTAATAAAGTTCTCAGTTTATTTATATTTGGTTTAGATAAGGTTTTAACGGTGGTGTTTTCCAATTAAGAATAAAATGGGCACATGTTTTATCAGAAATCGTATTTATAATTGTATAAAACGACCAAACTGCACAGTGGTTAAACTTTGGCATTCGGATCGGGAGGTACCGGGTTCGAGTCCCGATAGAGGCAGAATGCAAAACAGATGTTTCATCATCTGATCACGATCGATGATGAAAATGAACACAACTATGACCCCCTGTCGGAGTGCACAACCATTGGGCGCCCATCCATGCCAGTACTATAAGCTGGCATGGATCTATGCAAAGTGCAGATGGTTTGGGGCAACCAATGCGTAAGATAGGATGTGAAAAGTGAATTGCGAAAGAGTTGGGAAAACATGGCAATGAAACACCCCGTTTGGCAGACGCTGCATCAGAGGTCTGTCTTCGCGATTATATGTAGCTCCGGCCAGAGTTCAGAGGCTTAGGCATGGGGTTGCAGGCTTGATGTAATGCTTGAATAAACCGCAGTACAAAATAAATGAAAATTTAAAAGAAAAGTGGTGAAAAGTAAAGAAACTTAAAAAAGTATAATAAAACGGAGAAAGTGAAACACCGACGCGACGTGAAACTTCGAATTCCCATCCAATCGAAAATAACTTAGTAATTCATTTTAATTAACCGGAAATCAAAATAGTAAGATCACACATAAGCAGAAAAATCGCAGTTTTTTTTTAATAAGAACTTTCTAAATAAAAGATATTTAAAAAAAAAAATTAAAATTCAAAAGAATACGCAGTAAAAAGTAGTAAAAAGTCCCACCACGAATAAAGCAAACTACGTCGGACAACCCGTCTTAAAATTCTGTTTTGATAAAAGAAAACACAATGAGACAATTTGTTACGATTTTTTTGGTCATAACAATCAATCTTGGTATTTTACCTCTATGACAAATCTGACATGTAACGGACAGCACTGCCACCTATTTACGAACACGTGATAACGTTGCTATACTAAAATAGTTTTGTTCATGGGGACATGTTTTTGTTGTTTCTTGTGTTTGCCCCTACGTAGATGCCGCGCGATTGGCGGTTAAAGGAGGTAGCGAGACCAATGTGCATCGGGTGTGTGCGAAGCAATGCGCTCTAGGAGAATTTTTCTTGTTATATGTTTCTCGTTTGTATCAATGCAAATTGATGCAAACGAAATACAGAGAAGAAAAAAGATTTTTCTAGAGTGTATTGTAGTGCGTTGTTGTGGTGCGAGAGTTTTTTTTTTGGTTGAGTTAGTCTAGTTTTGGTTTTTTGGACGAATGGTCGAACTTACATTATTACGCGTAAATTGAGTTCGCTATTTTGGGTAGAAACGCCATACTTAATTTGTGATTTAATTTTTTTTGAATTCTTCGCGTGCAGAAAATTTTCTTCACCATGTAATTTTTATATTTTTTTTTTTTTTTTGAAAATCAAAGTTTGTTAAACATTTAATAAAGTGTAAGACACCAAAAGTAATTTTTGAATTTTGTATAAAACATACTTGTTTTGAAATGTTAAAAGTCAAGTTCGGTTTTGGTTTAAAACCGAAAATTTGGACAATTTGGTAACAGAGTTCCTCTAATTCAAACATATCATTTTCGGTACCACAACAACAAGTTTGTGTGCTGTGTATCAAAACTGTTTGCTGTTAACGTTGCCTCGCATATATACATATATTATGGTTACCTATGTCACATAGTTGGTTTTTATTCCGCCGTGTACAATTTTGAAGCATCAGGTAAAGTAAAATGTTGCAACAAATATCGGAGAAGACACTGCACCGGGTAGCCAACCACAAGGCCACTTAAGTTCGATCATCCGCGGCATGGACGCCGCCATTTTTATGTAACTGTTATCCAAGACAACGTAACGGATGGCCCAAAAGGGAATTAAATTTGTACAACAATCGTGTTAGCATTTCCTTCGGGCTCGCATAGCGGCAGCGTTGATAGCGGTGGTAGAACACCGCAGAGTATATGGGTGACCAGTTGAAGCCATTCAAATCTTTGGTATCGGGGAGAAGCTCCGCATCTAATGGGTTACCAACCGGCTATCCTTCTAAATTTTTGGTATCGGGGAGAGGCCTCGCATCTAACGGATGGCCAACCGGGTATTCGTCCAAAGTTTTGGTATCGGGGAGAGGCCCCGCATCTAACGGGTAGCCCACCGGCTATTCGTTTCAATTTTTGGTATCGGTGAAAAGGCACTAGCAACGGTCCGGGTGTGGCATCACCTGTGGAATGACGGCACCAAGGCCGCAACGGTCATTTTTTTTGTAGAAAAAATCATTAGTTGTAAGGTACGATTTTTTTTTGATTTTTTTTTATTTTTTTTCCTAATTCGAAACCAGTGTTTACCACCGTTTGAGCTCGATCGGGTGCGCGCACCAAGACATCTCACCCAGTTATAATTATTGTGTTGTTCGTTCCTCAAGTTCCGGGCGACGAATTTCGGCGGAACAGTCGGGTTATTATTATTTTTTTTTATTATTTGCGTTTATTTTTTTTAAAGTTTTTGTACACGGTGTAAGCCAGAATACCGGCAAGCCTCAAACCCCACGAACCATTGCACTTCTCCCTGAGTTGTAGCCGGCAAAAGATCACCATGTGAGGTTTCTGCGTGGTATTAGTGAAATCTGCGGGATGGCAGAAGCCATCCCGTAACAAATTTTAGAACAAAAAAAAAAATTAAAAACAAAGAAACTCAAAGAAAATCAAAAGAACACTTCCTCATTACTTTCGGAAGGAATATACACAACATGTGCACCCAACCGTTGTTTGGCGCTCGAAAACAATATATCTGTTGGGCTTACTTTACGTTATTTTTTTTTTTTATATATTATATATGTGTTATATAACACATGGGCTGAAGATCCCCGGGCCTAACAAAGAAAACACGTTTTTTGTTCAAAATTGGCTTTATTCATCAACGTAATCTCCATCAAGAACAATACAATCATTCCAGCGCCGCTCTAACATTTCAATACCACTTTTGTAGAACGATTTATCTTTTGCTTCAGAATAGGCCTCAGTTTCAGCGATAACCTCTTCATTCGAGTAAACTTTCTTGCCGGAGAGCATTTTTTGAGGTCTGCGAACAACCAGTAGTCGCTGGGAGCCAAATCTGGCGAATACGTTGGATGTGGGAGCAATTCGAAATTCAATTCATGTAAATTTGCCATTGTTTTGATTGATTTGTGGCTCGGTGCGTTGTCTCCATTGTTTTGAAACTAACAAAAGTAGTGTCGAACATCAAAACAAATCTAGAAAAATATTCTACTGTTTCGGTGTTTTTTCTTTTTTTTCTTTTTGGCGCGCCACTATCTTACTCATTCTCACCCACCATACGACAATCAAACCAAACAAAACGAAAAACGTATAACAAAATACATTTTACTGCATCGTAGTAGGTCGAACACATGCACGAAATACACGTATTGGTCTCGCTTTAATATTGATCTGGGGCGGTATGTTGTACCATCACTTCGAATCGAAAAAAGTCGAATTCGAAAAAGGTCGAATCGAAAAAGTGAAAGTTGTATCATTTTTGCTTTTCGAAAATGATACAACATACCGCCATTCGATTTTTTTCGAATTTCGATTCGAAGTGATGGTACAACACCGCCCCTGCATTTTTTGTAGAAAAATTTGCTGCAGTTTGAAGTGAAGTTAGGCAATTATGATAGATTTACTTTTAACATCGAACACGTTTTTGGGGTCGCATTATATAGAAAAATGCAGCAAACTTTTGTCCCAAGAATATGCAAGGAAATAAAAAAAAAAAAAAAATAAAGTAAATACGAGAGAACCAAAACGCTTTTTCGCTGGAGTGCGTTCTCGAGATTTACATTGTTCAATATCCCTTTCGTGTTTTACTAACACAATTGTGCGAGTAGGGCAAAAGTACCACGTCAAAAATGTAACGCCATTACATACTATGATTTTTTACTCACACAATTGTGTGGTTTGGATTTCTATTGAGCCATTTTTTTTTATTTTTTGGTTGAGAAAGGGATATTGTAACAATTGTCATTGTAGAAATGATGTAGTGGTTAACATTGAGATTGTCTAAGTGTCAAAATAAATGAAAACAATCAAAAGTTAATTTCTTCATAACATAAAGAGTAACATATTATGGAGCATCAAAATCACTGTATCCATGAAACACAATTTTTTTTAAATAAATATATTAAAAATTGAATTGTGTTCTTTAAATTATTTCTCTAACCTACATATAATGGTTGATACCTACACCATTAAAAATGACATTTATAGAGGCAGTCTCGAGTAGGGTTCAAAATGACGTTTGTAACAATGAAGAGTTCGTGAACGAAAAACACACGTGTTCATTGTTACAATTGTAACAAAGTTGTAACAATGTAACTCTCGTGAACGCACTCCTGGTGCGCCAATTTTGTTTTGTATTCTCTCTATGCACCTATTTCTCATCTACGAGATCAATTAGTAATATTTTAAATTTTTTATTTAACCTGCATCACAAATTCGTGATGAATTTAAGCAATATTTTACAAATAACATTCTTCCATGACAAAACGATAGGTTTCAATACGTTTTGTACATGGATGAACTTTGGTATGAATTGTTTTGCGTTACGAGGGTTAGGCCTACTTGGGAAACTTCAATCTACGACATGTCAAAAACTAAATATATGGTAGAGCAAAAATAGTTTTACGTTTGTGACAAAGGCAGAAAAATATTCTTTCTCTTTTGAATTCCGAATTTTCGAAAATCAAATTAATGTAAACAGAAAACTGGTTCCTATCAGTTTTTGACGTTTAACGTTTTGACAAAAGCGATACCACATGAATTAAATGAATAAAACATGATTTTTAATTTAAATTATTTGAATATTATTGTGTTCATTGACTATAATAATAAAAAATCAATTTAGTATTTTGTTAAGTTAATAGGACCACGAAAAAACTATGTGTGCAATGAAAAAATGATTTTTTTTTTAATTTTTGTTTTTTAATCGTATAAAAATTAAAATATGACATCAAATGTAATCCTCGTATCACAAAATACATCATACCATAAATCAATCATCCATGTAATCATCCATATCTGGATTTCCACCCCAACAAATGCCAATAAGTCATCAAATAATTTGGGCGGCATTCAGTGGAAATTGCGAAATGACTCTACGTCATTTAATTGCATCTCTACCAGCAGATTGTGGTAAAAACCTTGTGGGAATCTGTAAATTATAAATATGAGTGTCCAGATATATCAATTTCCATATTACTCAAGAGGTAGGATAATTAATGCTCTTTTTTATTGAGGTTTCCGAGTAGGCCTAATCCTCGTAGCATAAAATGATTTTTTATCTTGGTTCTTTATTTTTAAATTCCCCCGAAATGGGCGAATGAAATTCAATTGGGTTACAGCATCCCACGACAACAAAATCGAATCAGAGCTCTCCAAAAAATGCAGAACAAAATTTTTTGTTCTACTATCGTTTTCTGTTTGCTGCCGTTGTCTTTCCTCTAACTCCTTTATCTCCTTCTCTTTTATGAGCTTCTATATTGCTCTTCCAAACATTCGTCGCGTTTTTTAATATTTTCATGTATTTTGAACATAAGATCGCCTACTACGGAAGTGACACGATCGGCAACTCATCGTCGTTTTGGTGGTGGTCTTTAAAAGGTCTAACCCTATATTACCACATCACTATCTTGCCTTGACTCTGGAACTAAGGTTACTTCTCTGCTTCGACCTCGGACCGATTAATAATCCTCGGGATTGTAGCTGCTTTCCGGCTCCTCGTCATCTTTATTTTCGAGAAGAAACTCCAGCTCCCTAATTATGAAGGCATCGCCGTGACTAAGCAATCTTCTATGATTAGTACGTTGATTTTTCCACCTCAACATACATACGCTAGCTTCAACATTCAAACAGTTTGAAATTTCGCCACAGATAGCACTCCGCAAATTAATATTTTGGTATTCCGGGTGTTTCAGTAAATAAATTACTTCTCGCCCGGATTTTCCCACCTCTTCATTAAGATTTAAATCAAGGTGATTTAAATTGGTTAACGTTTTTTCCAGGTTAATGAAAATTAGAAACAAAACGGCTGAGACGACGATATAAAACAAGCGAATAATCAAAATAGTCCAAATAGAACAATTAGACAATAGAGCAAAAACTAATAATGAGCACAAATATTTAGAGAATTTATTTTTGTTAAGGTGCTTGCCTTCAGCAAATTTAACTACAAAATATATAATTTTTATTCTGAAGGGGCAATAAGTTTTACAAAATGAAATGTACGGGAAATTTGTTTACAAAAATATAACCAATTTAGCTAATTTGATTAGTTGTTTTGCTCTCTCTTAGATTTTTATTCTCCAGCAAATTTTTCTGCAGAGAATTTTGCTACAGAGTCAAATAAATTTATCTTGATATTTCAAAAAAAAAAAGTGTGCTATTTAAAAAACAGAAAGAAACAAATCTTGTTTCGACGAGTTGGAGTCGTAACAACATAAAAAAACGTATAAGTTGATTACGGAATTCGCTCATTTATGTGGAATTATGTGGTTATATTTTATTACATATACAGAAGCCAAAACTACCACCTTCTTATGATTTGATCAATTAATCAAAAGAAACGAGTTCAGCCTTTTGAACTGCAGTTCTTCACTCATGAATGAGAGTGACACCGAACTTATTTGGCAGGACAGTGCTCTACGTTTTTATAATAATAGTTCATGTGGAAGATCTTATGTTATTGATATTGAAACAAGAAATCGAACCATGCAGAGAGCAACTTCCCAAGCTCGAAGAACCGCCTAACCAAGCTCCCGGAGCTTCTGGCGGGTCGTGATGATAAACGTGTGTTGTCCTGGCACAACACGATGCCTTTCTTATTGACTAATTCTGGCCGCTTCTAGACGAATGCTGCCTTCAGTCGATCCAATTGCTAGCAGTAGAGGTCCAAATTGGTCATTGGACAGCAGCTCATAATAGAACATTCTCTCCTAATGCCATCAAACATAAAGATTAACTTTCCTGGTTGTTAATCGTGGTTTGGCCACCGACATTGTTGTGTGTGACCCATTTCTTGTCACACCATTTCTCGTCACTTCCCCCAGCCATCCGCTTGAGATATGGCTCGATTTCGCTCCGTTTGGCAAAACTTTCCCAGATGAAAATACAGTCCATCAAGTTGTTTTGCGCCAACTCACACAGCACTCGAGATTATTTTTGAAGCCAGCTTTATGCAAATGGTTTGATAATCTTCAATGGTCGATTTTCAGCTCCTGTGGCACTATTCTGGCAATTCCCCGGGAATAGGGAACTAGGGAAAGAATTTATATGCAATTTCTTTTCAAATTTTATTTTTCAGGCCTACTGAGGAAAAAAAGTTTGATGTAAATATTTATAAATTGGAAACAATTTTTCCATATCTAAATTGGCAGGGAAAATTATTCCCAATTCTATTTTGTTTTCAAAAAAATTAACACTAACTTTTTACCTCAGTATGCCAGAAAAAAATTGTTTAAATAAAAATTACATATAAATTATTTCCCCAGTTCCCTATTCCCGGGGAATTACCAGAATAGTGCCACTGGGCGGAGCGGAATCAACGCAACCAAAATTGTCCATGATTTTTTGTGACAGTATTGGGCTTGCGTTTTCGCCTTTATCGAAGCGAAATTGTAAAATATAGCGCATTTTCTCTTTGTTTACTTCCATTTTATAGGCCATTTTAATATTTAAAGTTGTGAGTTACGGCGTGTCATTACGCCGTAACTCACAACTTTAAATATTAAAATGGCCTATAAATTTTGATTCCTCAATAGGCGTCGCTTTCAATACTTTCCAACCAACCTCTGTAGAGTATTTTCATACACTGTTAATAATAATATTTTTTGTGTACGTTACATTTTTTTCAAATTTGTGTAGCTACACTTTCAATTAAATCGTCGCTTACATAGAGTCGTTTATTAATCGAATCAGATCATTATGACTGTCATACTCGGGTTTCGTAAATTATTATTCAAATCTTCATTTGCTAGCTTCATAGCATCAGTTTTTTGTTTCATGTAAACAGTAGTGGAGTGGATTACACAAAATTCATTAAGTATAATTAAAATTTTCAACAATCCGATTAAATTGTGCATACTTCCCTAAAATATTAATTTTATTTTAAAAAAAAATCGGTTTCTATAGCATAACATCATCCTGCTCCATTCTCCTAAACCAATAATCTCCTTCTTCGAAAGAAAAACTACAAAATGTACTCATACCAACGTTAGATAGCATAACAATGTAGCATTTTGTATTGTAGATTGCTCCCCTATGATTAAGCACCATCGACCATTATAATCTGATAACAAATTATTGTTTAGAGTGAAATTGATTTTTAATTTTCCCAGTTAAAACCTAATTCAATTATACCAATTATGATACAAAATTAGAATATATTATTCATATAATTTTATAATATAAATGATGGAAATACATTAAAATTAATTATTAGCAATTTAAATAAAAACGTATTGAAGAGCTTTTCTAATTGTGTCTGTATGTGTAATGCGTATGGATTTGCATATTCTTCTATTAATTAATAAGCACTTGACTCCATATTCGAGTACGAACTATTTTTATATACATAATTAATTTCGAAATAAAAGTATTTTCAATTGTTTTACAGTTTTAATTAAATTTGTATGCAAAAATTAATTTCCATAGACAGTGTCCGTTCGTCAAAAATCTAACAAATAAAAATTACAAATTCCATACTAATAGCTATGTGCTCGTACTCTATATACATATGTATGTATACGGACGGCCGAGCATAAATTATGTGTACGGAATTTTATATAAAACTGTGGTTGATAAATGACTTTAATTGGAAATAATTGTAGTTGCCCTAGATTACATTATATGTACGAGTATACGACCATTTTGATGCTGCAAATTTAAGATACGTAGACGTTGACCGAATTATGTTCTTCTAGATATTGATCAGCTCTACAATAAATTAAAATGTACAGACAGTTTTATTTATGTTTTACTCTATTTTGTCGTCATATGTTATATCAATATTTTAGATAATGGATACAAAAGCAGCATGTACGTACATAAAATAAAATAATGCGCGTAAAAAACGTAATCAATTTTTAGGAAGTTAGAATTCAGAAAAATGCACTGGCTTGCTTATTGGAGAAACTCCGAACTGACAAAGCACAACAAACTGCTGTGGTAAATGGCAATCTCTATCGAGACGTAAACTTGGAATATCATCTCCACAAAAAATATTAACCGTTTGAGTCCCAGGAGGTATTGAAAAAACACTGTCAAAGAATCACAAACAGCGCAACCGCGCTTTCTCTAGATGAGACAAGAAGATGAAACAAATGAGATGAAAATGCAATCTATTGAGAAAAACCGAAGAGTGTAAAATGTGCTATTTACATTAAAACGAGCTGCGTTATCTACTTGCTTCAGTAAATCTGAGCACGCGACTTCGTCAATCGGTAACGCACCGTCAGTTGTAGACAATGTTCGAAAAGTTTTCTCGACATAAAATCTCAAATGGTAAAAAAAAGAAGAAAACATCGAAATTCAGGAAAATTTAAAGGAAAACCCGTTCTCCCTTTAGTTTTTTGGGAATTTGATGTGATTTTTAGATTTTGAACAAAAACTTTAACAAAAAACGCGAATTTTAAAAAAAAAAATAACAGAATTTGGAAATATCCAAAGGAAACCGATTTCCCTTTAGTTTTTTTTCATTTGATGTAATACTCCACAAGAAACTTAACTAACATGATAGAAAAGTCCTAAAAATAACCTAGACTTTGAAAAAACCCATTTCTAATAAATTAAAAAACCCCAAAGGAAAACTTTTTCTCTTTAGTTTTTTGGGTATTTTGTGTAGTTTTAAGATTCTCCAGTTTTTTGGGAATTTGATGTGATTTTTAAATTCTCTACAAAAACCTTAACTAACATGATAGAAAAATCCTAAAGATAACATAGAGTTCGGAAAAACCCAAAGAAAAAACCGTTTTCCCTTTAATTTTTGGGGAATGTGGAAAATTTTTACATAGAATTCGGTCAAAGCAAAAAAAAAAGTGCAAAATTTCTAAAAAATAACATAGAATTCGGAAAAATCCAAAGGAAACACCGTTTTCCCTTTAGTTTTTTTGGTAATTTGATGTGATTTTTAGATTCCTTGTATAATCTATTCATATTCCTTCAATTTTTTGAGAATTTAATGTGATTTTTCGATTCTCCACTAAAAACCTAACTAAAAAAGCAGAAAATTCCTAAAAAATAACATTGAACTCGGGAAAATTTAAAGGAAGTTTAGTTTTTTAGTTTTTGGAATTTGATGTGATTTTTAGATTCTCCACAAAAACCTTAGCAAAGAAACCTTAACAATAAAAACGGGCAATTTCTTAAAAATAACATAAGATTCGGAAAAACCAAAACAAAACCCGGTTTTCCCCTTTTGTTTTTTGGAAATTTGATGTGATTTTTAAATTCTACATAAAAACCTTAATTGAAAAATTTAGGAAATTTGAAAAAAAATAACACAGAATTTGGAAAACCTAAAGAAAAACCCGTTTTCTCTTTAGTTTTTAGGGAATTTGATGAGATTTTAGATTCTCGCTAGAATTCGGAAAAAACCAAAAGAAAAACCGGTTTCCCTTTAATTTTGATGTGATTTTAAGATTCTTCACAAAAACCTTAAATAATAAATTAGAAAATTTCTCAAAAATACCACAGAATTCAGAAAAACTATAAAAACCGTTTTCCCTTTAGTTTTGGGAATTAAATGTGATTTTTAGGTTCTCAACTTAAACGGAAACTAAAAAGGTAGAAAAGTCATAAAAATAACATAGGGTTCGGAGAGAAAAATCTAACTAAAAAAGTAGAAAATTTCTAATAAATTAGGAAAACTCCAAAGGAAAACCATTATCTCTTTAGTTTTTTGGTAATTTGATGTGATTTTTAGATTCTCTACAAAAAATTTAAACCTAAAGCTGGAAAAAGTATTAAAAAATAACATAGAATTTAGAAAATCCAAAGAAAACCCCGTTTTCCCCTTTAGCTTTTTGGGAATTTGTTGTTACTTTTAGACTCCCCATAAAAACATTAACTAAAAGAAAGTACAAATTCCTAAAAATAACATAGAATTTGGAAAACCCAAAGGAAAAACCGTTTTCCCTTTAGTTTTCTGGGAATTTG
Organism: Nephrotoma flavescens; assembly: GCA_932526605.1. NCBI lineage: Eukaryota > Metazoa > Arthropoda > Insecta > Diptera > Tipulidae > Nephrotoma > Nephrotoma flavescens. The sequence continues at coordinate 274,322,192 of OW052220.1, forward strand.
ATGAAATTTTTAGATTCTCTCTAGAATTCGGAAAAAGCCAATATAAAATGATTTTTCTATAGTTTTTTGGGAAGTTGATGTGAATTTTAGATTCTTCACAAAAACTTTAACCCTAAAGCTAGAAAAGTCCTAAAAAACAATATTGAATTTGGAAAACCCAAAGGAAAACCAGTTTTCACTCTAGTTTTTTGGGAATTTGTTGTTATTTTTAGATTCTTCACAAAAACCTTAACTAAAAAACCGGAAAATTTCTAAAAACTAACATCGAATTCGGAAAAACCTAGTAGAAAACAAAATACTTAGCAGAAAAGTAGAAAACTTCTAAAAAATAGCATATATTTCGAAAAATCCAAACGAAAAAAGTTTTCCCTTTAGTTTTTGGAAATTTGATGTGATTTTTAGATTTTGAACAAAAACCTTACCTAATGAAAAGATCTAAAAAATAACAGAGAATTCGGAAAAACACAAAGGAAAGAGCTGTTTTCCCTTTAGTTTTTTGGGAATTTGATGTAATTTTTAGAATCTCCACAAAAAACCTTAACTAAAAAATTTTAATATTAAAAATAACATAGAATTTGTAGAATTTTGAGAAACATAAAGGAAAAACAGTTTTCCCTTTAGTTTTTTGGGAATTTGATGTGATTTTTATATTCTCCTCAAAAACCTTAACTGAAAAAGGGGAAACGTTTTAAAAAAGCCATAAACACCAGGAAATTTCTAAAAAATAACATAGAATTCGGAAAAACCCGGTTTCCTTTAGTTTTTTGAGAATTTGATGTGATTTTTAGATTTTCCGTAAAAACCTTAACTGAAAAGAGGGAAACGTTCTAAAAAAGCCATAAAACTCAGATAAACACAAAGGAAAACCCGTTTTCTCTTAAGTTTTTTAGGAATTTGGTGTGATTTTTAGATTCTTTCTAGAATTCGAAAAAACCCAAAGAAAAAACCGTTTTCCCCTTGCTTTTTTGGGAGTTTGGTGCAATTTTTAGATTTTCCACAAAAACATTAACTAAAACCCCATAAAAATTTCCTAAAAAATAATGGGAATTTGATGTGGGGGAAAGGGGAAAATTTCTAGTAAAATAACATAGAATTCGGAAAAAACACACAGAAAAATCCGTTTTCTTTTTAGTTTTTTGGGAAATTGATGTGATTTTTACATTCTCCATAAAAACCTTAACTAAAAACCGGAATTTTTTTAAAATATAACATAGAATTCGAAAAAACTCGGTTTCCTTTTAGTTTTTTTGGGAATTTGATGTGTTTTTTAGATTTTCCGCAAAAGACGTAAATAAAAAAAACAAAATTTTTAAAACAAACATAGAATTCAAAAAAACGCAAAGGAAAATGGGTTTCTCTTTTGTTTTTTGGAAATTTGCTGTGATTTTTAGATTCTCCACAAAAACCTAAGCAAACGGAAAATTTCTAAAAAATTATATAGAATCTGGAAAACCCCAAAAGTTAACCCGTTTTCCCTTTAGTTTTTTTTGGGAATTTGATGTGATTTTTTTATTCTCCACAAAAACCCTAACAAAGTCAGTTTAAAATTTGTAAAATATAACATAGAATTCGCAAAAATCTAAAGGAAAACCGTTTTCCATTTAGTTTGAAAAATAACATAGAGTTCGGAAATTCAAGGGAAACCCGTTTTCATTCTTGTTTTTTGGGAACTTGATGTGATTCTTAAATTCTCCACGGAAACCTTAACTAAAAAGTGGAAAAATTTTAAAACAATATCATAGAGTTGGGAAAAATCCAATGGAAAACCATTTTTTCCTTATATGTTTCGTTTTTTCATGTGATTTTTAGGTTCCCCACAAAAAACCTCCTTAAAAAACGTGGAATTTTTTTAAAAAATAACTTCGATTTCAGCAAAAATCCAAAGGAAAGACATTTTTACCATTACTTTTTTGGGAATTTGATGGGATTTTTAAATTATCTCTAGAATTCGGAAAGAGCCAAAAGAAACACCGATTTCCCTTTAGTTGTTTGGGAATTTGATGTGATATTTAGATTTTCCGCAAAAATCCAAACCAAAAAGCGGAAAATTCCTAAAAAATAAGGAATTCTGAAAAACCCAAAAGAAAAACCATGTTTCCTATAGTTTTTTCTATGTTTGGTATGATTTTTAGATTCTCCATTAAAACCTTCACCAAAACAGTGAAAATCTAAAAAATAATATAGAATTCAAAAAAAACCAAAGGAAAAACCGTTTTTTCTTTAGTTTTTTACGTTTGAATACGTAGAAGGCAACCAATTCTGGATGTCAACCATCAACGACTCGATTTGAAGCATATATGGGTCAACACATTCCAATAAAAAGAACCGTCGATGTTGAAGTATCATATCGTAATAAAAAGCTCCTCTTACCTGTAATCATCGTCAAATGATACTACGGATTTTCTTGGTACACTCTATCAGCGTGAATTCAATCTCCTCTCACGAAAATCTAGAGAATCGAGTGTTTGAGAAAAAATGCAAAGCCTAAATTTTTCAAGCCACGTGTTTTACCATTCGCTATAAGAAAAGCGGTAAAAAATAAATTACAACGATTGGTTTTAAAACCAATCTAAACCTCATCATGGGCCACTCCAATCGTATCAGCGAAACCAAATAGTGGAATACGCATTTGCGCCGATTATAAAGTGACGGTCCATATCGACTTGTAGATTAGTTGATATGGATCGTCACCCAATCCCTCGAATCGAAGAGCTATTTTACAAATTACAAGGTGGTCATGTTTGATGGAGCAAATCACAGCTGATTTAGAATTTTGTGCAGTATATTTAGACGATCTCGTTATATCTGGGCCAAACAATGAAAAACATTTGAAGAATGTTGAACAATTATTATCACGATTAGAATCCAACAGATTCAAACTATAACTAAACAAATGCGAATTTACGAAGCCTGAAATCGAATACTTGCGTCATATCATGGACCGAATCGAAATACGTCCAACGTCGAAGATATAAAAAATCTACGACGGCCGAGAAACGTAAAAGAGGTGGAATCTACGTAGATATTGCGTGAAATTTTACTGGGGTGAAGCGCAAGAAAAATCGTTCTATGGACTGAAGTTATCGTTAATACATGCTGCTCAATTTAAGCAACGTTTAAGCAACGATTATCCAATCATTTTGGCAACGGATGGTTTTACGTACGATACCGGTGCCGTAATTTCTCATTGTTACCCTGACGGGACTGAACACCCAATTGCGTTTGCACATGATGGCATGGTCGATTATCCGCGGCGTTACAAAATTCGATCAATACCTGCAAGGCGCAAATTGGAATTGGTTACCGACCATACCCCATTGGTCTCATTAATTAACCCCAGCAAAAAATCACCGGTTCACTTAATCAACCGTCTTCAACGGTGGACAATCATCGTTAAGAGCTACGGATTCACAATAATGTACAAATCTCCGAAATACCACGGCAACACCGACGCACTATCACGATTACTTTGTGGACCAGATGAAAATTTGACAAAAGTGAAGAGGCCTGTTTTCAAGTCAATGAAATTTACAACGAGCGTATTCTGGACTATTGAATCGATTACAGTTTACTAGAACACCGACTCTCTACTTGGTAAAGTGCTGTCCTACGTAATAAATGGGTGGCCGGAAAAACTAAATGTCTCTAAATCGTCTTACTCAGATTATTTTAAGCATCGTCATAGTTAGAACAAGTTTAGTGATATCCTTTTTTTACAGACAGAACAGCTCCGAATTGTCTTTCGCTCTACTCTAGCGTACAATGAAAAACACTGAAGCTACTACAAGATGGGGATTGTGGTGTCACCTATATGAAGAAATTGGCTGGTCAACATTGCTGGTGGCCAAACATCGACAGTCATATCGAAAAAATCGTCAGAGAATGTAATAACTGTCAACTCAACTCATCCTCAGCGAATAAAGAATGTTCCGAATGCCCAACACCAGATGAACCATGGTAAAGAGTTCATATCGACTTAGCGGAAGCATTTATGAACAAAATGTTTCTTTTGTGTGTGGACGCATACAGCAAATTTCCATTCATCGTACCAATGACGAAAACAACAAAATCGCTCACAATTTGGATGTTAGAACAAATCTTAGCAATCGAAGTTTTACCATCATCGACCATCGCAAGTGATAATGGTACATTATCGAGCATTTGACGTCAGCACTTTTTCATCCACAATCGAATGGCGAAGCCGAACGAATGGTCCGAACATTCACAACAGCAATGAACAAAATTAGTCGTGGCGGCACGCGGCACCAGAGGTGACAACGCACTATTGTAGTTTTTATCGTCTTACCGTTCTACACCGTTAACAAATGTAGATAAATCACCCGTGGAACTGTTACATGGTCGACAGCTTCGCACTGTACTGTCATCAATGAATCCGTATTTCCTTCGAAGAGAACGTTCTACCATATCGACCAGATACAACGCCGATGACATAGGTTACGCCAAAGATTTTTCAACGAAAAGTCCACAAAAATGAAGAAAAGCTTATATCGTTAAATCGTTGGGGAGAAGAATGTACCTTGTTGGCATAAACTATGGAATTTGGAGACGACATCACAATCAATTTTGACCAAGAACTTTGTCATCAACCGATGACTGTGAAAAATCGTCACATAAAAAACAATTGGAAAACATGTCGAGTAAAAACGTACATTTTTCTAATTTTTCTTTCTCTACAGAATAAAATCCGCATCAACCAATTTTGTTGAATGAGAATCGTAGGCCGAATGACGTGCAAGAAGAGTCGCGAAATGAGGCTCAATCACAATAAGCACCTGCAAGTGCACAAAAACAAAATTTTCCGACATCAAGTAGTGATCTTCGTAGTGTTTTACGAATTTTGTCACAAACAACAATGAAAGTGTGTACAACACAACAGAATGAACATCCACCTTTACAATGCGTAACACCAATGAGAAGATCAAATCGTCCAAGGCAGAAAACCGTGTTATTCCAATCAACGTATTTAAAATATCGATCGACTAGTTTTTTTAAGCAATTATAATTTTCATTCAATTTAAAAAAAAAAAATCTGTAATCAAATTTTTTGTTGTGGTATTGATCTGTCAAAAATTAATGAGGAGGGAGGAATTGTTATAACTTCACGCATATCAATTTCTAGCAGTTTCTTCATTTTGTATAATTGTCTCAATTTTTCGTTACTTTTCTGATGTATAAAAAACTTCTGAGTCAATTGAACATATTCATTCTTGTCTTTCTCGCGAAATGTTTTGTGTAACCATTTTAATTTTATTTGGTGACCAAATGTAAAAAGTTTACTACACCAGAATGTCACCATTATTTGGGATAAATGTTACTCCATGCTAAATTATTAAAGGTGGTAAAATTGACCTTTAAATTCCATATTTGATAATCTTTTAAATTCTGATGCAAATTCCGTCTAGCCTGATACACAAATAATTTATTTAAATTCTGGCCCAAGAACGGTCCCGATATCATAGCTATATCAAAACTTACAATTTTGGCGATGCAGTTTTAATTGTAAGCAGCACCAACCACTTGTTCTTTGAAAACGGTAACTGTAAAAAAGTTGGGATTTATTGTAGTAAATTCTAATAAACTGATATAAAATATGGTATCGGTTTCATTGGGGCGGGCTCGATCAACCTCGATGTAAAGCAAGTGTTAGATATTAAAAAGAACTGATTTTGGCGAATAAGTTCACCGTCGTAAATATCTAAATTTCCCAAACCTTAAATGGTAGTATGCAAATCATATTAATCCAATAAAAACTACCTAGTGGTCAAAACAATTTAACGAAAAATTTGAATCGATATAATCCGGAAAAATATAAATTTATATTTCAAAAATCTCGATTAGCAAAAGCTTAAAAATCGATTAGTATTTATATACGATTCTTATTTCTGCAAATCTAAATCCTAAAAAGATTTTCAATTAAATTCTAAACAAAAATTTTACTTTTAGTGTGCATAAAACGAAAAGTAAGCTCAGTTCTATGCCGGAAATTAAATTTTATGATAAATCAATAATCTTTTCCGATTATAATTCTGAAATTTATATTTCTTTTTTTTGTTTTTGTTATTTGCAAAATCCAGAATCTAATTCTAGTAGCAAAAAATAAAAAAAAATATAAATTCGATTTCGATTTCGATTATATCGGCATCTATATTGTGTAAAAATGGATTTTTAAAGTGTTTTTCTAAATTTTTATCAATTTTCATGAACACTTTAGAGTTAGAGAGGTAATCATTTTTTGGTAATTATTCAAAAACTATACGAGTATGTACCAATCAACATTTTATTTGTAATTCCGAAATGATTTTTGATTTATTTGTTCGTGCTTTATCGATATGCATAACAAATTGGAAACGATTTCACACTACATTTGAGCTTTCATATCAATTCACTATATACGAATGTGTATTGTATGTAGGCAAAACATTTTTTTTTATTGCCACTATCAGATTCTATATTGGAGTCAAACTATTTTATTTTGCAAAAATTTGGTGTATCCCATTAAAGCACATAGTAAAAAAGAGCTTTTTCATTTTTCCTACATTTAATTTTGTCTACAAAAGAGATAATGTTACAGCAAATTTCTTTCGACTTTATATACTATAAAATGTATGTATGTATGTATGTACGTATATATTATATGAATGCAAGACAAGATCGTTAGTTTAGTTTTTATATTTAAATTCACAAAAAAAAATTTAATACAGAAAAATAAAAAGCTTAAAACGAGCACAAGAAGCAACATCAACAGACATTGAGTACATAAAATAAAAGTCCTGGGATATTTTATAGACTGAAGCAAGACTCTATAATAATCGAAATTTTATTTGTGTTGCCGTTTTTGTGTGCATCTAGCTTTTGAATTCAGACGATGTTTTGCTAAAGCTTTTTGTACATTTCTTCTGTATACACAGATAATTGGAATTATATATATAACTGGGTAAGATGCGATGAAGGAACGGAAATAAATTGAAATTGGTAGCTTTGTTTGGCGATGCATTGTGTTAGTATTTTATAGTCGATCTTCGATTTTATTTCTTTGACTAAGTCGTGATCATTGAACAATTTCAATTGCCATTTTATTATAAAAATTAATAAATGCTTGAACTATTTTAAAGTTGTTGCCACATAATATTATTTTCTTAAATTATTTTGCAACCGAAAACTAAAACTACAAATCCCCATAAAAAGTAGTCTAATTGCGTTAAATCGCATAATCTTGCAGGCCAATGGCAGGTTGCATCGTCTTGTTGAAAATAAACATCAACCAAGTCGATTCCATCAAGCTGGGGCAAAAATATTCCGAAATCATTGCAAAGGTATCGTGAGGAATTGATGAAAACCGTGTTTTCGTTATCATTTTCAAAAACATAGGTCCGATTAATGCCTTCTTCCGGATGCACTTGCTACTCTTGATATTCACATGGATTTTCGTTGGCCCAAATGCGACAGTTTTGTTGGTTTATAGTATATTCCCATTCAACGTGAAGGAAATGCGCCTAATCGCTGAAATTGATTTTTAATGAAAATTGGTCTGCAATAATTGCACGATGCACACACGACATTTATGTTCATTCAAGTCCTTCTGCATAATTCGCAACAAACTGATGTTTGAAATGCCTAATTCAGTGATCGACTTGTTTTTGATTGTTTCGGATTATTGCGTGGATTCCACAGTGAAATAATTTTTTGCAGGAAAAAATACTGGAAAAATAAGAGTATATTAAAACTGCGTTAGAGTGACAAAGACAGCAACTTTTGTTTCGTTTTTCGATAGCATAATTTATAGTGACAGATTTACCAACAGAGATACCATAGTTTTCCATTTTATGATTAACGAAGCACAATTTTCTAAAATTTAATTTACACTACGCTGTACGTGTAGTTAGCGGCACAAAAAAATAATCTCGCGTTTGTTTTTTTTTGAATTTTCGCTATAATATGTTTAACTATAAATATTTCTTATCTTAAACTATTTTCTGAAGGTGTGTTAAAAATGTTGCCATAACAATTATTGAGTTTTATACTTGTAATGGCAACATTTTCTCCGCTTACTCTATTTTTTTGCCAGTAAATTTTACTGACTTTTTTTTTGTTTCTTTCTAACAAGTAAAGGATTTATACTTTTGTCTCGTGTTAATTTTACTGGAAAAAATTTTGTTTCACTGTGAAATTCACGCAAATTTCTCATACTTTGCCTCACAATAGCGATATTATCTGGTTGTGCGAACAGTGTTTGGCCTGCTAGGCTTTGGTGAATGCATCACAGAACACGTAGCCTCGAATTTACACACCAAACATTTGGGCTAATATGGCGACTAAAATATTCTCAAATTGGGCGAAACGCGTGTTTTTATTTTTTCGCCATTTTGGTAGTGCTCAACTTGGATAACTTTATCACAGTCTTCAATAGAATACGATTCCATAGAGACAAACGCAAATATTCAACTAATAAAATGACATGAAATAACAGAGAAAAAAAGATGGCGTCCTTACAAAACTATTTTTATTTTCCTGCGTCTCATTTGGACAACCCTTTAAAATACAGAAAAACATTTTAAATTATTTTACACATCATCAGCATGTCCCGATTGATCTTCAATTATGATTAATTATAAAATGTAATCATCCTTCCCTATTGAAAGGGCGATGGCTTGATAAATTGAGTCTATGGCACACGTGTTTTTGAAAAAGCTACAAGTTTTTATTGCATTTTTTATTAGTGGTATTCCTGTAGGGTCCAGTTTATCCTTCAAGATTTTTTTAGATTTTAGCTGTGTTTTCCTCTTTGGTTTATTAGAGTTTTGGCTCAATGTCGCCATGGCAGTACTAGTTTGGTCTATTTCACTTAAATTTTGAAAATTGTGTACAAAATTAAAATCAAAACTGCTCCGCGATTGCTTCTCTTTACAGCTTGCTGGGGATGAATACTTGCTTTTTCGTTTCCAAACCGAATCGAACATCTAACAAATTGCAGGGACGATTGTTAGGTGTCGTGCTACAAAATTTTTGCGACAACGAAAATTTTGGTACCGAATGAAATATTTCTTTGCTGACTGTGTTATTTCGATGGTTTAATTCACGAACAAAGCGGCCAACTTTTAACTGCATTTTTCCAACCTCAAGCGAACGGCTTGTTAAAGAAAATCTTCTTTTTAAAAATGCGAAATAATTTTCTACGTGACCGTTGCTCAACCGAGTACCATTGCGTAATATGCCGGTAAATAATGGTATAAGAGTTCCGTATTTAATTAGAAATGTGTCATGGAACAATATATTAAAAAAATTATTTTTCGGGCAGTCGTTCGTATCTTCCAAAATATGTAATCGTACTTGCGTACTTATTTCATGTAAGTCTCGATAAAAAGGCCTTTGTTTGTAAATTGGGCTAGAAAAGTTTTTGCTATCTAGTTGTTGATTACCATCAATAGTTTTATTGGATTCAAATAAATTTAATTCTGGTTCTAAAATATTTGCTCCAATTAATTCAACTAAATTATCAAATGCTTGTTTAACCTGCACATTAATGCTTCTCGATTGCAGCAAAATTGATAACTTTTCCCAAATCTGTTTCAAATTTTGATAGTTGGTGGCTACTATTAAAGAAGCCATAACTTCTTTAATAAATTTTTGAGCTTCAGATGACTTTCAAAATATTTGTTTATATCACCAACAATTGTATGGGATATATGTGAACAGCACAAGTGCAATTTAACTATATTTTCATACAAGTTATATTCGAGGCATTCAACTAGGTCCATTCTGTTAAACACCCACACAAGTCAACAACCACATTGTTGAAAACTGGCCAACATTTTAAAGAGTCTTCTACAAATAGTCGGTATTCTCGCAGCCAATTTCCGATAGTGCGTGTGTTTTGGCTGGAGCTTACCATATCACAAATTGGTAACGGGGTAAATGTGTCTTTCGATTGTGTCTTAACTGGTAAAACGATAGCATAATACATAACAGCTTTGCAAGTCTTATAGGGTTTCCGAACGAGCCCGCCAGTGGCGTCTAAATATACTGTTAAAACGCCATGGTCCCGCTGTTCTTTCATTTTTTTCAAAATTAGGCATTGGTTTTTGCTGCACGTGGTCACACAAAATGGGGTTTTACTCATTTGATGGATGTACGGATTCTTGCTTGCGTCAGTTTTTTCCTTTTCCAAATGAATATCTTCTATATCAATCATCCGAGTCTTTATCGTTACATAGAAGGTGCTCAGATCTAATTTTTTTTCAAAACTCTTCTATCCTTTAAAAACTGCGCAGTATTGGTTTTGTTGAAAAAACTTAAATTTTCTTCATTAACAAGATTTTCTGCAACAATTTCTACCGTACTGCGAGTTAATTTCTCAAAGGACAAGTTCGAATTAACCAATTTGTATGATTTACAAACTTGATTTTTGCCTTTATGACCACAGTAAGCCCTAATAGTTAATTGATTCTTTGCTACATCATAACCTTTTATATTTATTAAGCAACCAGTCATTTGTTTTAATTGAATGGATATGTGGTAAGTATAGGAATAAGCATCAAGTTTCCTATCACATTGATTATAGATTCTTTTCCATATTTCGTCAGAAATATGTATCTGTTAGTTCATGACTTCAATTTTTTTTTAGCTTTCACTTCTAAATTTTTAGATTTCGTATGTTTGACAATATTATGATGCGCTTTGAGGTTTTTGTTTTTTTTCAAATACTTCACTGTCATCTTCCGAACGTTGATCAGGCAACACTACGTCATCAGTTAAATTAAATTTCTCTTTAGCAATAAGTTGCTCATTTGCATTGGGCATTTCAATTGCTTGCAAATTATCGTTTTTTAAGGTTGCATTATTGCAATTCACTTCATCAGCATATTGATTTTGATCCATGATATTGTCGAGTGTTTGTAAATTTATTATGGTAAATGGCGGCTTTAAGATTTCAACGGAAATTATTTCTATGCGCGATGTAGCTTTCTGTTTATGAACAGGTAAACAGGTAATTTGATTGTTTATTTGGTTATTTAGAAACAAATCTTGAGACATCAAATTTTGGTCATTGGGAGAATGTCCTACTGATAAATCAGTAATTGAATGTTTGTCTACGCCACTAACTAATTCACATTTATTAAAGTTTTGATTAACAGAATTAGCATTTCCAGTCTCATTGTTATTATAGAAATCGCTACAAAAATTATATTTGCCGCTTAACTTTGAACACCAAATATTATACGTCATAATTCGATGTTGTTTCGTATTTTTGATACACATCATCATTTACATCATTTTTCCACCTGATATGAAAATGAAATTCGCAGGGTTTATTACCACAGCCAAGACCTAAATATCCGTATATACCGCTAGTGCAATTTAGCGCTGGTATTATGGTTCGCTTATTTTATTGTCATGAATTGCCAATGCACTTTTCGATTTAACTTAATTTTCTAATAATAATTTTTTTTGTATGTTTTATTCCAATATGCTTTTTAAAATTTTCAGAATGGTTTTTATAAAATTATAATATTGCACGATTAGTCCACAATAAGAGGTTGCAACAATTTTAGACAGTTTTCAAAAAATATTTTTTAAAAATGTGTAAATTAAAATTAAATTTGTATTAGAATTTAATTTCGGGATAATCCTACATTTTTATGTAACGATTGCTTTTATGCAAGAACTACTCAAAAAGTTGACACAGAAGTTCACATTTTTGTAACGACTACACTTTTTTCGGGTTAACTACACTTTAGCCAAGAAATGCACCAAAAAGTTCGGGATGGAATTTCGGGCTAACTTCACCGACTTGATTATTTCGTTACGTGTATCCTTCCGTTTTAAAAAATAATTGTTCCTACAATTTTTTTATTGTTTTTTGTTGTATATCAATTTTAATATCGACAATTCTGGACTATTATGTGCGGTTAGCTCGTGTAAATCATCTCGAAGGAAAAATCCGAAGAGAATTTTTTTTATATTTCCATCAGACCAAGGCATGTTTAAAGTGTGGCTTAACAAATGTGGATTAAGTGAATGGAATGTACCAAAACGATTACATATTTGCGACCAACATTTTAATCCTGACTGTATAGGCAAAAGAAGGTTGAAGCGAGTTTCCTGAGTTTTATCCGGACGTATCCTGATTTAAAATTAGACCAAGAAATTCCATTAAGATACCAAAATATTAAAACGTATGTATTGAGCAAAGTTATGACTTACAGTTGCCACTTCAAGATAAAAATAATGATGGCTCATCTTGCATTAGTTGCGAAACTCACATAAAAAATACGTATTGTTATAAGCAAAAATATGAGAATGATTTACAAAAAATTAAATCTCTGAAACGTAGCATCAAGAGTTTAAATAGAAAGGTGACAAATATTAAAAAGCGATTGAAGATCAGCCAGCAAAATAGGAAAATAGTGTGTGTGTGTGTGTCCAAACCAAAATCTCTTTGTAATTGTATCGTTAAATTACCCCACATAAGTCCAGAAGCCAAAGAGTTTATAAAAATGTTGATCAACGTTTCTAAGCAATGGCCATTGGAGCACAAAAATATAGCATAAAACATTTATTTTAAGTGGCCTAGAAAATTTAAAATTGTGCCTACGCTCAAAATCCTCACTTTGTCGATGGACCTTAATAAAAAATTTGAAACCCGGTTTAAATAGTTGTGTACTCAATAGTCTAAAAGATGAAGTTTGTGAGATGAGTGAAACTAATAAAAATATCGCGTTATTGTTTGATGAGATATCTATACGGCCTGATTTGGAGTATGATCAAGTAAATGACGTAATTTACGGCTTTTCGCAAATTAACAAAAATAGAAACTCAACAATTACTCAGTACATGTTTATGATTGAAGGTTTATTTAAACAATATAAATACGCATTTGCTTATCACGCAACTGAAAAAAGTATGGATGGTGAGGTTACCAAAGAGCTTTTGATGGAAGTTATTAAAGCATTATTTGATGTTGGATTCAAAGTTCAACCAGTAGTGTGCGATCAAGGGCCTAATAATCGTAAATGCTTTCGTTTACTAAACGTGTCAAAATAAAATCCATTCTTTGTTTATGAAAATTATAAAATTTTTACTTTATATGATTCGCCTCACTTATTCAAATCAGCCAGGAATAATTTGCTTTCCTGTAATTTAGATACTCCTGATGTAACTGTACTTGGAAAGTTCCTACTGAAATAATTGAAAGTGAAAAATTCAAAACCACTAAACTTTGTCCGAAAATAACGGCGCAACATATTTATCCCAACAATTTTCAAAAAATGAGAGTAAAATATGCAACTCAAATATTTAGCAAAACTGTTGCCGCGGGTATAAAAACAATAATGGATTTTAACATATTTTATGCGGATGAAGCTAAATCAAATGCAGCATCAACAGCTAGTTTTTTCGAAAAAATTTAACCGCCTGTTTCACAATTTAAACAGTAAATTACTTTACGATCCAAATCCTCAGAAATCTGCATTAAGGAAATGTAATTTTGTTCATGCGAACTTAAATTTTATGCTAGAATATTTTGACACAATTAAATCCAATCCTATAAAAACTATGTATTGTTTTAATGGTTTGATTCAAACAATTAGAGGAATTTTATTGTTATTGGATTCTATTCAGGAGCAAAATACAAAAATGGATTTTATTCTAACATCAAGGCTTAATCAGGACCCGTTGAATTTTTTTTTTCGATTATCAGACAAAGTGGTGGAAATAACCATAATCCATCAGTGCATGAATTGTCCAAGACAATTTCAAAATTAATGACAATGAAATTTTTAGTTGTCTAAAAACCCTCAGCAAATTGTGAAAATGACAATGGTGAATTATTAATGTCGACTATTTCAATATACTCACCTAGTGAAGCTGATAGCAATAATGAGGAAAACACTTCTAATAAGAATGATATTGGAAAAACGACCAATGATGAACTAGATCTGGTTATTATGGCCACGGAACAAAATTATGATGAATCTTTAGATGATGCTTTTATTATGTATTTCACAGGCTACGTCGCCCATAAAATTTTAAAAATTAATAACTGCTGTTCTTGCAGAAATAATTTGATTAAATTGGACGATAGAATTGGAATGAAAAGTGAAAACTTTCTATTTTACAAAAATTATACCAAAAATAGCCAGTTCGGTTCGCTTCACGCACCAACTGAATTTTTTTTAGGGATAGGGTAATCCTTGCTATGAACATAATTGCAAAATACTGGATTTTACAATTTTAGTTCTTTTAAGAAAACATTGCAAATGGCGTACTATAAAATTTCTTGGTTTGAAAAAGCCTTATATTGAAAAGTAAGTTTAATATATGTACCTCTCCTGTACATCGAAACTACATCGATTTTTGTATTCTGTATAATTTTATGAATTTATATTATTCGTTATTAAGAATTTTTCTGATTTGAGAATTTGATTGAAATAAAAAAACTTAAAAAATCCAAAAAAAAAAATAAAATTTACTGGGACGTACAATTTTATTTTATTTTATATTTTGTTTTAATTGGACGCAGGGCGGACTTTTAGGCTGCCCTGTTGCCACTGAACCCGTTGCGTATTTTCCAAATAGCAATGGCGGCATTCCAGGATATAGATGTAAACAAAAATGAGGGTGTTTTCCAATATTTTTATCACAGATTTATTGTTAATTTATTTTATTTAATCAATTTTACGTGCGCACTCGTTCACGGTGTTTCTCAGAAGAATTTTTTTTATTTTTTTTACAATTTTGGTTATAAAATTTTTTATCTTAATAATAGTGATATCTAGAGTTGAATATTTAAACTTAATTTGCTATAATTAATAGTACATTTTTCTTCTCTTGATTTTTGCTTAATCTAGTACCTCATGTATTTTCAAGTTCAAGCATCTGTCAAAATTTTTAATGTAAACAAGTTGTAAGAAAAAATTTTATTTCGTAAAGGTAAGTTTATGTCTAATTTGTTATTAATTATACAATACAAATTTAATATATAATATCTAAATTACTTTTTATCTTACAGGTCAATTCCGAATATTTTAATACAATATGAAGACGGTGTTTGAATTGTACGAGACAAGCTTGCGGTGGCACCAGACTCAGATAAGTATTATATTGTATTTTATGTGTTCTACTGATTCTTTGTGGATTTTCTTTCCATTTCTAGGTACTGCTGTGAACATGTCCTACATCCTTGTAACTGTCAGAGCTCCTACACCCAATGTTCAATCCTTCAAATATAGGTTGATAGTTAAATTTCTGAATTTTATAATCCAACGCAAATTCGAAACTGGTTAGTGAATTCCACTACTTCGATGTTAGATATATAAATTCACACTTGGCTTTTTTAGTTCGGGGTTTTGGCAGCTACAGTGTCAACCTGTAAGCATTGGCCGTTCCTCTCATTACTATTCCTGGCGTAATGAATGGTGATAGTTTCTCCTTTAGTTCTGCAGAACATTTGCCATGCATTGATTTGTAGAATACGCAGAGTTCTGCAACATTTCTGTGGTGTTGTAGGCTGTCTTAACCTTTTGTAAGTCTGGGGTTGCGTATTATACGGATGGCACGCCTCTGAATCTTATCCAGTTACTGGAGGGCATTAGCATACTTGATGCGACTTGAAGAACCTTCAGTTTCTATTGAGCAACCCCAGTTTTCGTGAAGCTGGCTTGGCCAATGAAACAATGTGTTCGTTCCATTTTAAGTTGTTGCTAATTTGAAAACCAAGCAGACGAATTGAGTCATTTACACAAAAGGGTATTTGTTGTGACTTATTTTACGCGAGAAACTAATCAGGAAACCTTAAGTATGAAATTTCATACCGATCGGTCAAACCGTCTGGGCTGTGAAGAAGCAACACTCTTTTTGACGGAACTGATCAGCTAAAAATACAGCTTCCCGTGGACCAATTTAGGCCAAAAATCACGGAGATCTTTGGATTTACGGGAAAAGCTTAAATATGAAATTTCATCCCGATCAATCTATTCGCCTGTGCGAGGGAAATGCTACAAAACTTCATGTTTAAGGTCTACAAATTAAGTCTACAAATTAAGAGATCCATACGAAATGTGGTGGCCGTCCATATACCAGAAGTGGTACCTTCCGTAGGACCCGGGTTTCTTGTAGACACATTGATGAGAAGGTTGCATGACTGATAACTTCTTGCCAAATTGCTGCCCGCAAACTGGGAAACATCTCAGTTGACACGTTCCTTCCGCTTTCCACTTTTTACGATGCAGATTGAATTTTTAACATGGGTTGGCCTTATTCGTTTTCTGAAATTTTAGCTGGAATAATGATCTTAAATTATGCAAGACAATTTTAATCACAAATTCGATAGGGTAAATAAATCTTTAAAAAATAATTGTGTGGTGTATTCGATATATACTTATCTATATTTGTAAAAGAAAGTCGGTTGTTATGCCACAACAATACACCTCTCCATTTTTTGTGTTATACTTAGAAGACCATTTGATCTAACTTATTCGATTTAAAAAAAATAAATATTTATTTTAAATTGGCTCAAAAAACTATCGCGAACTCGGCGCTATTGTTTTTCGGAAAAATTAACAGAAAAAAATATATACAATTCTTTAAAACTGTTATATGAAATTTCTGGCGATATCCTCACCTAAACTTACTATGCTGACTATAGATCACTAGAAATTTATAGATTTGTTTGAAGTTACGAGAAAAAGTACGCAATGCATAAAAGCGTATTTTATTTGCCAACGAATTGGCCTTGGAATTAAAATTAATATTTTGTCAAATAAAACTTGCAAGGAATTGAATTTCGATATTTGAGATATTTATTAAAAACTGAAACTAAAACGCGCTTCGTGGTGAACACAGCAACTCGTTTTAGGAATTTGATTTTCAATTCCATTAATATAGCAGGAATTTATTCAATTTCTACTAAGGAATTCAACAATGCAATTGTTGCTGTACATTGACAAATAGAATTCAATTAAACTTTTATGAAAAAGCAAAAAATACCACTTTGTTATTATAAAATATAAAGAAAACGTGAAAATTGTAAAATTAAAATTCCGGCGTAACAAACACAAAATTTAAAAATTCAAATGACCGATTTATTTTTTATAAGTACAAATTTCAAATAAAATATGAATAGAAAAATAAAATAAAAATCTATAGTTTGGATTTTAAATGCTTGTATGTGTATGTGTGTATTGTATATGTGAATGCGATAATTGGTTGAGGGAAAATAAAAATGTGGAGAGAAAAATCAAAATATGTACATATGAAGTTTTACTGTACGGACCAGGAATTCTACCACATACCGATTTTGTACAATATGCAACTTCTACGTATTTAGTTCTATATTCTTTGATTCTGATTTAGGATTCTCATAAATAAATTACTGTCAACAAAAAATTTACTGTTAATTATCGTAACATATATATAAGACAAGTATATGATATACAAAAGTGTCGGGAATTATTTCTTCATTATTTCTATGGTTATTTGAATGTAACATGAGTTCAGAACGCGTATTTTGATCCAGAATTGGGAGACGAAACCACAAATTTGTGTATACATCTACGACGTATAATACGCGTAACAAATGACAGAACACTTTTTCAAAATTGCGTATTATACGTCGTAGACGTATACACAAATTTGTGGTTTCGTCTCTCATTTCTGGACCAAAATAGGCGCACTGATGTCCATAGAAGTCAAGAACTATTCGTTGTACATCGTTTGATAGGTGAATATTTTAAGAGCATCCACGATTTTTTTAACAATTTTTATATGCATATATGAGTTGAGATATAGTTCATCGATTACAGACACCTTTCGTTGGCCCAACTAACTGTGCACAACGCTTGGACTATGGACTACATCTCAACTCTTATGCATAGAAAAAAATTTCTTTAAATATCACCTATCAAACGATGCGCACCGTTAGTAGGGCCAACGAATAGTTTTTAAATTCTATGAACATTTTCAAAAACACGTATCAAAAAATTTGTGTGATAGTGTTGGCGAGAGACTCATTTAATCAATCTGTATTTTAAAGTATTATTTTACTCTGAATCCCGAAAATTTCGACTGTGATAGCAAGAATTTTCGGGGCTGAGAGTAATGTGGAGATTTTTTTTGCTGACTGTAAAAAATGTCTTGATACCAATAATTTCGTTGCTCGCATTTGTCTGAGACTGAAAGTAGTTTATATTCACATATATATCAAAATTGGGCTTACTTCACAAACATGTTTTTATAAGTGTGTACAATTTCTACCTGAAAATGTTAACTGTCATGACAGTTTTTAACTATCGTGAGAGCGAAAGTATTTTCGGGGCTGAGTGTAAAACTGTGGTGATTTTTTTGGACTGACAGTAAAAATGGTATGAGAGCAAAAATTAGTGTTGCCATCGCATTTTTCGGGGATGGAATTTAGGTTATCTTACTTATCACATATACACCACGCTCTAGCCTCACCTCGTTAATGATTTAACAAGGAGGTTAGCGCGGTGGACCCTTAATTTTCAGGGTTTCGACTTTGACATCGATTACTAAAACGGAACCCAAAACTGCGTGTCATCAGCAACTAAATCTAATTTACCAGCAGGTTATTAATGTAAAATTATTTATACTCAAATGGTTAATTTGTGTGGATGTACAATCTGATATGCCTGATTGGAAGTCAATAGTGCCCGAATCTGTTCGGTCAGGTCTAATTTAATTCGCTTAAACCCTACCTCCATCCATGTTCGCTTAAAACTATAGAATTTCTTAAGCGTTTTTTTTCTGGCCAATGATGTGTCCTACCGGCATGTAACAGTACGTTCGTGGTAAAATTATGACGGATGTTGTCCACATTATAATTATTTCGTTATTGACATATCGATACCATTATTAAAACACAAAAACAAAATAAAATCAATTGTGCTTTTTAAATTAATTGGTTAATGAAAATTGATTAATTTTTATTTAAATTATGTCAACATTAATCATATTTGGACAACAACGAATGCAACAAAGAATTAAAATTGCAAATTAATGTGTAAATGAAATATTCATTAAATTTCCATTGTATGCATATTTCGAAAAACAGCACAATGCAACAACACGCACACGAATTGATCATATTGATTAAAAACGGACCAAAAATTAATTTATTACAGAATCTATAACAAGTTACAACAAAAAAAATATCAAATATATTATTGACAAGATACAACAGTTTTATTTTTTTTTTTTTCAAATTACTCCCATGGCGATACGGAAGTCATTTAGTTTGCTTTCAGAGTTACCGCCCGCGGAATTGTGTTTACACTAAACGATACGAAAACCAATAAATAACATAAAAACTATACAAAATTTTATATCGATTTTGATTGCGATTGATTTAATTATTTTCATATATAAATGAAAAGTGTGGGGGTAGTGTACGATGAGAATGATGGTGGTGAAAATGTTACAGCGGATTTAGGTGGCAGAATTTCATGATATAATTTGCAAAAGGTATTTTATGGTGTTTCGTACATAATACATAAAATTATGTGTAAAAATGGAGCCAACATTTTATGTACCATATCCTACTTAATCTGTATTACGAGCTTTTTAAAATTAAATTGGATTTTTTTGCTTTATTTCAATATTGTACACTCAAAAAAAAAGAAGGGAAAGGTTCGCAACCGAACTCTATAAGCATTTTTGTTGCCTATAAAATAAAAGAAAACAGCTTTTCCACAAAAATAAACACAAACCGCCACACCTAAACATTATTACCACCCCCACCCACTAACCAAATCAAACCCCCAAAACCCATCTCACCCTATACCGCACCACCCATATTATCACCCTTTAACACATCCACACCCACTTGCACACCCACACACCACCCACACAAACCTCCATCCACCAAATCCCAAATCCCCAGACCAAACCCAAAACGCCTCATTCCACCACTCTCCACCTCCCATACCACCACTCATACCACCACCATAACCACACCACCCACACAAACCCGCATCCAGACGAGATATATTTTTATTCCACATTCACATGCTTTATAAAACCAAAATAGAATAGAAAATAAAGAAAAAATCTGTCAATTTTAAGGAGGGGGGTTAACAAAACCCTTCATATCTCCAAACACCCTAAACAAAGAAATGTTCAAATCAATAGGGATCATTCCCATGAGTTGCTTGAAATTTTAGTGAAGAAATTAAGTTTATATCCCCATCCATTCTCAAGTTATCGTGCACACAGACGGACAGACGGCAAACCGAAACCATATAGCATTTTTTTTTTTTTTTAAATGCTTAAAAACTATGTGAATTGAATAGAAATGCATGTAAAATGTATAATTTTTTTGTAAATATACAACCAATAATTACAACATTTTAATAAAATTTATAAAATTTGTAATATTTACAAAAACATTTATAAAAATATTTGAAATTTAAAAAAAATATTTTCATGGTTGCATTTAAAACAAATTAGTTCTTGCATACACTGTAGCTTATAGACATACGTCATGGAACATGAAATATGTATATATAGTTATACGTATTAAACACTAAACTAAAAGTAATTGTAAAACTATAAATTTATATAGAAGCATATAATTGCCGTGTTTCTTGACGCTCATTGATCCGGATCAGGTCAAATTTTATATGGAAAACATGATCCAAATTTTGTTTTAGATCACAAATTTTGATTTTAAATCTAGCAAGCGCCTTTGTGTTGTTTCATGAAACATGAACTGAACTGGATCAGATCAAGCGTCAAGAAACACAGCAAATATTACGTTAATTATCGATTTTATATTGTTAACATTATAAATTAATCACTTTGGACGGCAGTCCAAACGAGTGACGAAAGCACCTACTGTGCTGGAAGTCGAACGAAGTATATTATACAGCAAGTTTCGAACTTTTTCCCTTTGAGGCCGCCAGGATCATGTTATATACCATTGGAAAGGCCTTGAAAAATAAAGTTAAATAATGTATAAAAACATGAACTTCTACCAACATTGAGTGGAGATATGACCTTCCGAAAATTGCCCCAAAAAATCAGTTTTTCGGGTATAACTGCCCCAAAAAAGGCCCCAATTATTTTCTTACTAGCAAATTATGATTGTAGACGCCAATACCGATTCAGCGACACTTCAAACGCCAAAAACGGATGATTTTGACCAAAGTTATGACAATTTTAAATTTTTCTATGACGTCACCATATAATCTTGCTTTGGTATATATGTTTGTTTGTCCGTACCTCTTTTATTTGATCTCATATTTTCAGGGGTTGTAGTACTTAAAAAACTAAGCAACTTTTGTTCTACAACTTTTTGATTTGGCCGCCATGTTGGCCGCGGCCGGCCTCTGAACGGCCATTTTTGGCCATTTTGCCACGTCCACAGTGCTGAATCTATTCGACATATCCTAGACATATGCATATCGTTGGAAAGGTATTGACGCCAGCTATCAAATAGCAAAAAAAAGAATTCAAAAAATTAGGTTGGATGGTCATTTTGGCCCAAAAAACTGAAAAATGCGAAATCGGCCAGCCACATTCGGCCAAATTGCTAAAAAATGAGCCCAAGACTTTTGGTTCATATTTTCAGGATTATTACCCACAAACCTCACCTACAGTATGACATCAACCGTTTGTCCCAGAAAACTCGTATATTTTAGATATTGACCTCCATAACTTAAAAGCCACCTTAATTTTTTGCAAAATTTCATTTTTTGGCTCAAATGCACCCTAATATCGGTCCGTTGCGGTTCATAATGATTGTGAATCAACGTATTACAATGAAACAAATATAAATACATCATATTATTATCATTGCTAAGAGAATTTTTACCAGTGACTCTTTTTTCATAACAAAAAAAATGAAAAAACTGACAAATTGATGTGATCGAAAAAATCACCAAAAACATTGAACAATCTCCTTGCATAAAATCGATACTTTTTTAATCTTTATGATGGTTTCCTTAAAAAAATAGATCTTACCACTCCTCCCATGCAAGAAACATGCAAAAAAATTGTTGAATTATCCCGGATTTTATCCGTCGTATGAATATGACTTAAGGCACAATAACACGTAGCGGCCACTTGTGTGCTATCGAGTGTGTGTATGAACTGTTTTGACTGACAACAATAAAACGAATCGCAATTCAATTCATTTTCAATTTGCAGTGCCAAAATCATTGATATCAAATAAAAAACCTCTTAACGAGGTAAATGTTCGAGTGACGAAAGCCGAATTCAATTCACAAAATTTCTGATATCAAATTTGTGCCGAAAAAAACAACTGCATTCGACTTGTCAACGATTTTTCGGAATGTTAGTGCATTCGGCGCGTTTGTTTACATTTTGCTTTCTAGCTGTCAAGAATAACGATTGCTAACGATTTTTCGGAATGTTCAACAACAACGCGCTGAATGCATTAACATTCCGAAAAATCGTTGACAAATCGAATGCAGTTGTTTTTTTCGGCACAAATTTGATATCAGAAATTTTGTGAATTGAATTCGGCTTTCGTCACTCGAACATTTACCTCGTTAAGAGGTTTTTTATTTGATTAAAAACCACACAAATTTTGTGCGGTAATGCTGGAAAATGTATATAAATTATTATAACAAGTCAATTTAATTTGAATTTATATATCGATTACATAATTTGCACATGCACAAAATATGGTTATTTAATAGAGATATCTAATTAATTCCACAATATGCGATTTTTGAGTATGGGTTTATAGAATTTGGATGTTGGAGCAATTCCACATCTCCAACCACAAAATGCATGCGTCACATGTTGCAATCAGATACAATGTATATTTTAACTGTATTACAGCACTATATATAAAATGATAATGAGAAATTGACACAGTAATTTGCGTAACGTATGCGTAACCCAGTGATTATTGAATGATTCTGAATATACGACTAAAAACACAGGATCTCTCGAGTGATTTCGGGTCCACTGTACACTCTTGTAACACGTAACAAAACCGACGGACTGGATAGGTTAATTAGGTGAAACAGAATTGGCCTGGCTACAAACACCTATAATAGCCAATAAAAAAATCAACTTCCTAGGTAAAGTTTTTCCTTTCCATGTTTTAGAAATGCTTCCAAATAAAACCGTATTTTTTTAAAGACAGAAATAAAAGCTAGTAATAGCAGCCAGCAATAGACCATCTTTCGAGGCTTTACAACATATCTATTTGACAATCTTAAAAGAGCTCTGTTACGGATGGCATGAAACCAACCCGCATATTTCATCTAAACACGCAGATGCCTCTCACGGTGATTTTTCCGACTAGATCTCAGGGTTTTGGACAGCGGGGAAGTTGAGACTTGCATGTTCCTGGCCTACACTGTGTAACAGAATTGAAACGTGATAAATTTAATAATTACTGGGTGTACCCACCCAGGAATGACTGGATCTCTTCGAGCGACAAGTACGATGTCTGTTGGTGAAACCCAGAATGATCCATTGACTCCTAGAGACCGATGCTTAGCCACAATGAAAAGGCATATGAGGGTAAGGACGTTTCTCCTCCAGACAAAGCAGACCTCTAGGTAATCTTCCACAATTCAAGCTCCAACAGCTTGTGACTGCCGGAGTACCACTGGGAGACCGTGTAAATTTTACGGTCGTCTCCGAATGGACGATTCATATGCTAGACTTGCCAATCCGACCCTGTGGATGTCCTGCCTAGGCGATGATGGGGAGTGACCAGCCCAGCCTGCAAAATACGGAACCGATACGAAATTAGAATCCCCCTTTCAACAAACCGATCCGAAAAGATTTTAGTACTTCATTTTATATAAAAAAAAACACAAAACAAAATGACCCGGTCAATAACTGAACAAGGACAAAGAGAAATGAAACCGAATGTCAGGAATCGCCGTGCAATTTAAAAAAAAATTCCAACGAGAAGGGAAATCAGAAGACGAAGAAGGAATAAACCAAAAATAAATAAAACTAAAACGGATTGAGAGGAAAAATAAATCGAACCAAAATATGGTCGCCGAAGGTAAGCAACACCGACCAAATGGCACAGTGGTTAAAACGCATGGCCCGTCCCATCTTCCATGTCAGTATGGGCTAGCATGGAGCTTGTAATGTGAAGATGGTCTTAAAATCGGTCCTATAGCCGTAGGTCCTCAGATTGGCTGACTGGCATAAAAGTAAGGACTGAATAACCAAACCGCAAAAGGGCAGAAAGAGTCTTGAACAGGCCCCAGAACAGATTGTAGGGATAATACAAAAAACAGAAGAAAGTGAGCAACTTTGAGGGCGAAATCAACATGTACCCCGATCACACGCACAACGACCGCTATTTGGCCCTCGATTACAAAATATAATTTAATAGAAAAATTGAAATTTGGAATTTAAATGGGATTTAAAATAAACAATTCAAAAAAAAATAAATTAAAATAAAAAAAAATTGTACCTTTTGTAATTCTGTATAAATGCCTTCAACTGGCCACTCGTGGGTTGCGGTGCCTTTCACCGATACAAACCAAATTTGACGGGCCGCCAAAAAGGTTGAACGTTGACTTACCAAAACCGTAAACCACGTTGGGCGTCTTTCCACGTTTAACTGAAAATTATAGGGGTATGGATTCCTACCCTCTATTTTATTTATAAGAGGCTGCGAATGCAACCCTTTTCTTATTGACGTATGAAGGTGTACTATCACGGTAAACTAATAATTAATAACGAGACTAATTTGATTCTCACAACTTTTAAATTATTTTATTCTATAAACATTCATGAAATATATTTCAGAAAAGATTTTTTTTAATGGCACTACTGGAAATTAACTAACTTGATGTTCGAATTTTTTATATTATTGTTGTAAAAAAATAATAGAACACTTTTTATTTTGTTTCGTCACAACCTACGTTGGTAGACCGGGTTTTATTGTCCCTTCCATAATTTTATAGCAATTTCTTTCCAAGTAAAAAAATTGATTTTGTTTTTGATCGCAATCACTTTTGAAAAATCTCAACATTTCGTTAGATTTATTTTTGACGTTTACAAACACATAAATATGTTTACGTCAAAAATATAAACATAAACACTTCAACAAATATAAACATAAACATTATAATTTTTTTGACTAGTTGATCGTGATATTTCGACATACAAAATTTATTTTTCGCTATAAAAATTGTTTTGCATTGTATCAAATAATTATTTGTATTTCGCCTTATACTAATTGTATTAAAATAATTTTTTTAATAATTTTGTAAACTCAATAATCTGTCAATCAAAATTTTTGACAGTAAACTCAAGTCAAACTAGAATGTCATTTTTTCACAGATACACTACCAAAAAAAATCAATCGTGTAACGTGTTCTTTGACATACAAAAAAATCAATTTGTTTTTTATTTTTGGAAAGAAATTGCTATTAGAGAATTCATTGTAATTTGGAAATTTGACAATTAAATTTGACGTTCAAGTTTCCAAACCTCGCTACAAAATAACACGTTGGGCGTTTGCTCACCAAAAACCGTACAATGTGGGACGTTATCCCGCCCAACAACCGTAGGATGAAATTTGCGAATGACCTTGTTATTGGACACTCGTTAATTATGCGGAACCCGTTGGGATGCGGCGCCAATAGATATTCTCGGCGCCCGTACATAAGGCGTTTGGAAACACCGAACTTTTGTCTAACGTTTATTTTTACTGTCTAACAAAACAATTTTACTTTATGGCACTGACAACCAAAGTAAACTGTTATTGAACAGAAAAAATCAGAAAAAGTCATGAAAAAATATCAGAATTCCAATGATGGCAGTTTCACAGGAATAGTCAATGCAACAGGGTAATGCCATCTCAATGGTAATAATTTTTTTTTTTTTTTTAAATTAAATTTTTTAAAAATCAAGGTAACCCAATCAATGGTATGACCCGTCGGAAGGTGTCGTAACAGCTTAGTACATCCAGATGTAAGTACCAGTTTGAATTCGACGGGGAAGCGTTAGTTCAAACTGATCCTCATATAACTATACTGCTTCACTACATCGAGAAACTACGTGTTTTGCAACAATGCCACTGAAATAATGCTGGACAAGAAAATTTTTGAAAGAACACATAACCTCTCGTTACTGTTGGATAAACCAAAACCAGAGATAATATTAACATGGCTGCGGTAAATCAACATAGCTTCTTGTGCTCAGTACTACCAAACAAGGCATTCATTATACTAAAATAAAGGCAGAAACTCTATATATGAAAACGTCAAAACCAATTACCGCACGATTGCTTCGTATCTATACTAACTGGTTCGCTGAAATATAATATCGTCTATATTGACGAGTATATGATGGTACGGGAGTCCAAAATCAGATACCACACATTGATAGACTCAACTACACTGCATGATGCAGTATTTTGTTGCTAATATATACACCACAAAATCGAAACATCTACATATAACTTACAAATGTCCTGCTGTTGTAGTACATGCACTACAGTTATCATCAGTTACTACCAGTACAAGATAAGCTTTTTAGAAATAACGGTGTATGGGCGAATCTCAGACACCTTTCTTTAAGTTTTTTTTCAGCTAGCACGATTTTTATAAAAATTAACTCAGTAAATTAAGGATAACTCACTCACCTAAATTAAGGATAACTCATTTAGGAGACCTTCGAATAGGCCGTCATGCTGCACTATATCTTGCATGATGTTGCATGATGTTGCACAAAGTTTAGTTATTTGACACCATTTTGTAAGATATTGCACTATGGCTGATGTTTCAATATGTTGCTTGGTGTTGCATCTCGTTGAGGGATGTTGCATGACTTTCCACTATGTTGTGTCATGTTACAGAATGTTGCGGGATGTTGCAAGACATTGCACCATTTTGCGTCATGCACCCAATAATTCACCATGTTCCGTGATTTTGTACCATTTTGTGTTATGTTGCTTCGGGTGTTGTCTTAGGTTTTTATACGGTTTTTATAAATAAGTAAGAGGGCCCTTAGATGTAAGCCCGGGGTTTCGAGTACTAAGCGGTTGCTGGCCGAGTCAATTTTTCGGAAAGATCATTTATTTTTCAAAAACTCTATGGCATAGTGAGTAAACGATTTTCCCGACTATTGGCCCGCAACCATAGGGTATGATTTCAAAATGAGTTGCGGATGTGATTTTGAAAAATTAGTAAATTGGATGGAAAGAAGACCTTTTCAAACGAGTAGTTGAACTCGGTTGGTTTACTATGAATATCAAAATATTCAGTTGGAAACTAAAACCACGGGTTCTATAAATTGAATAGAACGAATCCGTTGCTTAACCAAGTGTGGCATTATTATTAGTTATTTTTAAAAGTAAAAGTAATTTTAGTAGAAAATATGGTTTTCAAAGTGACGTCTTTCTTACTGTCTGTAATTTGAACGAACCATAAGAATAAACATTTTTTAAAAATTGGGATATCCCAGTGAAGTTTGGGGAAATCAGCCCACCGGAAATAGCAGATTCCATTCGGGGCGTTTTTGATTTTATATTGACAAAATATTTAAAAACAACTATTTTTAATGACCAATTTAGCCAAAACACACGTATACAGCCAAATATATTGAGTAATCTTCAAAAAACTTCATAGTCAAGGCTTTCTGATAAATTGGAAAATTCCAGAGAAATTTGGAGTAAATCTGTGTATCGGAAGTGGTAGCTTTCATAGGAAGTTTTTCTAAATTATAAAGTTTGTCAATATTCTAAAAAATGTTTCATTTACGAAAAACTTTCTTGGGTATAATAATAAGTCTCCACCCTTCTACAAAAGTTGGTGCCACCAGTAAGGTATGGTTAAAATAAAAGAAGTTGCACTTACATTAGGAATAAATGGCGCGTAATACGGCCGCCCGGCTATCAGCGACTTCAGGGTAGAAGTGCCTGCAAAAAAGGGCACTCAACTATAGTTAATTCTGTGAGACATAACCTGGCGAATTAAAGACCCCTTTTGTGCTTTGGCAAGCTTTTTAAGGTGATTCTCCCCTTTAGGGAGCTTTGTAATAGTGGTCTCATTATGGAGACCGGGACAGTTAAATTTTTCACCGGCGGCTGATGGTAGAGTGGGAACTGGTGTGTTCTGTGGGGAATTAAATGTAAGTTTATGTTTTCGTCTACCTGAGTACTGTAGTGTGTGTCATGAAGTGGTTGAAGCATAATATAATATCGTATATCGTTGACTGATATCACTATCTCTTGGGAGATTCGGAGATTCATTATTTCGCTGGATTCAGTTTCCCTGGTGCCAATAGTAGCGTTGGATAGTCACACATCTCTTTACGAGATGAGTGAACATTTCAATATCCAGTTTGTCAGTACAACTGGCCGAGTAGCGAAGCAAGTATGGCCTGAGCTGAACTTGAATCGCTCCAAAATCTTACCGGGCACTACCTTTTTGGAGATCATGCGAGAAAGTTGGGTCTGGATGCAAATGGCTTCAGCAGAATCTACAGAGACGAAGAGTTGGAGGAGACTCTTGATCACTCCTTTTGCTCGTGTCCTGCTCTAGCTGGCAGAAGACATGATCACTTGGGCAAATACATTATGGACAACCTCTCTGATCTCGAAAGCTGTAATGTGCGAGATCTTTTACGCTATATTAGTAGTACCAAATGGGTTTAGAGACTTTATGATGTCGGATCCTGTGGTATCACAATATGCCATAATTGGCCTAAGTGTGCGATAGCAACCACTGAAACCTAACGTAACCCACCCTACATTAAGAGTGATTCAAGAAGCAATCTCAGAACGTTTAAAATCGTTGGTAATGATTCAAAAGCAAGGAAATTGGGCTCCATACGAAGTGAAGCCGAGAGATGTTGAGCTTTG
Organism: Nephrotoma flavescens; assembly: GCA_932526605.1. NCBI lineage: Eukaryota > Metazoa > Arthropoda > Insecta > Diptera > Tipulidae > Nephrotoma > Nephrotoma flavescens. The sequence goes on from OW052220.1 coordinate 274,351,044, forward strand.
AATATTGTATTAGACAAGTCTATTTTTGGAATTTTGTGTGTTGAGAAAAATTTAGTTTTTTTGGCTATTAAACGTCTAGAAAGACGTTAAAATTATTTTTTTTGATGAAAATCGGTAATTTTTGTGATCAAAAAAAAATTAAAAGAAAATATTAAAGTATACGTTTTATTAGTGCAAAATAATAAAGTTAAAAATAAAAAAAGAAATACATTATTTGAAGTGACAAGGTCAACTTGCCCAACTTTTGAGATTTTAAGTGTACTCCGATTTTGATATTACTTTGGGAAACCGCCATCATTAACATTTTGTTTAGATTTTTATTGGTGTGGAAAACAATTTAAATATTATCAAGGGCACATATCACGCTGAGTGCATTAAATTTGGTTCGGCAATATCAACGGAAGTAACAATTCGTGACCGTTTAGCAAGGAATATATTTTTTGGAATTAACGGAGGCGTCACAAAAATAAAATTGGAACAAAATTCGTTGCTCCCAAAATCATTAAAGCGGAGGCATATTTGTGCATGTGGATTTATTTTCACTTTTCTTTTCCTTTCCGCTTTAAAAACATTCACCTTTTTTGATGTGTGAACTCGCGTCTACCAAAAATTTTTGTATTAGAGTATACTTGTAAATGAAACGAACGGAAATGACGTACCTACTTCATTTGAAAAAAGTAACAAACTCAAAACAACAATTTCGTACTATATATGGCACGCTTGTATGTATATGTATAATAGTAGTAAAAATAAAAAAAACTACTTTTAAAAAATGAAATAGAAACCATCGATATTTCCATCGACCAGAAAAATCAAAAAATAAAATTACGATACGAAATACGAATTACGATTACGAAATTACCTACTCTTACGGCTAAAAACAAAGTCAACAACTTGTGTATGTTGCTTTAACACGAGTAACGAGTCTCTAGGAGCAGAGTTGGGCGCGTAAATTACACGATGTATTTTACAGGATTAATTACATGTAATTTTTATTGTTCATGTTGAGCCAACAAAATGTCGAAATAAAAAAAGTAAAGCTTTGCAGAAGAGATTCGAAATAGTTTAGGATGAGAAAATCAGGCAGGCCCCGGCACCACTTTTATAAAAGAATCACGATGGCAAAAAATTAAAGACACATACAACAAACTAATGACGGAGATGCGTCAACGACTGAATGCCGAAACAATGACTGACCAGCTGAAGGAAACATCAACTGCGTATCAACAAATAGAATCATTTCAATGGACAGCAACGGAAGAAAACAGTAAAAAGGTTTTTAAACGGCTAAAGACGTCCTTAAGAGCCAGCTGTATCAAAAATTGGCGACAATCGATTATTCATTGAAAACCAACAACACATCCAAAGAATTTGTCAATTTAAAATTAAAGCAATAACCAACCAACACACTACGATCTTTGTAAAAGTAGAAGTAGACGAGCAAACAACCGACTATTTCAAAAATAATATTTTGGCCTGCTACCAGATAAAGTAGAGACCACAATTATCAAAGTGCAACAATCTAATGGTAACAAAACAACCATGCAGAAGTAACAACCATACTACAGTATTTTCACTTCAAAGGAGCAAAATCCATCAGAGTCTATAAATCATCCATAGGAAAAGGGTAATCATGTCCTGCTAAGGGCTCTAATCGATCCTGGATCACAAGTGACATAAATTTCATCGAATGCCGCTAATTTACTCAACCTCACAAACAAGGAAGTTAACATCTCCATCTCCGGAATGACAGAAGAAAAGACACTCATTTGCAAACACATAATCAATATAAAACTCTTGCCAATATTTGATACAGGGTTCCACATAAACAGCGAGGCATTGATATTTGATAAGCTTTGTAGACTTTAACACCAGCCGCTGGAACAAACTAACTTGACTTTAATACCAGGCGGCATCTGAAACAAATCCAAAACTTACCAAAACTACAAGACAACCTAACAGATTTACGTACGATGGCAAAAACATAAAATCGTAATGACGGCGGATATAGAAAAAATATATCACCAAATTTGGCTTATCAACTTTGACCAGAAAAGATTAATGCAAAGACGTATGTGAAGCTGGCCCGAAAATCATCCCGAAAAACGCCTTTACAATTTAGGTGTGTTTCTCTGCTAAATTCATTAAAAGACTCTTCAGCCCGAAAAATTAAAAAATATATGGAGAAAATCAAATTCCATCCCGAAAAAATTAAAAACATTCTCACGTACACAAAACAAAATTTAAGTTGAAAATCTATTACAAGAATAGATTTACCACACTTTAAATTAACAAATTTAAAAAAACAATTCCCTCAAATACAATAGAATGAAAATTTTTCAATCACCTTAATGCTTCGGTTCACAGAGTTTGGCAGATATAACGGTATATTCCTAATTAATGCCCTGACCGCTAGCATTAAGCACACAAATGTTCATTACGTTACAGCGGGGATGAGTGGCCTCCCCAGCTGATTTAATATTCGCATCTCTAAGTTATCAGAATTATGCTCATATATCACCATAAATTTCTCCGTTCACAGAGTTTGGCAGATATAACGGTATATTCCTAATTAATGCCCTGACCGCTAGCATTAAGCACACAAATGTTCATTACGTTACAGCGGGGATGAGGGGCCTCCACAGCTGATTTAATATTCGCATCTCTAAGTTATCAGAATTATGCTCATATATCACCATAAATTTCTCCGGTCACAGAGTTTGGCAGATATAACGGTATATTCCTAATTAATGCCCTGACCGCTAGCATTAAGCACACAAATGTTCATTACGTTACAGCGGGGATGAGGGGCCTCCCCAGCTAATTTAATATTCGCATCTCTAAGTTATCAGAATTATGCTCATATATCACCAAAAATTTCTTCGTTCACAGAGTTTGGCAGATATAACGGTATATTCCTAATTAATGCCCTCACCGCTAGCATTAATCACACAAATGTTCATTACGTTACAGCGGGGATGAGGGGCCTCCCCAGCTAATTTAATATTCGCATCTCTAAGTTATCAGAATTATGCTCATATATCACCAAAAATTTCTTCGTTCACAGAGTTTGGCAGATATAACGGTATATTCCTAATTAATGCCCTGACCGCTAGCATTAAGCACACAAATGTTCATTACGTTACAGCGGGGATGAGGGGCCTCCACAGCTGATTTAATATTCGCATCTCTACAATATCAGAATTATGCTCATATATCACCAAAAATTTCTTCGTTCACCGAGTTTTAGCAGATATAACGGTATATTCCTAATTAATGCCCTCACCATCAGCATTAAGCACACAAATGTTCATTACGTTTCAGCGGAGATGAGGGGCCTCCACAGCTGATTTAATATTCGCATCTCTAAGTTATCAGAATTATGCTCATATATCACCAAAAATTTCTTCGTTCACAGAGTTTGGCAGATATAACGGTATATTCCTAATTAATACCCTGACCATCAGCATTAAGCACACAAATGTTCATTACTGAGTGATACTTTATCGAAAAACAAAAAAGAGATAAACAATTTATTCTAGTAGTGTGCGATCGCAATATAGAAAGCAAAATTGAAAAGTGAAACGACAAGCATTTTTGTTTTAGGAAAAAGAGATATAATATTCGATAAATATCGAAAAAAGTGATGTTACAACATCCCACCCCAGATTATACTCCATAATATTTTATTCATTTTGTTTTATTCATCGTTTTGTTTATAATTCGATTTTATATAATTTATATTTTGATACACTCGATCACGGTTTTCTTCTACTCTTTTATTGAAACAAGTTTGTGATTTCATTTCTTCTATTGTGTTCTGTATACTCATTTCCTGTGAAATAAGTCTATTGTTGAGGTTCACTAGATTTCTAAGTATGTCCTGTAAAACGAGATTCAGTTTCAACTGTTTCTGTTCTGATTGCCGTGCATAAGACTCTGTCCGAATTGTGTGATAAATATTTTTCGCAGCTGCGACATAAAATTTTTGTTCGTGAATCCGAAATGAAAAAATTGAAATGAAAATAAAAAAATTTAAGGACATTTTTGAGATGTAGATTTTTGTTTAAATTTTATTTTCGAGAGAACAGAATAAACCAAAACAAAAAAATTTGATGATTTAATTTAAAATAAGGGTTTAAATTAAAAATTAAAATCTATTGTGCAGTAGTTTGAATCCAGAAACCAAAATTGTGTGTAGCATAGCTGATTAAATATACAGTGATGTGGAAAGTTTTTGAAATTCCGTTTTCGTTATACATAATACGAAAAAAGAGTTCTTTAACCGTTTGAGCCCCAGGGGGTATAGAAAAAACTCTGTCAAAGAATCCCAAACAACGCAACCGCGCCTTCTTTAAATGAAAGAAAAAGATGAAGTGAATGGGATGAAAAGGCAATCTATTGAGACAAACCTATTGTAAAATGTACTGTTTACATTAAAAGGAGCTGTGTAATGTACTTGCTTCAATAAATCTGAGCGCGTGACTTCGACAATCCGCAACGCACCGTCAGTTGTCGACTATGTTCGACGTGTGCTGAACTGGGACAAACTGCGGAATCGACTGTATCCATATTGCATTTTATATCTAACAGAAATCAGCAGGCCCCTTATCCCCATTGTATCGTAATGAGAATTTGTGTATTTAATGCTGATGGTCAATGCATTAAACACGAATATACCGTTATATCTGCCAAACTCTGTGATCGGAGAAATTTATGGTGATATATGAGCATAATTCTGATAACTTAGAGATGCGAATATTAAATCAGCTGGGGAGGCCCCTCATCCCCGCTGTAACGTAATGAACATTTGTGTGCTTAATGCTGATGGTGAGGGCATTAATTAGGAATATACCGTTATATCTGCCAAACTCTGTGAACGCAGAAATTTATGGTGATATATGAGCATAATTCTGATGACTAAGAGATGCGAATATTAAATCAGCTGTGGAGGCCCCTCATCCCCGCTGTAACGTAATGAACATTTGTGTGCTTAATGCTAGCGGTCAGGGCATTAATAATGAATATACCGTTATATCTGCCAAACTCTGTGAACGGAGAAATTTATGGTGATATATGAGCATAATTCTGATATCTTAGAGATGCGAATATTAAATCAGCTGGGGAGGCCCCTCATCCCCGCTGTAACGTAATAAACATTTGTGTGCTTAATGCTGATGGTGAGGGCATTAATTAGGAATATACCGTTATATCTGCCAAACTCTGTGAACGGAGAAATTTATGGTGATATATGAGCATAATTCTGATAACTTAGAGATGCGAATATTAAATCAGCTGGGGAGGCCCCTCATCCCCGCTGTAACGTAATGAACATTTGTGTGCTTAATGCTAGCGGTCAGGGCATTAATTAGGAATATACTGTTATATCTGCCAAACTCTGTGAACGAAGAAATTTTTGGTGATATATGAGCATAATTCTGATAACTTAGAGATGCGAATATTAAATCAGCTGATCAGTAATGAACATTTGTGTGCTTAATGCTAGCGGTCAGGGCATTAATTAGGAATATACCGTTATATCTGCCAAACTCTGTGACCGGAGAAATTTATGGTGATATATGAGCATAATTCTGATAACTTAGAGATGCGAATATTAAATCAGCTGGGGAGGCCCCTCATCCCCGCTGTAACGTAATGAACATTTGTGTGCTTAATGCTAGCGGTCAGGGCATTAATTAGGAATATACCGTTATATCTGCCAAACTCTGTGAACGGAGAAATTTATGGTGATATATGAGCATAATTCTGATAACTTAGAGATGCGAATATTAAATCAGCTGGGGAGGCCCCTCATCCCCGCTGTAACGTAATGAACATTTGTGTGCTTAATGCTAGCGGTCAGGGCATTAATTAGGAATATACTGTTATATCTGCCAAACTCTGTGAACGAAGAAATTTTTGGTGATATATGAGCATAATTCTGATAACTTAGAGATGCGAATATTAAATCAGCTGATCAGTAATGAACATTTGTGTGCTTAATGCTAGCGGTCAGGGCATTAATTAGGAATATACTGTTATATCTGCCAAACTCTGTGAACGAAGAAATTTTTGGTGATATATGAGCATAATTCTGATAACTTAGAGATGCGAATATTAAATCAGCTGATCAGTAATGAACATTTGTGTGCTTAATGCTAGCGGTCAGGGCATTAATTAGGAATATACCGTTATATCTGCCAAACTCTGTGACCGGAGAAATTTATGGTGATATATGAGCATAATTCTGATAACTTAGAGATGCGAATATTAAATCAGCTGGGGAGGCCCCTCATCCCCGCTGTAACGTAATGAACATTTGTGTGCTTAATGCTAGCGGTCAGGGCATTAATTAGGAATATACCGTTATATCTGCCAAACTCTGTGAACGAAGAAATTTTTGGTGATATATGAGCATAATTCTGATAACTTAGAGATGCGAATATTAAATTAGCTGGGGAGGCCCCTCATCCCCGCTGTAACGTAATGAACATTTGTGTGATTAATGCTAGCGGTGAGGGCATTAATTAGGAATATACCGTTATATCTGCCAAACTCTGTGAACGAAGAAATTTTTGGTGATATATGAGCATAATTCTGATAACTTAGAGATGCGAATATTAAATTAGCTGGGGAGGCCCCCTCATCCCCGCTGTAACGTAATGAACATTTGTGTGCTTAATGCTAGCGGTCAGGGCATTAATTAGGAATATACCGTTATATCTGCCAAACTCTGTGACCGGAGAAATTTATGGTGATATATGAGCATAATTCTGATAACTTAGAGATGCGAATATTAAATCAGCTGTGGAGGCCCCTCATCCCCGCTGTAACGTAATGAACATTTGTGTGCTTAATGCTAGCGGTCAGGGCATTAATTAGGAATATACCGTTATATCTGCCAAACTCTGTGAACGGAGAAATTTATGGTGATATATGAGCATAATTCTGATAACTTAGAGATGCGAATATTAAATCAGCTGGGGAGGCCACTCATCCCCGCTGTAACGTAATGAACATTTGTGTGCTTAATGCTAGCGGTCAGGGCATTAATTAGGAATATACCGTTATATCTGCCAAACTCTGTGAACCGAAGCATTAAGGTGATTGAAAAATTTTCATTCTATTGTATTTGAGGGAATTGTTTTTTTAAATTTGTTAATTTAAAGTGTGGTAAATCTATTCTTGTAATAGATTTTCAACTTAAATTTTGTTTTGTGTACGTGAGAATGTTTTTAATTTTTTCGGGATGGAATTTGATTTTCTCCATATATTTTTTAATTTTTCGGGCTGAAGAGTCTTTTAATGAATTTAGCAGAGAAACACACCGAAATTGTAAAGGCGTTTTTCGGGATAATTTTCGGGCCAGCTTCACATACGTAATGCAAAGTGGGTAAAATATAAAACAGAATTATTCAACTATAGATCAATACAACTATAGATTCCAACAAGCAGCTCCATGGTTTCGCTGATGCTTCGGAATACGCATATGCCGCTTATATACTGTCGCACAACAATCACGGACGGAACACTAATAAAACTATTGCTAACGTCAAAGACACGAGTCGCTTTAAAAATAAATTATGTAGGATGTACGCGTGGTTGGACTCAACAACCATTAAGCTAAGCTGTGGCACCATATGAAATTAGGTGACAACCCAGCGGATACGCAGCTTTACGAAGATTGAGGAAGAATGTTTTAATGTTGTCTGTAATTAATGATGCTGTTTGCCTCAAATAATAATTTTTTAGAATTTTAATATTGTCAATATTTACCTGTTTATGTACGAATTGCTTAAGTGAAATCGACGACGTGTATAAACATCACCTTTGCATACACTCTACGTTTACACGGATTCATATTACTAAAATCTGCAAGAGGTAGTACTTTATGTAAATATTTAAAAATTTATGTGTTTTCCGACTACGAACATTTTATATTTAATTCCAATTCGTCTGCAACAACAAAAGCCAATTACAATTTCTTTGAAGCACGTAACACAAGATATCCGTCTATTTTAATTCTTAAGATCTCTTTATCAACATGTTTTTTAAGATTTTATTTTTAAATCCATTTCAATCATAGACAAACAAACAACATGATTCAAATCTCAACGAAATAACCTTCTTTCAGTTGTACCTTATATGCACAGACAGAAACAAGGATTTAGCAACTCGATAAGATTACGATGATTGGTTTAAGCAGATTATGTAGATGGTTTTTTTGTAATCAACAAGTCCATCGTATCATTTTTTTTCCGTTTATAAATGGAGGATGGAAAATTTTAAGCATAATTCCCATATAAGGAAGAAGTTGAATGTTTACAGCTAGCAAAGTATTATAATTATATGTATATGTATTATAAATTATAAGCCCTGCACTTGTTAAACTCTTGGATGTATATACTGTACATGAACATATAATTCTTAAAAATTATATTTCACGTAAACCATTAATCCGTTTGAGGTATTCATCAGCATGCGAACGTATAATCCTAAATCCGATGTTCATTATAAAAATAAAATTTAATAGCAAACAATTTTATTCATCACGGAAAATTATTTTCCGCAGAAAAGAATTAGAGTGCAATTATTGGGGAGTCAGCATTTTAATTAAGGTAAGCTATAGAGCTCGGAAATACCACCAAAAAGAATGTAGAGCGCTATTTAATTTACAATGTGGCAGTTTAATATAAAATATGGTGTATGAATATGGAAGGGGGGAAAAATGAAAATTGCAAATCAAAATAAAGCGTAATTTAATAATAACAGAACCGACATGATATAAAGAACCGAGGTTATGTGGTTAATATGATTTTGGCAATTAGATATATCAACCACCCTGTTCTTGACTTAAATGATTGCTAGTCTCAATGTTGTTTTCAAATGATGAATTACTATTACACACTTGATTTAAAACGAACTTTGTGATTCGCAACATGGTTCAATATGACCGCCCACCCGAAGGACTCCTAATTGAACTATCCAGAAACCAGAACTCCTTAAAATCGTTTCCTGGCACCCGAAATGTTTGTCCCTCCAAATTTTACTAAAATCGTTCAAGATGCGAAATGATGCAAAATAGTGGAATATCACACAACACTCTTCAACAAGATGCAACATCAAGCAACGTAACACAACATGGTGCAATATTATCAAACAAGATGTAACATCCCACAATGAAATCCAACATTTCACAACATCGTGCAACACATGAGGGCGTAAACACGGTGCAACATAGTGCTACATTACGCAACATGATAAAACATGACGCAACATGATGCAACATCATGGCCTATCCGGGAAACTTCTAAATGGATTATCCATAAATCGAAAGAAAGAGTTTTTTAAATGTTATCAAAATTGTCCAAACAAAATAAAATGTTAAAAGATGGAGGGCTCAAAACTCTCGAAATCAGGACTCATCACAATCGGGTATTGGTAATCGAAAACGCTCCACCAGTAATTTTTATAAAAAATCGTGTGGGATAATAAAAATCAAAGAAAGCCCCGGTTTGCAACTAAGTGGATTCGACCCTCTGAATGAATCTTTTCGAAATCGGAACCAAACGCAATCAATTCCTGAATTTCTAATTTTTTATTAAAATCGGGAGTTTGCATTTTATTGAGTTATGTTGTGTGAAGTTAAACTGTATTGTATCGAATAGAGCTGGGGCTTTCTTTTAACATTTTATTGGGCTTGAACGATTTTTAAAAAGTATGGCGAGACAGGGCTTTCGAATGCAAGGAAACGACTAAAAGGAGTTCTGATTTCTGTGGTCATGTTGCACCATATTGAATGATGTTCCATGAAGTTGCACCATGCTGCATGATGTTGTATTATGTTGGATGATGTTGCATAATATTGGACAATGTTGTGTTTTATATTGGACAATGTTGTGGACCATATTGAACCATATTGGACCATATTGAACCATCATATTGGACCATATTGAATGATGTTCCATGAAGTTGCACCATGCTGCATGATGTTGTATTATGTTGGATGATGTTAATAATATTGGACAATGTTGTGTTATATTGGACAATGTTGTGGACCATATTGAACCATATTGGACCATATTGAACCATCATATTGGACCATATTGAATGATGTTCCATGAAGTTGCACCATGCTGCATGATGTTGTATTATGTTGGATGATGTTAATAATATTGGACAATGTTGTGTTATATTGGACAATGTTGTGGGATGTTGCAACATGTTGCATCATATTGCAATATATGGCGTGATGTTCTGATTTCTGTGGTCATGTTGCACCATATTGAATGATGTTCCATGAAGTTGCACCATGCTGCATGATGTTGTATTATGTTGGATGATGTTGCATAATATTGGACAATGTTGTGTTATATTGGACAATGTTGTGGGATGTTGCAACATGTTGCAATATATGGCGTGATGTTGCACCATGTTGCTTAATGTTGAATCATGTTCTGGGAAGTTTTAGATATTGCACCATGTTGTTGTTTAGAAGTTGCACCATGCTGCATGATGTTGTATTATGTTGGATGATGTTGCATAATATTGGACAATGTTGTGTTATATTGGACAATGTTGTGGACCATATTGAACCATATTGGACCATATTGAACCATCATATGTTGCTTAATGTTGCATCATGTTCTGGGAAGTTTTAGATATTGCACCATGTTCCGTCATGTGTACCACGTTATAGCATGTTGCGCGAAATTGTATTATTCCTCATGTTGCCTCGTATTGGGTCTTGTGTTTTTCGTTTAGATATCAGGCGATATGTTCCATCATATTGCGAATATTTCGCCATGTTATGTTGGCTGCATTACGATGACATTATATGGTTACACTAATCGCGTCCTTTAGAAAATGTTGGTTGTTATGAATAACAATATTTATTTGTAGAATGTTTTTTTAACAAAATTCGCTAATTAATGTTTTAAATCAGGGCCCTTTTTTAAATTTTTTCACCTCAAAAGATTTTGATATCGTCTGCTGTAGCCCGGGTTGTTATAAAAAAAAAATCCTTTTCGGCTAGCACGAGTTTGATAAAAATGGGAGAGGAATTCCTAGGAATCAAACACAAGTTCATTTAGTGGGGCGCGGAACCCTTTTTTAAATATTTCTTGGCCCGAACGATTTGGATAAAAATTGCTGTCATAAGAATTTTCCTATACCATGACCAGATTGCGATAAGTTTTAACTTTGGGAATTTTTTTTTTATGGTTTTTGGAATTTTAATAAAACTGGGTGAGGCAATCGATCGTAATTTTGGGCAATTTGTACAGAGGTGGTCTAGTGTAGCAGCTATGTCGCTTCTGTAGTTCTTCAATTGAACTATCATCCCAATGAAAGGGGATGCAACTCCGATTAATGATGAAAATGGGAATATAATACAAATTTTAGACATGACTCTGGAAAATTGCTAATTTAAATGAACCTAACCCTTAGGTTAACTTAAATGAATCTTTTAACCGATTGAGATGCAACTCTTTTGTTTTGTATGGTTATAGGATAGGATCCACACCTCTTATTCTAGATCTATTATATCCTTTTATATTAATACTTTTTACGCTATTCGCCGTAGGCACTTGGCGAAACACAATAATACTTAATAAACACATTTTATTAAACACTTGTTTCTTATTTCGCAAAATTATATTTTTGAATATTTTAATTAAAAAAGTTGTTCAAAAAGTTGCCCCAATAAGCCTACCAATCGTCTCGAAACTATTCGAAAAAACCATTATCGCAAATATTAAACCGGGATTACGAAACATCATCCCTAGTCATCAGTTTGGTTTCAGAAATAAGGTCAGCATACGAAGAGAAAAAAATACTGCTCCGCCGTATTCTTCATAAAATTAATCTTAAATTGCCAGAAATTTACCAACTTATGAAGTCGTATTTGACAAATCGCAGATATTATGTGAAATACAACACCTCTAAATCAAACGAGAAAAACATTCTGGCTGGAGTACCACAAGGTAGTGTGCTTGGCCCACCGATATATTTAATTTTCACTTCAGATCTACCAACGTCTTCGCAAATTCTGACGTCTCCTTTCGCAGATGATACGGCAATCGTGTATGTAGCCATAAAAATTCGCAAGTGGCGTCCAATATTCTGCAACAACATATATTTATGACATCGAAATATGGCTAAAGAAATGGAAGATAAACGTCAATGAAGAGAAATCGACCCACGTAACATGCACTTTAAATAAGCTTACTTCATATTGAAATGAAACGAGACCATATCAAATTAAAAATTGATAAAATGCACTGGTTGATGGGGAAATATTCAACTAATGACCTAGAATACAAACTTCTCCTATATAATACAATGATTAAACCAATTTGGTCGTATGGGTGTCATAATTATGGCAATCAACCTCAAATTCGAATAACAACCTTGTCCAGCGAACACGCAGTCAAAAATTCTCAGAATGATTACAGGGGCACCCTGGTTCGTAAAAAATTAAAAATATACATAAGGACCTTAGCATCATAACTGTCAAAGACGAATTACAAAGATGCGGATCAACAATATAACGGTGAATACAATCATACAGTGAATAAAGTGAACATACAGACAATTAAATTTTTTTTTCTCCAACATTTACCAAGTTATAAAGTAAAAATGGACGACATAGACAAGGCGATAAATACGAGCGGATCGTGAACGAAGCGTGTGCATGAGGCGGCCAATTCGCATGAGGATTTGGATATCGTTTCGAAAGTGGTAGTAAAAAACACTGACGAAACAATTTCAATGAAACCGCATTAAAAAAGCAAACGCAAGCCGATTATCAATGACAACGAGGACAAAGTCAACGGAAGAGCTTGAAGGGGTAGGGAAGGAAGTCCAAGCCAGGCGGCGACAGTTGCTATAACTTCGCTGGCGAACGAAAAAGTCAAACATCTAACGGAAGAAAATGCTGAATTAAAAAACATACTACAAACAACAAATGCAGAGATAGCGGAACTTAAAAAAATGTTAACACAAAACAAAGCCGCACAACTGGTAAAAAACCAACCTGATACAGTTCAAATGCAGAACACCCAGCAACCCATACCAACGCAAAACCAATTCTCTAATCTAGAAATAGGCGAACCAATCAATACGGACCTTCGGGAGAGAATGATGAAGGTGAATACCCGGCATTCGAAACAGTCAAAAAATCTGTTAAAATTAAAAATAAATCAACCATTGTAACAAACAATAATAGGTTACAAAAACAACAAATACCAACAATAAAAGACATACAAACAACACTGTAAATATCTGGTCTCTGCCTAGATTTGTGTGCTTAGGTGAGTGTTTGGTTTACCACTGGTAAGCTCCAAATATTCACGGAGAATTAAACTAACTGTTGTTTGGCGTTTATAACTCAATTCTGTTTTATTACCTCGATAAACCGTGTTTTTATACATGAAAATATTAAATACCAAATTATGGATGGCCAGCCAGTTACTATATAAATTTTTTTTGCAAAGATTAGGAACGGCCGACTAAACGGCACAGTGGGTAAAGCTTTTACGTTTGTATCGGGAGGAACCGGGTTCGCATCCCGATAGGAGCAGGATGCAAAGAGAATTTTCATCAACAGATTACGATTACGCTCTATGATGACATGGAACACATCTATGACCCCCCTGTCGGAGTGTAAAGCTCATGGGCCGACCCATCTTCCATGCCAGTATAAGCTGGGTTGCAGCTATGCAATGTGCAGATGGTGGTTAAATTGAACCTATAGCCGTACGCCCTCGAATTGGCTAGGAACGTAAGGACCGAAAAAGTGAAACGCGAAAGAGTTGGGTGAGCCTTGGCCCTAGAACAAATTGCAGGGACAATAAAATAAAAAATAAGAAAAAAGATTAGGAGGAATTATAGACGAGAAAATAAATTATTGGTAAATGTAGGAGGTAATTATAATCAGCCAGCTAGGTTTTCAAATTAGTGCGATTCATCAAAATTTCTATATTTTTAATACCATTTAAAGTTTTTTTAAAGTCGTTAATTTACCTTTCCCATATACGATATTATGCTTTCCGCCATTTTTACCAATTTCGATTACAAAAAGCTCCCCAAAGCGTTTACAATTCGATAAAAAATCTCAGCAAATTATTTTGATTAACACGCTAAAAGAACAAATTGTTACTGTGAATTGGTCCCAGCCGCACTTGACAAGTAGATAACAATATTTTTTTTTGTCTACATTATTAAGAAGATACATCAATACGATAAAATTATATAAATTTTTTTAATTTATGTGATTGTGATTGATTGATTATGTTACGTATTTTCCTCTAAAATCCAAAAATATATTAACAAAAAAAAAATTGATTAATGATGTTCCGTTGAAGCTTTTGGTACTGTACGACATATTAATTAGATAAGCTTGTTGTATATTTTTAGTTGATGAATTAATTATGGAAAAATAAACATATTTTTCATTGTGAATGTTTACAGTGTGAATCAAAGTGCGGGATGCCCACCACCGCAAAATATGTACATACCATAAAATTTATTTACACACCTAATTTGTCATGAAAATGAAACATTTATTTACGTTACTGTGTTCCGTATATAATAAAAAAAAGCTTTCTTTTCGTTATTATTATTTTCGGTTCATTGTGTGTTACCAAAGCCGAAACATTACAACATAATTTTGTTCGACTTTTTGCTTTATTACCTGCATTGCATTACTACAACAATGTTCACGAAACAAAAAAAAATGTTTTATAATAAATTCTTATATGATACGATATGTAGACGATAAAATTTATTATTTTTCTATATAAATAGGAAGCTCTGTTCGTTTGTTTCTATATGTACTCACTTCAGAAGTGCTTGTATTCTTTGGTACGAAAAGCTCTGTGCAGTTTATACAACGTACTCAGTAATAGAAGCGAGTAGTGCACAAAAATTTACATTAAGCTGTATAAATCATCTGGCAAAGGAGCCGGTTTGGGTCTTTTCCTCTCTTGTATTATTTATCTTTATTGAGAAATGGTTTTTTTGGTTATTGTTGTGATTTTTATTTTGATCTTAACGAAGCTTTTTGTATTTTTTTTTCTGATGTGTATAAAAAAATATTATTTAAAAAAAAAATTTATAATGTATTATGGATGAACTGTATATGTGCATGCAATGGAATGAAATATATACAGGACAATTAGAATTTTATAAGGATCAGAAATTTTTTATGATTTTGTGTTCGTTCCGCATATAACATTCATATACTACATAATATAAAGAAAGGAGGAAGCCTTTAAGCGCACAATACAAAAATAAACTTGGGAATGTTAGAATATAAGATTTTGTGTAACCATTGTTCTCCTTGAGCTTTTTTTTTTGTTACTGACTATATATACCGGGATACGAGCACATTGTACGATTATAATCGTGCGGTTCAAAAACAAATATTAATTTTAATGTTTTGTTTTTGTGAAACCGCGCACACAGCATATACCCACCTCCACCTACTAGAACCACACGAATCCACACAATATAAGAGCTTTTTTACACACAACACAAAAATATTATTATTTTTTTTTTTTTTGGTCAGAGATTAAAACCGAAATAAAAATACAGTTTGATGGCGACATAATGTCGTCTTGAGGGCGATTGTTTACACTTTTAAGAGATTTTATATATTTTTTTTTTCTTTGGTTTTGTTTTGTGTATTGAAAAAGCTTTTATTTCAACATCATTATTATTCATGGGATGGAAAATATTTCAACAGAAATATATACACACTATAACATACACATAAACAATACAAACAACAATAATAACAATAAAATTGGACATTGAATGTTTTTAAGCTTCCCGAATCCCGTAGACGGTATACCAAATACATTTCGATATGTTTCGTATTTTTAGTTGTATGGTGTATATAAATTTTATTGTCTTCATTCTATGTGATTGAGCTTTTAAGTTTTATTTTTATTTTCATTTCGAAGCTTTTATGTGTGTTTGTATCGATATAGACTTTTTAGGGTGATATTGATATTATTATATTCGTTCATCTTTCACTATATATGCGACTTTGTCCAGTTCGAATGAAAATTAAGTGCCTTATTTAGTATTTTGTTTTCCTTTATTTGTCGATTTAAAAATGAATTAGGTTATAATATGGAGTTGTTATTTTGCCATTATACCGGTTCGAAAACAATACTTAATCAAAAACTAGAATCTTGGTTGATTCATTGCGGCTGTTAAGATGATCCTATTGAATTTTGCCGAAATCAGCACCGACCGAAATTGATTCTTGGCTTTTGATTCCTAGAAGTTCTCTTCTTCAATTTTTATCCGTGCCAGCCGAAAAAGAAAATTAAATAAAAAAACATTGACTAAGGGGCACGTTGGTTAAACCTTTGGCGTTTAAATCGGGAGGAATCGGGCTAAAATCCCAATATTGGGGCAGGATGCAAAAGTCAGATACATCAACAGATTTGATTACGATCTGTGATTAATCAAAAGTTAGTTAATCAAAATAATTTGCTGAGATTTTTTGTCGACTTGTAAACGCTTCGGGGAGCTTTTTGTAATCGAAATTGGTAAAAATGGTGGAAAGCATAATATCGTATATGGGAAAGGTAAATCAACGACTTGAAAAAAACTTTAAATGCTATTAAAAATATAGAAATTTTGATGTATCGAGCTATATTGTGTAACAATCGCACTAATTTGAAAACCTAGCTGGCTGATTATAATTACCTCCTACATTTACCAATAATTTATTTTCTCGTCTATAATTCCTCCTAATCTTTTTTCTTATTTTTTATTTTATTGTCCCTGCAATTTGTTCTAAGGCCAAGGCTCACCCAACTCTTTCGTGGTTCACTTTTTCGGTCCTTACGTTCCTAGCCAATTCGAGGGTGTACGGCTATTGGTTCAAACTTACCACCATCTGCACATTGCATAGCTGCAAGCCAGCTTATACTGGCATGGAAGATGAGTCGACCCATGAGCTTTGCACTCCGACTGGGGGGGTCATAGATGTGTTCCATGTCATCATAGAGCGTAATCGTAATCTATTGATGAAAATTCTCTTTGCATCCTGCTCCTATCGGGATTCGAACCCGGTTCCTCCCGATATAAACGCCAAAGCTTTACCCACTGTACCGTTTAGTCGGTCTTTCCTAATCTTTGCAACAAAAAAATTATATAGTAACTGGCTTGAGTTGTGATGAAAATGATAAACGTACCTCAAGCTGGTTCCTAAAAAATATTCACAAAGAATTAACTTCTATTTAGGTATTTTCACGAATTCTACTCTACAAAAGTGGTTAAACCTACACCGGATAAAATAACCGGCATCACTGTAAGCTGACCATCCATAATTTGATACATATTTATTACAATTGATTGTACAAATCCCGATTTTTACCAATTATTAACCAACTTAAATAATTTTATTCACCTGATCGCTACCAGATTTTTGGCCAAATGTTACTCTAGAAGTTGTGTCGTCATGGGTAGGACAATCTTATCCAGGTGTGTTATAAAATATTTTGTGTTATACAGGGTAGGCCATCTGTTGGTCCTTTTTTCAATCGATGAATTTTAGTACTTAATGTTACCTGTTCTAAAAAATTCTTTGGCATACGAAAAGTGAAAAATATGCCATCTACCATCATGGAGTCGCTAACAACACAACAACGTATTTTGATTGTCCCAATTTATTATGAAAATAGTCGTTCAAAAACAACAACATTTCGTAAATTACGTGGGCGTTTTGGTCAACATGGACGTCCTACAGTGGAAGGTCGTAGATCGTATTAACATGTTCATCCAGTTCATTCAGCTGTTAGTGAAAGTGTTCGTAATCAACCAAGCACATTACCCAGGCATCGTTCACAAGAACTAACTAAAAAATTTAAACCATCAGACCATTTAAGTTATCGTCGTTTTGTGAACGCTTAAACGAAATGAAGGTTTTCCATCAAGTCATCTTTAGCGACGAAGCCCATTTTCATTTTAATCACCATGTTATTCACGAAGCAGAAGTTCATTTTCTAAAAGTCACTGTTTGGTGTGGTTATGGAGCATTGCACCGTTGTTCTTTAAAAACGAACAGAAAAATGCCCTTACAGTGAATGGGTAACCTTATCGTAACATGTTAACAGTTTTTTTTGTGGCTCAAATTGAATGAATTGCGTGTCAACGACCTTTAGTTTCAACAAGACGGAGTGACATGCCACGCAAGTCGTGCAACAATCCATTATTGTCAACAAAATTTGCTGAGCGAAGTTTGCTCGGCATCAACAAGCCCGGATTTAACACCACTTGTAATTTTTGTGGGGTTATTTGAAAGGTAAGATGTATGCTAATCATCCACAAACAATTCAACTTAAAAACAACATTCGAGCTGAAATTGAGGACATTGATCCGCTTTTATTGGAAAAGATCATAGAGAATTTTGTTGTTTGGATGCAAGCCTGTAGACGAAGGTGTGGTGGGCATATGAACGATATTGGTTTGCATAAATAAAAGACATAGAACCACCTTTTCTTATCAATAAAAAAAAGTTGACATTTCATCCCAAAATGTCTGTTTTATTTACAAATTAAAACAGGACTAACAGATTGTCCATCCTGTATTAGACGGAATTGTCATCAAAAAATGTAGGTTTAAAACTGCAATATAAAAGTCGGTTTAACCGTCTTTATGCCAGCCTATAGTACTGGACATGGTGGATGGGTCGGCCCATGAGTTTTGCACGCCGATAGGGGTCATAGTTGTATTCCTCTTAATCACAGATAATAATCTGTTGATGAAAATTTTCTTAAACATTAGGCGTTGAAACGCAGTTAGAGCATTAGAAGGTTCAAGATGGAGCACGTTGCTGTGGTTTCAGAGAAATGGCAGCAGATGTGTTGAAGACCCATCAAAACAAAGAGATGATAAGATCGAGTCGCGACAGAGCTGAGGATGAGAAACAATACAGGAGCGAGAAGTTTATCCGCTAAAACAATATCAGAGCAAAAACTCAATTCAGACGACGTTGCATTGAGAAAATTGGCCTAGGGGAAGCTAGGTCACTATACGTCTGAAAGTGTACGCAACGATTGACTGATCGTTTTGCAAAGGAGCCTGATTCGGTAGATAAGCAACATGAAAACTAGCGAGAGGAACACATACCGGGGATTAAGAAAACCACAAAGGGTTCAAGAAACAGTCAATATCAGGAGCATCCTGTTGGTTCTAGCTCAGGCGGTGTAAGTGTGCATAAAAAGAGAGCCGTAAAGGCCAGAAAAAAGGGGGGGCTGTCAAATTGCAAGATTATTGCTTCTACGACGTTGGTCATTCATTTTTTCACAGCAGACGTCCTTGTTCGTGGCCGCAACATATCTCATTCACTCAGCAAATCGTGATTCTTTTACTTAGTTTGAATATTAGGAAAAGCCTGTTGAACCAATTCTTGTCTTGATGTCCCTAAATTGCATAAGTTATGAGGCAATGAAATTCGTCCTGAGGTGAGATCAACCGGCACCTTAATTTTAGCGTTTTTGTGCGCCATTTTGTGCTTTTCTCGTACCGGATTCTTTGGAACTGTTGTACCTTAGAATTTCAATGAATTGCATCTTCAAGACTTCAAAACGGAATGACCATTGGTTGCAAATCTTCCCCTAGTAGCAATGTCGCAGTTTATTCCGGATGATCCAAGAGCTACGGCTATCTCATTTTGAGATTTTATTGCTGCCAGAAACAATCTAATAACGATCATTAGGAACAATTGATTGCACATACGGTCACCCGTATTGTAATTTTGTTAACGGAGCAATTCTATATCGGACGAACCAGCCGCAGATCGATTCAGCAAAGAAATTCTTAATTGATTGAGATCTTTGTTCGCGATTTCTAAGCACAACAAAGGTTGTCCGTCGACCAGCACACCAAAGGTTGTCCGGCTCTCCTCGTTTTTGTCGTTCATATGATTGTCTACGTGCCTACATATTACGGCGCACTGGAATACGACACTGCGTAGTAATACGTAGACACTTCCGAATAAAGCATTGTTTTCTCAAACGAGTCATTTTGACATAACGTGAACAAAGAATTACAGAATAACTGTAATCTGGAATAACCGTTGGTGTAACATTGAGATGAATAGAAAGAATTCCAAACTTTTGACCAAACGCTCAAGTGTAAATTCGATGACGCAAATTTTGAATCAGTCAGACCAAATCGAAAGTAGCCGTTTCAACTTAATCGAGGATTAAGAAGAATTTTATAATCGTCCGTGAATTTAATTTGTTTAAGAATTTTTTTCGGCTTTTCGGACAAAATATTATTTTAATGGACACCCATACAATGTTTACGACTATTTTAGTCGCAGGAAACAAAGAGGCCATTTATTAACTTTGTGTACACAAGTACGCCCTGGGGTTAAAGGTTTGGGGGAGGGGAGTGCATTTTTTCTACTTTTGTGGTAGAAATATTGTTAATAAATGGCCTCTTTGTTTTCTGCGACTAAAATAGTCGTAAACATTGTATGGGTGTCCATTAAAATAATATTTTGTCCGAAAAGCCGAAAAAAATTCTTAATCGAGGATATTTCTTGTTCAAAATTGCTTCGGTTCAATAACAATTCCTCTATTGTGGTATTCCCTTGAACATTGTTTTCTTTCGATCCTGTTGGGACACATGACATATGTCCCGGTAGACGTTCTATCAGCTCTAAAACCAAAAATACACATGAGAAATGATTGAAATTAGTCCCAGTTCGTAGTTTATGATGAATTAGCCAGTAAAATATAAAGAGATGGAACATTTTTAAAAATAGTGGTGAAAAGGTAATTTTACTGCCGAAGGTTTTTTAAATATACTGTCGTCTGTGGATATAAGCAGTGTTGTGCAATTGTATGTAAAAAACTGTTTTATACATTTTTTACGTAAAAAATGGTAAATTACTTAAATTACTGTATAATACGTATAATATTGTATAAAATCAAACGCAGATTTAAAAATCTTAGTAAAGTCGCAAACCTTAATATACGAAAAGTAAATTTGTATCATATTAATAGATTTAATTTTAGTCGATAAAAACTATATTAATAAAAGATGCTAAGTTAAATTAATATAAAATACGACATAAGCACAACTACAGAAGTCGTTATCCAAATATACACTTCGCAAATGCAATTACTGCGAGGAACACTGCGTAAAATATTCGTAACTAATTCAAAAACATCAATTCTTACGTATATGAAAAAAATTGAATATATGATGTAAAATGAGAAATGGATTTGAAATTTTTGAATTTATTTATATTACTTCTAATTTATAAATTATAATTAAAATTAAAATATTTGTAGAAAAATATAAATAAAAGTAGTTTTTCCACGTTGGAAAGTGTTTATAAGATTACATATGGGATCAAACAATTCTTTTGAGTTTTGTACGCTTTCGATAAAATCTTTATCAAAAATAAGTTTTAATATATTGTTACGAATTTTGTTCGCCCCAAGATCAGGCACGGTGGTCATCCCCTATTTTATATTATGTTATCTATATTGAAAAGTACTAGTGAAAAGTATTTGTTTGTTTTTGTTAAAAGAAACGATAATTAATGGATAAACGGGATCGCTTTCCGATCTTGACAACGAAAAAAAATATCGCACGATGATGATTACGGTTTTTTGTTTACCTATAAAAAGGCAATTGAATCAACACGCGGGGAGTTGAATATTAAGTTCGGTAGCAGTAGCACCAAACAATTCAATTATTATTTTTTTTTTTTTCCGAGAGTGTCGAATTTAAGTTCTGTATAGTTATTTGCCTAAATTAAGTAAAGTCTAACTTAAAATTAATTTTTTTTTTAAATGCTAACTACTTTACTTATACTATCTAAAACTTACTAGATTCTAAGTTAAATGATATGTGAAATTTATTAACTATAGTAAATTATATTATGATAATAATTTAATAATTTCGTGTATCGACTTCTAATATATAATATACCTATTGTTATAATTCCATAATAATAATTCATATAATATACCTAATAATTCATATAACATAATAATAATAATAATCCTTTGTGAAAATATAATAAAATTTATCAACTAAAAATCAAATAAAAACCTGTGATATAAAAAGCTAAAATTTGAATGGAATAATAAAATCCTATAATCGACAGTGCATTCTAAAACTCAAACATTTCATAATTTTATATGTGTGTTTAGCATCTACCAAAAACTTTGTTTAAAAGAAAAAAATAAATTAATAACGAACTTTTAGTGTTTTAGTGATTTGAGCACCGGTTCAAAAAGAACTGTTCTAAAGTTTTGTACTGAGTGAAAATTCCGTGCTTGTCTAAATTAGAATCATTGCATCGTACTAATGTCTTGTTAAATTGAATGAATTAGTGGTGTTTTAATAATATTCGGAATATTTTTTTTATACATCTGTGTAATAACAAGTGCTTATGTGTATAAGGACAGTGGATACTAAAGTTATTCGTACACATAAAAGCGTGAGTGAACGACAAAATTAGTGATCACAAACTTTTAGTGGAAATTATTTGTGCACAAACATTATAACCCACATGCGTGGGGGTTAAATCGATTAAATTGATGAATTAATCGTATTCAACGCTAAATAAAATTCAATAAAAACGTAGAAAATTTGAGTATACTTATTACAATTCTCTTCATCATGGCTTCCATCTACCGTACGGCCTAACGTATGGTAAACGACAAATCAACCAATATGGAAGAAAAATTGGATGGAAAAGGCTTCAACCATACAAATCGTTAAGTCAGTTAATCTTTTTCTTTAATAATAATTTTTAATATTAATTACTATTCATATTTAAAAACAAATCTTTAGATAATTTCATGAATTATATAAATTTTAATAACTATTCATAAGTTATCATTATTAGCATAACAAAGTACTTCCAACATTTTTTTTTGGGTTTTTTTCTGTTTTTTTTTATTTTTTTTATTTGCGAATATTATTGCTATTTTGATAATATTCCAGCGGTTTGAAATAATTTGTTATGGTGGTATTATTATTTCGTAGCGTTACCTAATTTACTAACATTGACTAATACTTTAAAAATCTAAATTTTCATTTCCTGTTTAAAAATTTCTTAAATAAAATTTATTCATAATGAGTTATTCAGAACTTAAAAGGACTAGTTTTTCGCTTTAATTCACCTTGTCGGTTGCTCGTTTTTGCGATGTATTTTCTTTGTCAAGTGATTTAGTTGTCTAAGATGGAGTGATTTAAGTGAAAGTGAGGATGGGACCGTGACAGGATAGGTGAGTTCTCGTGGTAAGTATGACTGTCTGAGCTAGTGGTATAGCGATCCAACTCTGGGTTATAATAAATATATAATTTCATCTGGTGGCAATTCCAGAATTAGGCAAGCTTCTCCCTCCAAAATCCCACGCCCAAACTGCTGAGCCATAGCCGCGCTTCAAGAGTCCACCAAGGAAGCCTCTGCCTGATTAAAGTTTTTTTTTCTGTTTTCGATCTGGGCTTCTAGTTCCACAATAGAAGTATCTATTGGTTGTGACCACATGCCTGTCCGTTAGATCGTTACAGTGGCGCCCAAACTTGCTTTATTTTACGGCTATATAATTTTAATCAATTTATACAATTTAATTTTTTTTTACTATTTTTCCGTTAATCATCCATGTGCGCATTTGCCTCCATACTTGTTGTGTTGATGCTAATGTTAGTTTTCATATGGGTGTGTTATTTTTTTTTCCATTAACCGTTTTATTATTTTTTTTTTTCTGTATATTGTTAAAGCCACGTGAATACACCTATATATTTCCAGGTGCAAACCTGTTGACGGTAGGTGTGGTTCAAGGCCTTGAACATTATTAAACGGTTACAAGAAACCGCAATCTTTCCAAATCTTAGTTTGTTGATGTCATTGTTCGAGTTTCATTAAATTTGTACGAGTTCATGCGATTTTCATACAATTGGTTCCTTCACAAATGAGGTAGATTTATTTGTAGAATATGACTACCATGAATTCTTGTTGTCCTTGTTCTTTCTTAAATTTTTCTTCTCGCTATACCACCACAGACAATCATACGTACCTACTTTTAGAGCTCGCTTCATTCTGCCACGGCTGCATCCTCTCTTGCTAACTCGCGAATTTAAAATATATATTATCGTGTCAATTATAAGATTTTATTATTAGCAATATTTTTCTTCATTCAAAAAAGGAAAAAAAGAAAAGAAGAAAACAAATAATAAAAATAAAAATTTTCCTGATTTTGTCTTTACGGATTAGTACAATAAACAAAACAAAAAAATTTTCCTAAAACATAAGATTATTCAGTCCCATTTACGATTTTAATTTTATTTTATAGTTTACATTGCCTTATTTTGAACAAATTCCATATTTTTTTTAGTCCCACCAATACCTATTTTGAAATATCCGTGTTTGGTTTAAATAAATTAAATTCACAATGGCGACATTTATTTTAAAATCCGAAAATCTAGAAAGTGACGATTTTCGAATAGAATGCGAGATACGTGAAATAAGTGGTCCTCTGAAGACCCAATTTGCCGCTCTAGATGCTCGTTTTCAACAGGAAACTGATCGTAAGGAATTAGTACCCGTAAAACCTCATAAATATGCGCTTCGATTTCCGAATAGCGAAATATCTTTAATTTCCATTAAACTACAAGACCTTCGAGCGAGGTGCCTTAAACTTCTGGAGAACAATCCTGATGCAGACGAAGAACTCGAAATTATCGCTACTCAATTAATTCATATCCGAGGACGTATGGAACGCCTATATACTTTAGCTGAGGTACGAATTGCATGTGAGACGTATTTAGAAAGTTGTAATAATCTGTTAACATTATGTGTAAATCACAAGCAAAAGTCGCAGGACGTGGACACTTCGTTAATGAACCTGAGTCAACTTCACATAGCGGACTTCGTCGAAGAGATTCCCAGTAAACAACCAGAGCCACAAAAGCCTCCAATGGAACATCCAACACTAGAAAATCGGTCGACTCCGAATTCGCGTGTTGCATGTCCCGAAAAACAACATCGTGAGGCCAATGTTCAACCTCCTCCACAGTCGTATTATCAGCATCCACCACAACCCGGTTATATTAATCCGTTATTACCGCCCCCGGTCTATCAGAATTTTCCACCCTATCAGCCAATGACGCAATTACCATGGGGAGGAAATTTTACGTCACAT
The DNA here is from genome assembly GCA_932526605.1 of Nephrotoma flavescens. Taxonomy (NCBI): domain Eukaryota; kingdom Metazoa; phylum Arthropoda; class Insecta; order Diptera; family Tipulidae; genus Nephrotoma; species Nephrotoma flavescens. The sequence continues at coordinate 274,376,243 of OW052220.1, forward strand.
TATAATTGGAGACCTCAAGCAACCGTTGCTGAGCCGCATAGTGCACAAAACGTGACCTCTCAAAATCATGATTTTTCTGAAAATCCAGGTGGCCATTTACAAAAATTAGCAAAACCAACTCCCGTTTATAAATGGAATGTGAAGTTTGATGGTTTACCGTGCAGTATGGCCATAGAAAAATTCTTCATGCGAATTGAACACCTAGCCATGACCCATGGTGTGTCTTTAGAACAGTTAGTTAATGATGTAACATTTCTACTCAGTGGTCCTGCTCAAGAACATTATTGGCTTACCCTTCAGAATAATCCTAAATGTACTTGGCATAATCTTCGTTATTCGTTCCTTCACCGTTTTCAAGATCGACGGACAGATGTTGATATTCGAAAGCTAATTGATGATCGCAAGCAAAAGCCGGATGAAACTTTTGTAGACTTCTATTACGATATTCTCTCAATAGCGATGCCAATGAAAATTCCACTTTCGGAGCGCGAACTATTAGAAATTCTGAAGAAAAATATGCGTCTCGGATTAATTACTCATTTAGCTGGAAGACTAATAGACTCAGTTAGCGAACTGGTCAGTATTTGCATTTCGACTGAAGACACCTGGAAAAGAATTGGACATACCCCAGCCATGGAGATGGGTAGAGAGGCGCATACCATACACGCCATATCAACTTCTAATGGGAACTTTCCAGTTGCAAACGCTATGATTCCGGAGAGTGGCTCTTCTCGATCGATCGTCTGTAATGATCCCAATTTTTCAGCTCATTTCTGACCTCCAGATGCCTCGGTTGAATATTATTCTCCGTACAATGTCAGTGAGGTGAATTGTGGTCAGTCGATTCCGTTCAACCGTAACGTTGCCCCGCCATCAATGCTTTACTGTTTTAATTGTCGGCGAGTCGGCCACCATTGGTTTAGATGTGATTTGCCTTCCAAAACGTTCTGTTATGTTTGTGGTAAAGCAGAGGTCAAAACAGTACATTGCTCCGAGTGTTCCAGAAAATCGGAAAACGCCACTCCGGAGATGAGACGAAGCGGTCCAGCTCATTTCCGACCTCCAAATTCTGGACCTCGAACCATTTTGCCGCGACCCCAAACGATGGGTTCCAAACTCCAATCGGACAACCAACATCATCCATGAATTTTGCTCCTGCTAATTCTATCAAAACGTTTGACCGTAATCGCCTTAAACTAAACTCGTTTAGACTTCGATCTAAGAAATATTTTGTTGAACGCAGGCTCATGTATGCCAAATGTGCTGAAACAGTATTAAATACTTGGCCTGGAACTTCCGAAGACAACCGTCCTTTTATTACTGTCGAGCTTGAGGGTACCAAACTCAAAGGTCTCTTAGATAGCGGAGCGACCATTACGGCACTTGGTAATGGAGCCTCCCACTTCATTGCTAAACATAAACTCGTGCTCCATCCAATAGCGACATACGTTCAAACGGCTTGCGGTTCCTCCCAACCAGTAGTAGGATATATTAACGCAAATGTGTCGTTCCATGCGAAAACAGTCCCTATGAAAATTTTTGTGGTTCCCTCGCTCCAGCAATCTTTATATTTAGGGTGTGACTTTTGGGAGAGTTTTGGTATCGCACCCAGGGTAGTTGCAGAATTAGATTTAGAATCAGTCACTCAAAATATAGAAAAACTACCGAAACAGCACGATCTGACCGAAGATCAACGGCAGCAGCTCCAGAACATAATCGCCCGTTTTCCAAACTTCGAGAACAAGGGGCTAGGACGCACTCATTTACTGAGTCACCACATTGACGTTGGTGATGCGTCACCGGTCAAACAACGATTCTACGCTGTCTCCCCAGCGGTACAAAAACTAATTTACCAAGAGCTTGACCGAATGCTTCAATTAGATGTAATTGAAGAAAGCTATAGTGCCTGGAGCTCCCCGATGGCAATTGTGAAGAAGGCCAATGGAAACGTGCGATTATGTCTGGATGCCAGGAGATTAAACGCTCATACTAAAAAGGATGCCTACCCACTACCGTTGATTGACGGCTTACTGAGCAGACTGGACCAGACTAGGTATATTTCGAGCTTGGATCTGAAGGATGCCTTTTGGCAAATCCCCTTGGATCCAGGCTCCCGGGAGAAAACAGCGTTTACCATCCCGGGACGCCCATTGTACCAATTTAAAGTGATGCCGTTTGGACTCTGCAATGCACCCCAAACTTTGTCGAGGTTGATGCACCGGGTTATTCCTCATCAACTGCATGATCGGGTATTTGTATATCTCGATGATCTCTTAATAACCACAGCCACATTAGATGAACACTTCGAGATTCTTTCCGAAGTAGCTGATCGACTCACAGAAGCGGGTCTTACCATCAATGTGGAAAAATGTAGCTTCTTACTGAGAGAAATCGAATACCTTGGTCATGTAGTTGGTGAGGGAGGGTTACGTCCTAATCCCGAGAAAGTGAGGGCCATTGCAGAGTTCCCAGCACCAAAAACTATTCGTCAAGTGAGAAGGTTCTTGGGTGTCACGGGATGGTATCGCCGTTTCATTCGAAATTATTCCGTGATGTCGGCCCCCCTGACTGACCTTTTGAAGAAGGGTCGAAAGTTCTACTGGAGCGAAGAAGCGCAACAATCGTTTGAGGAGCTAAAATCAGCGTTGGTCTCAAGTCCGGTTTTAGCCACACCTGATTTCAATAAGCGTTTTTTTATCCAGTGTGACGCGAGCTCGACGGGTGTCGGAGCTGTCCTTTTTCAAAAGGATCACGGTGGGGAGGATAGACCTTTGGCATATATGTCGCATAAACTTTCAGGTGCCCAACGTAATTACAGTGTGACGGAACTTGAATGCTTAGCAGCATTGATGGCTATTGATAAATTTCGAGCATATGTCGAAGGGCTTCCGTTCACTGTAATTACGGACCACGCGAGTTTGACATGGTTGATGTCAACCAAAGATTTGACTGGTCGATTGGCTCGTTGGAGCTTAAAGCTCCAGGGCTTTAATTTTTCTATTGAGTACCGCAAGGGCTCGCAAAACTGTGTCCCCGATGCGTTGTCACGTGTTCATATGGATGAATTTTCTCTTTTAGAGCGACCCTTAAATATTCCATACGATTCTCCTGCTTTTCAATCGGAAAACTATACAAAACTAATATTGGCTTTGGAAACCAATCGCTCTAAAACTAATATTAAAACCCTCGATGGTAAGGTGTACATCAATCTTAAGCCTCTAACGGAAATTCCAACTGATGACGATATACCCTGTTGGAAATTAATTGTCCCCGACGAGCTTAGGAAATCGTTAATTAATTCTAGCCACACACCTCCAAGTTCTGCCCATTTAGGCATACGGAAAACCGTAGATATTTTAAAACGCTATTTTTATTGGCCCGGCTTATCAAATGATGTCAAAAATTTCATTAATGCTTGTGAATTATGTAAAACTAACAAGGCTCTCAACTATTGCAATCGTCCTCCATTGGGAACTCTTCCTGCTACTTCGAAACCCTGGCAAAGGATATACCTCGATTTCTTGGGACCTTACCCCCGAACGCGTAAGGGTAACACCCATATACTGATTGCCGTCGACCATTTATCTAAATTTGTATTAACCAGGGCTGTGCGTCAAGCAACTGCCAATGAAGTGGTACGATTTCTCGAATCACAGGTGTTTTTAATGTTCGGGGTTCCTGAGGTAGTAGTGACAGATAATGGGAAACAATTCGATAGTAGTCTAATGAATGACCTCTGTGGAAAATATGGTGTACGTCATATATTTACGGCGAAATATGCACCTCAGGGCAACGCATCCGAGAGAGTAAATCGCACTTTACTTGCAGCACTTCGCTCATATATTCACTCGGACCAGAAAGTGTGGGATATTCAACTAGATGCCGTGACAAATGCGTTAAGGAATTCGGTCCATGAAGCCACTGGAGTGTCTCCACATTTCACAGTATTTGGACAACACGCTGTTCTTCATGGCTCGGTATATAAACTGCTTAAGGCGAGCCAAGAACTTGGGGGAAATCAAGTATATTTAGAGGATAAACCAGAGATGTTGCATCGGGTGTACGGAAAAGTTGCACAGCACTTAGAAGCGGCAAATCGGAAATCTCAGTTAATATACAACACACGAAGTAGACTACCCGACGTTCGTGTAGGACAAACGGTTTTCGTCCGAAATTTCGTCCAGAGCAAGGCATCCGATAATTTTGCGGCTAAGCTCGCACCCAAGTTTATAAAATGTGTGGTCTCTAACGTAATTGGTAATGTTTCAGTGGAGCTAGACGATTTGAATGGACAATCTATTGGAGTTTACCATCTCAAAGACATAAAAGTATAATTCGGAATTCTTGATTTGGTCATTTGACTTATACCCGGAATAAGACTCATCTCAGGGCAAGGTCGTCCCCACGATTTGTTACGAATTTTGTTCGCCCCAAGATCAGGCACGGTGGTCATCCCCTATTTTATATTATGTTATCTATATTGAAAAGTACTAGCGAAAAGTATTTGTTTGTTTTTGTTAAAAGAAACGATAATTAATGGATAAACGGGATCGCTTTCCGATCTTGACAACGAAAAAAAATATCGCACGATGATGATTACGGTTTTTTGTTTACCTATAAAAAGGCAATTGAATCAACACGCGGGGAGTTGAATATTAAGTTCGGTAGCAGTAGCACCAAACAATTCAATTATTATTTTTTTTTTTTCCGAGAGTGTCGAATTTAAGTTCTGTATAGTTATTTGCCTAAATTAAGTAAAGTCTAACTTAAAATTAATTTTTTTTTTAAATGCTAACTACTTTACTTATACTATCTAAAACTTACTAGATTCTAAGTTAAATGATATGTGAAATTTATTAACTATAGTAAATTATATTATGATAATAATTTAATAATTTCGTGTATCGACTTCTAATATATAATATACCTATTGTTATAATTCCATAATAATAATTCATATAATATACCTAATAATTCATATAACATAATAATAATAATAATCCTTTGTGAAAATATAATAAAATTTATCAACTAAAAATCAAATAAAAACCTGTGATATAAAAAGCTAAAATTTGAATGGAATAATAAAATCCTATAATCGACAGTGCATTCTAAAACTCAAACATTTCATAATTTTATATGTGTGTTTAGCATCTACCAAAAACTTTGTTTAAAAGAAAAAAATAAATTAATAACGAACTTTTAGTGTTTTAGTGATTTGAGCACCGGTTCAAAAAGAACTGTTCTAAAGTTTTGTACTGAGTGAAAATTCCGTGCTTGTCTAAATTAGAATCATTGCATCGTACTAATGTCTTGTTAAATTGAATGAATTAGTGGTGTTTTAATAATATTCGGAATATTTTTTTTATACATCTGTGTAATAACAAGTGCTTATGTGTATAAGGACAGTGGATACTAAAGTTATTCGTACACATAAAAGCGTGAGTGAACGACAAAATTAGTGATCACAAACTTTTAGTGGAAATTATTTGTGCACAAACATTATAACCCACATGCGTGGGGGTTAAATCGATTAAATTGATGAATTAATCGTATTCAACGCTAAATAAAATTCAATAAAAACGTAGAAAATTTGAGTATACTTATTACAATTCTCTTCATCATGGCTTCCATCTACCGTACGGCCTAACGTATGGTAAACGACAAATCAACCAATATGGAAGAAAAATTGGATGGAAAAGGCTTCAACCATACAAATCGTTAAGTCAGTTAATCTTTTTCTTTAATAATAATTTTTAATATTAATTACTATTCATATTTAAAAACAAATCTTTAGATAATTTCATGAATTATATAAATTTTAATAACTATTCATAAGTTATCATTATTAGCATAACAAAGTACTTCCAACATTTTTTTTTGGGTTTTTTTCTGTTTTTTTTTATTTTTTTTATTTGCGAATATTATTGCTATTTTGATAATATTCCAGCGGTTTGAAATAATTTGTTATGGTGGTATTATTATTTCGTAGCGTTACCTAATTTACTAACATTGACTAATACTTTAAAAATCTAAATTTTCATTTCCTGTTTAAAAATTTCTTAAATAAAATTTATTCATAATGAGTTATTCAGAACTTAAAAGGACTAGTTTTTCGCTTTAATTCACCTTGTCGGTTGCTCGTTTTTGCGATGTATTTTCTTTGTCAAGTGATTTAGTTGTCTAAGATGGAGTGATTTAAGTGAAAGTGAGGATGGGACCGTGACAGGATAGGTGAGTTCTCGTGGTAAGTATGACTGTCTGAGCTAGTGGTATAGCGATCCAACTCTGGGTTATAATAAATATATAATTTCATCTGGTGGCAATTCCAGAATTAGGCAAGCTTCTCCCTCCAAAATCCCACGCCCAAACTGCTGAGCCATAGCCGCGCTTCAAGAGTCCACCAAGGAAGCCTCTGCCTGATTAAAGTTTTTTTTTCTGTTTTCGATCTGGGCTTCTAGTTCCACAATAGAAGTATCTATTGGTTGTGACCACATGCCTGTCCGTTAGATCGTTACAGTGGCGCCCAAACTTGCTTTATTTTACGGCTATATAATTTTAATCAATTTATACAATTTAATTTTTTTTTACTATTTTTCCGTTAATCATCCATGTGCGCATTTGCCTCCATACTTGTTGTGTTGATGCTAATGTTAGTTTTCATATGGGTGTGTTATTTTTTTTTCCATTAACCGTTTTATTATTTTTTTTTTTCTGTATATTGTTAAAGCCACGTGAATACACCTATATATTTCCAGGTGCAAACCTGTTGACGGTAGGTGTGGTTCAAGGCCTTGAACATTATTAAACGGTTACAAGAAACCGCAATCTTTCCAAATCTTAGTTTGTTGATGTCATTGTTCGAGTTTCATTAAATTTGTACGAGTTCATGCGATTTTCATACAATTGGTTCCTTCACAAATGAGGTAGATTTATTTGTAGAATATGACTACCATGAATTCTTGTTGTCCTTGTTCTTTCTTAAATTTTTCTTCTCGCTATACCACCACAGACAATCATACGTACCTACTTTTAGAGCTCGCTTCATTCTGCCACGGCTGCATCCTCTCTTGCTAACTCGCGAATTTAAAATATATATTATCGTGTCAATTATAAGATTTTATTATTAGCAATATTTTTCTTCATTCAAAAAAGGAAAAAAAGAAAAGAAGAAAACAAATAATAAAAATAAAAATTTTCCTGATTTTGTCTTTACGGATTAGTACAATAAACAAAACAAAAAAATTTTCCTAAAACATAAGATTATTCAGTCCCATTTACGATTTTAATTTTATTTTATAGTTTACATTGCCTTATTTTGAACAAATTCCATATTTTTTTTAGTCCCACCAATACCTATTTTGAAATATCCGTGTTTGGTTTAAATAAATTAAATTCACAATGGCGACATTTATTTTAAAATCCGAAAATCTAGAAAGTGACGATTTTCGAATAGAATGCGAGATACGTGAAATAAGTGGTCCTCTGAAGACCCAATTTGCCGCTCTAGATGCTCGTTTTCAACAGGAAACTGATCGTAAGGAATTAGTACCCGTAAAACCTCATAAATATGCGCTTCGATTTCCGAATAGCGAAATATCTTTAATTTCCATTAAACTACAAGACCTTCGAGCGAGGTGCCTTAAACTTCTGGAGAACAATCCTGATGCAGACGAAGAACTCGAAATTATCGCTACTCAATTAATTCATATCCGAGGACGTATGGAACGCCTATATACTTTAGCTGAGGTACGAATTGCATGTGAGACGTATTTAGAAAGTTGTAATAATCTGTTAACATTATGTGTAAATCACAAGCAAAAGTCGCAGGACGTGGACACTTCGTTAATGAACCTGAGTCAACTTCACATAGCGGACTTCGTCGAAGAGATTCCCAGTAAACAACCAGAGCCACAAAAGCCTCCAATGGAACATCCAACACTAGAAAATCGGTCGACTCCGAATTCGCGTGTTGCATGTCCCGAAAAACAACATCGTGAGGCCAATGTTCAACCTCCTCCACAGTCGTATTATCAGCATCCACCACAACCCGGTTATATTAATCCGTTATTACCGCCCCCGGTCTATCAGAATTTTCCACCCTATCAGCCAATGACGCAATTACCATGGGGAGGAAATTTTACGTCACATTATAATTGGAGACCTCAAGCAACCGTTGCTGAGCCGCATAGTGCACAAAACGTGACCTCTCAAAATCATGATTTTTCTGAAAATCCAGGTGGCCATTTACAAAAATTAGCAAAACCAACTCCCGTTTATAAATGGAATGTGAAGTTTGATGGTTTACCGTGCAGTATGGCCATAGAAAAATTCTTCATGCGAATTGAACACCTAGCCATGACCCATGGTGTGTCTTTAGAACAGTTAGTTAATGATGTAACATTTCTACTCAGTGGTCCTGCTCAAGAACATTATTGGCTTACCCTTCAGAATAATCCTAAATGTACTTGGCATAATCTTCGTTATTCGTTCCTTCACCGTTTTCAAGATCGACGGACAGATGTTGATATTCGAAAGCTAATTGATGATCGCAAGCAAAAGCCGGATGAAACTTTTGTAGACTTCTATTACGATATTCTCTCAATAGCGATGCCAATGAAAATTCCACTTTCGGAGCGCGAACTATTAGAAATTCTGAAGAAAAATATGCGTCTCGGATTAATTACTCATTTAGCTGGAAGACTAATAGACTCAGTTAGCGAACTGGTCAGTATTTGCATTTCGACTGAAGACACCTGGAAAAGAATTGGACATACCCCAGCCATGGAGATGGGTAGAGAGGCGCATACCATACACGCCATATCAACTTCTAATGGGAACTTTCCAGTTGCAAACGCTATGATTCCGGAGAGTGGCTCTTCTCGATCGATCGTCTGTAATGATCCCAATTTTTCAGCTCATTTCTGACCTCCAGATGCCTCGGTTGAATATTATTCTCCGTACAATGTCAGTGAGGTGAATTGTGGTCAGTCGATTCCGTTCAACCGTAACGTTGCCCCGCCATCAATGCTTTACTGTTTTAATTGTCGGCGAGTCGGCCACCATTGGTTTAGATGTGATTTGCCTTCCAAAACGTTCTGTTATGTTTGTGGTAAAGCAGAGGTCAAAACAGTACATTGCTCCGAGTGTTCCAGAAAATCGGAAAACGCCACTCCGGAGATGAGACGAAGCGGTCCAGCTCATTTCCGACCTCCAAATTCTGGACCTCGAACCATTTTGCCGCGACCCCAAACGATGGGTTCCAAACTCCAATCGGACAACCAACATCATCCATGAATTTTGCTCCTGCTAATTCTATCAAAACGTTTGACCGTAATCGCCTTAAACTAAACTCGTTTAGACTTCGATCTAAGAAATATTTTGTTGAACGCAGGCTCATGTATGCCAAATGTGCTGAAACAGTATTAAATACTTGGCCTGGAACTTCCGAAGACAACCGTCCTTTTATTACTGTCGAGCTTGAGGGTACCAAACTCAAAGGTCTCTTAGATAGCGGAGCGACCATTACGGCACTTGGTAATGGAGCCTCCCACTTCATTGCTAAACATAAACTCGTGCTCCATCCAATAGCGACATACGTTCAAACGGCTTGCGGTTCCTCCCAACCAGTAGTAGGATATATTAACGCAAATGTGTCGTTCCATGCGAAAACAGTCCCTATGAAAATTTTTGTGGTTCCCTCGCTCCAGCAATCTTTATATTTAGGGTGTGACTTTTGGGAGAGTTTTGGTATCGCACCCAGGGTAGTTGCAGAATTAGATTTAGAATCAGTCACTCAAAATATAGAAAAACTACCGAAACAGCACGATCTGACCGAAGATCAACGGCAGCAGCTCCAGAACATAATCGCCCGTTTTCCAAACTTCGAGAACAAGGGGCTAGGACGCACTCATTTACTGAGTCACCACATTGACGTTGGTGATGCGTCACCGGTCAAACAACGATTCTACGCTGTCTCCCCAGCGGTACAAAAACTAATTTACCAAGAGCTTGACCGAATGCTTCAATTAGATGTAATTGAAGAAAGCTATAGTGCCTGGAGCTCCCCGATGGCAATTGTGAAGAAGGCCAATGGAAACGTGCGATTATGTCTGGATGCCAGGAGATTAAACGCTCATACTAAAAAGGATGCCTACCCACTACCGTTGATTGACGGCTTACTGAGCAGACTGGACCAGACTAGGTATATTTCGAGCTTGGATCTGAAGGATGCCTTTTGGCAAATCCCCTTGGATCCAGGCTCCCGGGAGAAAACAGCGTTTACCATCCCGGGACGCCCATTGTACCAATTTAAAGTGATGCCGTTTGGACTCTGCAATGCACCCCAAACTTTGTCGAGGTTGATGCACCGGGTTATTCCTCATCAACTGCATGATCGGGTATTTGTATATCTCGATGATCTCTTAATAACCACAGCCACATTAGATGAACACTTCGAGATTCTTTCCGAAGTAGCTGATCGACTCACAGAAGCGGGTCTTACCATCAATGTGGAAAAATGTAGCTTCTTACTGAGAGAAATCGAATACCTTGGTCATGTAGTTGGTGAGGGAGGGTTACGTCCTAATCCCGAGAAAGTGAGGGCCATTGCAGAGTTCCCAGCACCAAAAACTATTCGTCAAGTGAGAAGGTTCTTGGGTGTCACGGGATGGTATCGCCGTTTCATTCGAAATTATTCCGTGATGTCGGCCCCCCTGACTGACCTTTTGAAGAAGGGTCGAAAGTTCTACTGGAGCGAAGAAGCGCAACAATCGTTTGAGGAGCTAAAATCAGCGTTGGTCTCAAGTCCGGTTTTAGCCACACCTGATTTCAATAAGCGTTTTTTTATCCAGTGTGACGCGAGCTCGACGGGTGTCGGAGCTGTCCTTTTTCAAAAGGATCACGGTGGGGAGGATAGACCTTTGGCATATATGTCGCATAAACTTTCAGGTGCCCAACGTAATTACAGTGTGACGGAACTTGAATGCTTAGCAGCATTGATGGCTATTGATAAATTTCGAGCATATGTCGAAGGGCTTCCGTTCACTGTAATTACGGACCACGCGAGTTTGACATGGTTGATGTCAACCAAAGATTTGACTGGTCGATTGGCTCGTTGGAGCTTAAAGCTCCAGGGCTTTAATTTTTCTATTGAGTACCGCAAGGGCTCGCAAAACTGTGTCCCCGATGCGTTGTCACGTGTTCATATGGATGAATTTTCTCTTTTAGAGCGACCCTTAAATATTCCATACGATTCTCCTGCTTTTCAATCGGAAAACTATACAAAACTAATATTGGCTTTGGAAACCAATCGCTCTAAAACTAATATTAAAACCCTCGATGGTAAGGTGTACATCAATCTTAAGCCTCTAACGGAAATTCCAACTGATGACGATATACCCTGTTGGAAATTAATTGTCCCCGACGAGCTTAGGAAATCGTTAATTAATTCTAGCCACACACCTCCAAGTTCTGCCCATTTAGGCATACGGAAAACCGTAGATATTTTAAAACGCTATTTTTATTGGCCCGGCTTATCAAATGATGTCAAAAATTTCATTAATGCTTGTGAATTATGTAAAACTAACAAGGCTCTCAACTATTGCAATCGTCCTCCATTGGGAACTCTTCCTGCTACTTCGAAACCCTGGCAAAGGATATACCTCGATTTCTTGGGACCTTACCCCCGAACGCGTAAGGGTAACACCCATATACTGATTGCCGTCGACCATTTATCTAAATTTGTATTAACCAGGGCTGTGCGTCAAGCAACTGCCAATGAAGTGGTACGATTTCTCGAATCACAGGTGTTTTTAATGTTCGGGGTTCCTGAGGTAGTAGTGACAGATAATGGGAAACAATTCGATAGTAGTCTAATGAATGACCTCTGTGGAAAATATGGTGTACGTCATATATTTACGGCGAAATATGCACCTCAGGGCAACGCATCCGAGAGAGTAAATCGCACTTTACTTGCAGCACTTCGCTCATATATTCACTCGGACCAGAAAGTGTGGGATATTCAACTAGATGCCGTGACAAATGCGTTAAGGAATTCGGTCCATGAAGCCACTGGAGTGTCTCCACATTTCACAGTATTTGGACAACACGCTGTTCTTCATGGCTCGGTATATAAACTGCTTAAGGCGAGCCAAGAACTTGGGGGAAATCAAGTATATTTAGAGGATAAACCAGAGATGTTGCATCGGGTGTACGGAAAAGTTGCACAGCACTTAGAAGCGGCAAATCGGAAATCTCAGTTAATATACAACACACGAAGTAGACTACCCGACGTTCGTGTAGGACAAACGGTTTTCGTCCGAAATTTCGTCCAGAGCAAGGCATCCGATAATTTTGCGGCTAAGCTCGCACCCAAGTTTATAAAATGTGTGGTCTCTAACGTAATTGGTAATGTTTCAGTGGAGCTAGACGATTTGAATGGACAATCTATTGGAGTTTACCATCTCAAAGACATAAAAGTATAATTCGGAATTCTTGATTTGGTCATTTGACTTATACCCGGAATAAGACTCATCTCAGGGCAAGGTCGTCCCCACGATTTGTTACGAATTTTGTTCGCCCCAAGATCAGGCACGGTGGTCATCCCCTATTTTATATTATGTTATCTATATTGAAAAGTACTAGCGAAAAGTATTTGTTTGTTTTTGTTAAAAGAAACGATAATTAATGGATAAACGGGATCGCTTTCCGATCTTGACAACGAAAAAAAATATCGCACGATGATGATTACGGTTTTTTGTTTACCTATAAAAAGGCAATTGAATCAACACGCGGGGAGTTGAATATTAAGTTCGGTAGCAGTAGCACCAAACAATTCAATTATTATTTTTTTTTTTTTCCGAGAGTGTCGAATTTAAGTTCTGTATAGTTATTTGCCTAAATTAAGTAAAGTCTAACTTAAAATTAATTTTTTTTTTAAATGCTAACTACTTTACTTATACTATCTAAAACTTACTAGATTCTAAGTTAAATGATATGTGAAATTTATTAACTATAGTAAATTATATTATGATAATAATTTAATAATTTCGTGTATCGACTTCTAATATATAATATACCTATTGTTATAATTCCATAATAATAATTCATATAATATACCTAATAATTCATATAACATAATAATAATAATAATCCTTTGTGAAAATATAATAAAATTTATCAACTAAAAATCAAATAAAAACCTGTGATATAAAAAGCTAAAATTTGAATGGAATAATAAAATCCTATAATCGACAGTGCATTCTAAAACTCAAACATTTCATAATTTTATATGTGTGTTTAGCATCTACCAAAAACTTTGTTTAAAAGAAAAAAATAAATTAATAACGAACTTTTAGTGTTTTAGTGATTTGAGCACCGGTTCAAAAAGAACTGTTCTAAAGTTTTGTACTGAGTGAAAATTCCGTGCTTGTCTAAATTAGAATCATTGCATCGTACTAATGTCTTGTTAAATTGAATGAATTAGTGGTGTTTTAATAATATTCGGAATATTTTTTTTATACATCTGTGTAATAACAAGTGCTTATGTGTATAAGGACAGTGGATACTAAAGTTATTCGTACACATAAAAGCGTGAGTGAACGACAAAATTAGTGATCACAAACTTTTAGTGGAAATTATTTGTGCACAAACATTATAACCCACATGCGTGGGGGTTAAATCGATTAAATTGATGAATTAATCGTATTCAACGCTAAATAAAATTCAATAAAAACGTAGAAAATTTGAGTATACTTATTACAATTCTCTTCATCATGGCTTCCATCTACCGTACGGCCTAACGTATGGTAAACGACAAATCAACCAATATGGAAGAAAAATTGGATGGAAAAGGCTTCAACCATACAAATCGTTAAGTCAGTTAATCTTTTTCTTTAATAATAATTTTTAATATTAATTACTATTCATATTTAAAAACAAATCTTTAGATAATTTCATGAATTATATAAATTTTAATAACTATTCATAAGTTATCATTATTAGCATAACAAAGTACTTCCAACATTTTTTTTTGGGTTTTTTTCTGTTTTTTTTTATTTTTTTTATTTGCGAATATTATTGCTATTTTGATAATATTCCAGCGGTTTGAAATAATTTGTTATGGTGGTATTATTATTTCGTAGCGTTACCTAATTTACTAACATTGACTAATACTTTAAAAATCTAAATTTTCATTTCCTGTTTAAAAATTTCTTAAATAAAATTTATTCATAATGAGTTATTCAGAACTTAAAAGGACTAGTTTTTCGCTTTAATTCACCTTGTCGGTTGCTCGTTTTTGCGATGTATTTTCTTTGTCAAGTGATTTAGTTGTCTAAGATGGAGTGATTTAAGTGAAAGTGAGGATGGGACCGTGACAGGATAGGTGAGTTCTCGTGGTAAGTATGACTGTCTGAGCTAGTGGTATAGCGATCCAACTCTGGGTTATAATAAATATATAATTTCATCTGGTGGCAATTCCAGAATTAGGCAAGCTTCTCCCTCCAAAATCCCACGCCCAAACTGCTGAGCCATAGCCGCGCTTCAAGAGTCCACCAAGGAAGCCTCTGCCTGATTAAAGTTTTTTTTTCTGTTTTCGATCTGGGCTTCTAGTTCCACAATAGAAGTATCTATTGGTTGTGACCACATGCCTGTCCGTTAGATCGTTACAATATTTGCCATAACTATTTTGGTGTTTAACAAATTTAATAGGCCACGGAAATTTGAGGATTGAGGATTGGCACATTTAAAAAAACAAAGTGGAATTTTCCAAACTTTATACTCAAAAGAATATAGACATTTTTGGAGCACTGCAGCGAAGCCACCCAAACTTATCCAACTTAGCACTAAAATTATTAAATCTTCAAGCATCGACAGCGCAGATTGAACGGATATTTTCAAATCGGGGTCAAATTCCTTGCTTAATTCGAAATAGCCTGACATTTAATAGATCTAAAAAATTAATTCATATTTATTAATATTATTCTTTAAACAATAAAGAAATTCTAAATCGATTTGTTGATAGTGATGTTGCGATAAACAAAATTTCATTAATGTTACATTTAAAAGTAATAATAAATAAATAAACAACTTTTTTGAAATACAACATATTTGTTTTTTATTAATAATTATTATAAGCATAAGTAAACAAAATATTTATTTTTCAGTCAAAATTCTACTTGCTTAAGAAAATTAAAATATTCGAGCCAAAGAGCCATTGGTATAGTTTCATTTGACTTGTAATTTAATAAGTAATAGAAAACTCACTCGAAAACGGTTAGTAAAATTTTAATATCTCGGGCCAAATTTTGATTTGCCGTATTCTTATAGCTAATGCTAAGAAGAGCGATACATCGAACAAGCATAGTTTTGAACTCGAACTTTCATACGAAATATCGTTTTCAAGTAAATTTGCACTATCCTTGATTCCTTGGCCGTAATAAAATCCTCTAGTTTTGGAGCTGGTGCGTATTTAGAGCTGGTGGATATAATTATATTATTTTGATATAATGTAATATTTAAATTTTTATATACCTGACATTAAATTTTGACAATAACAAATGACACCTTAATTTTTGGATTTTTTCTTACAATATTAGAGCAGTATGAAGTTGTTTATTCTAAGCAATGTAATTCTTATTTTAAGCAATAATCGATAGAGAACAAATTGCACTACAGATATCTCTGTCTGTGTCAAGTTAAATAATATTGTCGAAAGATGGTAATGATTTCTCGTAATCATCTAAACAATTTTTGTAACCGATAACATTAACATGTTATAGCATTAATATTGAATGTGTTCTATGATTAATCGTTTTACACTTCAATCCCATAGTGTTGTGGATTTTGTTTTTCTATTCTAAAAAATAAGTTAGTAGCTGAGCAACAAACCATATTTTCTTTGAAAAAAAAATAATTTTATTTATATTTTTCTACAAATATTTTACTTTTAATTATAATTAATAAATTAGAAGAACTATAAATAAATTCAATTCAATTCAATTATTTAAAGTTCAATTCTCATTTTACATCATACCTATATCCAATTTTCTTTATATAGATACGTAAGAATTGAGATTATGAACTATAAGTAATTTTGAATTAGTTACGAATAGTTTTTGTATTTTACATTTTGTAAAAAATTGTTATGTGTAAAATACGTATTTTACATGTAAAAAACCGAGTATATTACGTAACGTAAAAAACAGGCACAACACTGGATATAAGGAAGAGTAAGTATTATTATTTTATTTTATTACACTTGTATATTTAAAAAATTCAGCTGACGGGATACAGGTGTCTCACGCGGTATTTTTGGTATATATGTAAATATCCTGTTAGGTTTTATTTAATGTTTTTTTATTTATCAAATTACAGTAACCAAACATAAAAATTCTTTTTCTAATTTAGTAACAGCCACATAATGCTACGAGCATACAACGATGATGAACTTCGAACCATTTTAGAATCGCCAGATGATACTAAGGATTTTTTAAGTGGCAAAAATGTTGTGTTGATAGGAATGTTTCCAGTACTTCTTCATCAGAAGAAAACCATTGACAGCGAATTTCCACTCATGAGCTTAATGTATGCGCTAATACGGTATTAGAAAACTGTGATACTGACATCGAATTACCACATGACGACACCGTTACAATATGGTCGACACCACCCATTAACTTTGTGTCTTGAAAACAGGTTAGTTAGCATAGAGCATTGGAGATCTGGCCACATATTTTTCGAACGGATAATCAAATCGGATTTTTTCAAAAACTATTTCCTTGAAGTCTATTTATACATTTAGTTCAATGTGCCAATGAGCGACCAGAAATCCTTCGAAAATCCAATGAAAAGTACGAAAAGACTAAAAACACGGATGTTGGAGAAATGAGAATTATGATTGGTACGATGTTTATCATGTCATACAATCATGTACCGTATATGAAGCATTATTGGTGTGATACAATTCCATTGCAAATGAGGCCATTCAATCAGAAGCTGCACGTGATCGTTTCCAAATAATCACATCAAAACTTTATTTTGCGTCTCTTAAAAAGCCAGCTGATTGTAGTAAAACAAATTACGTGGACGATATTATTGAATGGTTGAAGGGACGATTTCAACGTGCAAGGCAGGACAATCTCTTTCAAGATATAGACGTATCCATGACCAAATTTAAAGTTCGTTCGTCTCTCAAGCAGTATATGCCAATGAAACCCGCAAAGCGTGGGATAAAAAATTTCCGATTGTATATGACTTTAACGTGTACAGTGGTAAAGAAAATAATTTGGTAAATCGAACTCTTGGTGAACGAGTAGTTAACACCTTAGCTAGTACTATGAAAGGAAAGGATGTGACATTATGTTTCGACAGACTTTCTACAACCGCAAAGTTGCTTGAAACTTTGAATTATCCTGAATTACGTACGTGCATGGCGAACTGGAAGAAATTGCCGTACATCACCGGAAATTTAATCAAAAGTGAATCACGGGACTTATGTTTACAAGTCATTGTTGTAAATAATTGCCACGCTTCAGTAATGACAACTATACACAAAAAACAAAAAGACGGTGAAAAAGAATTTAGTTGTAAGGAAATTGTCCAGAAATGATATCATTTTATAGAAGCGTAGTGGGTGGTGTTGATCTTTCCTATCAAATGCCAGCATTATATGAATTAGATCGCAAGAGTTTATAGATTATTAATGATGACCGGTGCATTTATTGAATTTCTAATCAATTTGGCCGAAAGTTTAATTGCTGAAGGACTAAACACAACAAATTTAACAAGTTTCACAACTTTAACAAGTTTAACAAGTTTAACAAATTTAATAAGTTTAACAATAGTTTAACAAATTTAACAAACATGTTTAGCAAGCTTAACAAATTTGACAAGTTTGACAAGTTTTACAATTAATACTAGTTTAACAAACTTGTTAAGCAAGTTTAACAAGTTTGACAAGCTTGAAAAGTTTGACAAGTCTGACGAGTTTGACAAGTTTAACAAGTTTTACAAGTTTGACAAGTTTGGCATGTTTAACAAGTTCAACAAGTTTAACAAGTTTGACAAGTTTAACAAATGTAACAAATTTAAAAAGTTTAACAAGTTTGACGAGTTTAACAATAGTTGAACAATAGTTTAACAAGTTTAACAAGTTTAACAAACTTGCTTAGCAAGCTTAACAAATTTGACAAGTATGACAAGTTGGAAAAATTTTAACAAATTTGATAAGTTTTACAAGGTTGATAAGTTTGACAAATTTAACAAGTTTAACAAACTTGTTAAGCAAGTTTAGCAAGTTTGACAAGTTTCACAAGTTTGACAAGTTTGAAAAGTTTGACAAGTCTGACAAGTTTGACAAGTTTGACAAGATTGACAAGTTTGACAAGTTTAACCAGTTTGACAAGTTTAACAAGTTTTACAAGTTTGACAAGTTTGACAAGGTTGGCAAGTTAGACATGTTTAACAATTTTAATAAATTTAAAAAGTTTAACAAGTTTAAACAGTTTAAACAGTTTGACAAGTTTGACAAGTTTAACAAGCTTAATAAATTTAATAAGTTTAACAAGTTTTAAATAAGTTGAACAAGTTTAACAAACTTTTTTAATAATTTTAACAAGATTGACAAGTTTAACAAACTTGTTTAACAAGTTTAACAAGTTTCACAAGTTTGACAAGTTTAACAAGTTTGACAAATTTAACAAGCTTAGCAAATTTAACAGATCTAACAAGTTTAATAAGTTTAATAAGTTTAATAAGTTTAATAAGTTTAACAAGTTGAATAAATTCAACAAGTTTAACAAGTTTTGAATAAGTTGAACAAGTTTAGCAAGCTTAACAAGTTTGACAAGTTTGACAAGTTGAAAAAGTTTGACAAATATGACAAGTTTTACAAGTTTTACAAATTTGACAAGATTGACAAATTTAACAAGTTTAACAAACTTGTTAAGCAAGTTTAACAAGCTTGGCAAGTTTGATAAGTTTGACAAGTCTGACAAGTTTGACAAGTTTGACAAGTCTGACAAGTTTGACAAGTTTGACAAGTTTGACAAGTTGGAAAAGTTTAACAAATTTGACAAGTTTTACAAGTTTGACAAATTTAACAAGTTTAACAAACTTGTTAAGCAAGTTTAACCAGTTTGAAAAGTTTTACAAGTTTGACAAGTTTGGCAAGTCTGACAAGTTAGACAAGTTTGACAAGATTGACAAGTTTAACAAGTTTGACAAGTTTAATAAGCTTAATAAATTAATAAGTTTAACAAGTTTAAACAGTTTGACAAGAAGTTTAAATAGTTAAATTTAAATAGATTAATTATATTAGGTGTTTTGAGGTTGTAATACAGCAGAATGTGCTGCAATATAGCAGAATATAGTGGGATCCATGGGAAACTGGGTAGCTTAGAAGTTACAGAACATTTTATTAATTTAGTTTCGAAAATTTCGAACTTTCTAGTACACTAGACTGACTTTCTGTTGTTGTCGATAACAGTTTTGCTGACTCCCCTAATAGCCGACAACTACAACGCCGACAGGAATTGTATCTGATAAGCCCACTTAGCTAATGCAACCACATTGCCAATAAGCCCATCGTCAAAGCCAATAACCACATCTCCGACTACTATATCATTGACACTCACACCACCAACAGCCACATTACTATGAACCACATATCATAAGAATGTCATCACAATTTAGAGTCGGCTTTATCATTCAGCTTTGTGTGAAGCATATCTATATGCTGAAATACGCAGTTTAACTCCGCAAATTTTATATCGCGATCGTTACTGAGCAGACTTATACGCCCCGATGAAAAACCAGGTGTCGAGATTGAAGAAATCTGGCAAACTCAATAACAAACAACAACGTTCAACGCGTCATCGAACTATAGTACTCTATTGATAACTTAGTTGCATTGAGTTCATTTTCTTCTGCACACAAGAGGGTTCGCAAAGTAACTTAAACATGCGATCATTTGTTTGTCTTGTACAAATATAAATGGTGCTTGAACTGACAAATTATCGCTGCGAAATAACCAGTTCACATTTTTTACCAGCACAACACTATCAGAATAATATCACCGTGACCAGTGCAATCCATTCGTAAAAATGACAAGTTTAAAAAATAATTGGCTCGTAACACTAACAGCACTAGCAGAATTTCCACAGAATAGGACAAAATACATATTTAACATCTAAGTGGAACATTGAAACTCAAAGAACTGTTTTGCCAATGCCAGAAATCTCAATAAAGTTTTAGCCCTACAAAAATGCTGTTAGTGTTGTTGATGTCAGCTTCTAATGGTACAACTATTTTTGTTATTTGCATTGCTCTGATATAAATTTACGGCACTTCTAAGATATGGTAAACAACGAAATGGCAAACTTACACTTGACCAATTTTCGAGTTCTTACATCCATATCTTATGTGGCTTTAGGTGATGTGGGGGTCGGCGAAATGGTCTGTCGGCGATCTGGTTGCGTATGTGGCTCTTGGCAATGTTTATTGCGAACGGGGGCGGAATTGTGTAAGATCACTTTCGATACTATCGAAAATGGTAGTCGAATCGAGAATGTTGAAACGTGGTATTTTACAACATTTTCAACAGATAAATGAAATTTTTCTATGGCAACCTCTCTTTTCAGAAAATGAAATGACAGTGTTAATTTTTTTTAACGCTGTGTTGTTTCGTATTAATTTTATAAATTAATTTCATTAAATAAAATAATTTATGTTGGTGCATTGTTTTTGAGTTTAAATGTGGCACTATTCTGGTAATTCCCCGGGAATAGGGAACTGGGTGAAGAATTTATATGTAATTTTTATTTAAACATTTGTTTCTGGCATACTGAGGTAAAAAGTTTGTGGATTAATATTTTTGAAAACAAAATTAATTTGAGAATAATTTTCCCTGGCAATTTACGTATGGAAAAATTATTCCCAATTTATAAATATTTACATCAAACTTTTCTCCTCAGTAGGCCGGTAAAAAAATATTTGAACAGCAGAAATTACATATAAATTTTTGCCCCAGTTCCCTTGTTTAGAACACTGATGGCCACCTGAAAATAACGAAATTTCAAATTATAATATTAAACAATTTAATTTATAGTTGTCATCAAGTCGCTACCTGAATGTAAAACCAAATCAAATAAGTATTAAACCTTCACAATTCTCATTACATTAAAATACTTACCTTTTCAATAAAATGCCTTTTCAATAAAATGCATTTACAATGTTGATCTGAAATTACATAAATTACTTAATAATATTGTAAATGTTATTTAATATTTCAAATTACTTACTCGTTATTGTTGATATAATTAAACGTCAAAACAAAACTTTAATTTAAAAAATTACGAAAATGTACTAACATTGTGAATGCGCTCAGTATTTTTATTATATTTCATGAAAGAGCCATCATACGTAAATGATATGTACTAAATGTGTTTTATAAAAAATACGATGGTCGTTTAAAAAGTTAGAAATGAGAAAACTAGTAATTTAGAAAAAATACAATGGTTTTTACAAAAGGTAGTGTGGAGAAAACAAGTAATATTTTAGCAGTCGATTTACACACCTCAAATTGTACGCAGTAACTTGCAATTTAATATAAAACTTAATTATTGTAAAATAAAATTCAAAACTTTTAATTCAAGTACAGTGTTTGTTATAAAAGTACCAATTAATCTTTTTCGTAAATTCAAACAATCTACCGATTGTTTTCATGGTCCTTCGAGCCGGATCCGCGCTTCATAAAAAAAAATAATTACAAAGCTACACCAACAGTGACGCCGCAATTTTTCGTGCGTAATTAATTTATTATACGGTATCCAGAACAGTTGCTATCGAAAAAGCCACTCATTTTCGCTCGCGTAAAACACGCTGATTTAAGGGGCACACCCATTATTGCTGTAATTGCCGCAGAGACGAGTGCGCATCAAGTACGCTACAATTCATTGGACACCAACCACGTTTAATCATATTGCTGGTATTGTGGATAGCTTCAAGTTTAAAGTGATTGTGAAACGCCGGAAAACACGTGTTTTATCAGCAGCAAGTGCATAAAAAAAAAAAAAATAATTACAAGGCTACATCACTAGTGACGCCGCAGTTTTCGCGCGTAACAAAATCATTCAGTGCCGACGCAGTTTTCGTGCGTAATTAATTTATTATACGGTATCCAGAACAGTTGCTATCGAAAAAGCCACTCATTTTCGCTCGCGTAAAGCACGCTAATTTAATGGGCACATCCAATATTGCTGTTTAATTGCCGCAGAGACGAGTGCGCATCAAGTACGCTACAATTCATTGGACACCAACCACGTTTGAACATACAGCTGGTATTGTGTGGATACACATTCCTCTATCATTTATTACCATCAAGTACATCATTAAGGAACATCAACGCAGTAAATCGATAAGTACAATTTTCATTTTATATTCTTACAAATTTGTTTGTTTTTGCCATTTTTTGTTTGTTTCCTTGAGGTGCAAGTATCAAGTTCTTTCGTCGCTAACTAAACGGTACGAATCATGGCGACTAACGCAGTACATGCACGTGGCCGTGTTATGGCTTCGTTAACCGTAATAAAAAGATTCGCATTTGCAATAACTCAAGATACCGCAATTTGTGATATTGAGGTACGCTTAACCAAAATGGACGATTTGTGGAATGAGTTTCAAGCTTATGAAACTCAAGTTGCTACCATACTAGACACCAATCCCAATGCAAATGTTGAGCTCAAGCAGGAAGAATTCGAGACTAAATTTTTCGAAACAAAATCCAAATTACTAGACTGGTTTCGTAAAATCCAGCCAAAAACTAATCCACCACCCACTCCGAACAATTCGTTTGATCAGTTGTTAGACCAGCAACGAATATTCTTGGAAAGTCTTGCTGATCGAACACAAGCAATTAATGAACGGTCAATAATTCAATGTGCAGACAATATTAAATTACCACGGGTATCTTTCGATAAGTTTGAGGGAGATTATGAAACCTGGCCGTCGTTTTATGATTTATATTGTACATCGGTGCACAATGTAGATACCTTTTCCCAAGTACGTAAATTTCAAATTTTGAAAGGAATGCTAAGAGGTCCACCGCTTAATATTATTCGAAATTTTTTGGTGACTGAAGCTAATTATGCTGAAGCTTAGGACAAGTTGGTTAAGCGATATAACAAAAAACGACCTATCTTAACTTCACACATCGATCGTTTCTTCAATCAACCTTCAGCAAGTAATGGGTCTCCTGAAGCTCTGCGTCAAATAAGTGACACATCCGACGAATTAATAAGAGGCATTAAAGCATTGGGTAAAGATGCCGAAAGCAGAGATCCTTGGCTCATCCGCATCTTGTTGAATAAAGTAGATGAAGACACCCAAATTGCATGGTCGCAAAATACAATAAATCAAGAATTTCCAACAATTGATGAGTTCTTAGAATTTCTAAATAATCGTTGTTATGCGAAGGAAAACGTTTCAAGCGGAATTAAAAAGAAGGGCATAAAGGTCATAAAGGGTTTAAGTAGTACAGTGAATTCGATGCATAGCTACTCCAACAGTGAAAAATGTCCATGTTGTGGTGGCAAACATCATTTGTGGAAATGCCTAAAGTTCAAAAAAATGTCCATAGTGAGACGGAGACAATTAGCCAATCAATCTGGAGTATGCTACAACTGCTTGAGAGAAGGACATGCTGTCAATGATTGTTCAGTCGATTATTCATGTCGTATTTGCAACGCAAGACACAGCACATTACTCCATGCTGATCTAGATGTTTCGTCAAAGGTGGCATCACAAGCGAGTGCAGTTTCTCAAAGTAAAGAGCTATTACCTTCAAATAAATCCGAAACCAGTTCACCATCTAACTCCAGCATCGCATCCACGGCTGTAACCAATACCGCAATAAAAACCCGCACTTCACGTCTTGCACTATTGCCAACTGCAGTAATATATGTTCATGATTCACTTGGCAAACATCATCCAGCTCGGGTTTTATTGGATTCAGGATCTCAGTCCACATTTATCAGTGAAAGTTTGGTTCAAAAACTAAATCTTGCTCGATCTTTCGCAAATGTTCGGGTATCAGGCATTGCGGAAACAAGCGCCGAGTCAGCCAAGGGTCTTGTGAAAATCCACATACAATCACGATTCAAGCCCAGCGAGCCTTTTGAAATCGAAGCTCTTATCTTGACCAAATTAACTTCTACAATTCCAGAGATAAAGATTGATGCAGAATGGGTTGACGATATTAATAAGCACATTATTCAATTAGCCGATCCCAATTATCATAGTCCGAGCAAAATTGATATCCTGCTTGGAGCTGACATATTTTTTGAGGTACTCAATGCTGATCGGTTTAACATCCAAAACCGACTCTTCGCACAATCAACTAAATTTGGGTGGGTCATATCTGGATCAACATACGAAGGATCAAAAACTCTAACGGCACTAAGTGCAATTACTCTTGAAGAAGATACTTCTACTTTACTGGAAAGATTTTGGACAATAGAAGAGGTCCCGACCATACCAGGAATGTCTGAATTGGAATCAACATGTGAGCATCATTTTCTTGAGAACTCGTCACGAACATCTGAAGGTAGATATGTCGTTAGCCTACCATTTAAAATGGAGTCGGGAGAACTGGGTCACTCAAAGGCAGCCGCCATTAGTCGATTAATTGCCATGGAACGCAAATTCACAAGAAATCATGAATTACAAGAACAATACACGACGTTCATGAATGAATATTTAAATCTGGGGCACATGGACGAAATTAAATCCACCGAGCCAACATGTCAGGATAACAAGTGTTTTTATTTACCTCACCATGCAGTTGTCAAGCATGAAAGCACAACTACTGCTTTACGAGTAGTATTCGATGGATCTTCAAAATCGGCAACAGGAGTGTCACTCAATGATAAATTACTAGTTGGTCCCACTATTCAAAAGGATTTGATTTCCATCTTAATGTCATTTAGAACACATGCCATAGCATTTTCCTCCGATGTGGAAAAAATGTATCTGCAAATTAAGGTAAACCTGCTAGATCAAAATTATCAAAGAGTCATTTGGAGAAATTCAACATTCGAACCAATGAGAACCTTTAAATTAAACACCGTCACATACGGAACTTCTTGCGCACCATTCTTAGCTGTCCGGACATTGCACCAAATTGCTGAAGACAACAAATTGACACATCCAATTGGCTTCAAGATAGCCACCAATGATTTCTACGTGGATGATTGTCTATCGGGTGCTGACACAATCAAAGATGCGAAAGTAGCGACACAACAACTTACCGAAATGCTTGCCAAGGGTCACTTTAAGCTTCGCAAATGGAAATCCAATTCATCAGAACTTTTAAACACCATTCCAGCTGGACTGAGAGAGAAAAACAGTCTTTGCATCGATGACAACAGTGAAACAGTTAAAACTTTGGGGCTTCAATGGAACCCTATAAAGGATACCTTTTCATTCAAAATTAAATTCGCAGATAAAACTGTTTTTTTCAAAGCGCGAAATGTTGTCCCAGATCGCACGAATTTTCGATCCAGTAGGATGGATCTCCCCAGTAGTTATCGTATTCAAAATAAGCATGCAGAAACTATGGCTGAGAAAACTAGGCTGGGATGACCCACTTCCTACCGATATTGAGCAGCAGTGGCTGGTAAATAAATCAGCATTACATGATTTAGAAAATATACAAATTCCGCGGTTTTTGATGACTACACAATCAACACGCAATGTGCAAATTCACGGATTTTGTGATGCATCTGAGCATGCATACGCAGCTGTAATTTACCTCCGCACTATTGATCAACAGGGCAATTCTCATACCAGACTTGTCACATCTAAAACAAAGGTAGCACCTTTAAAACAAGTCTCTCTACCACGATTAGAGTTATGTGGAGCGGTTTTACTGAACAGATTAATCAAATATACTGAACGAGCGTTAGAAATCAGCAATGCGCAATGCTTCGCCTGGACCGACTCAAAAATTGTCCTGTCTTGGCTTGCTGACGTACCCAGACGGTGGAAATGTTTCATTGGGAACCGCACATCCGAAATTCTAGAGAATGTCCCTCATGTGAAATGGCAGCATGTCGCGTCAAAAGAGAATCCAGCAGATATAGCATCACGGGGTGTAACTCCTTTACAGCTTTTAGAATGCAAGGAGTGGTGGAATGGGCCACATTGGTTGATCAAACCGATAGAACAATGGCCAGCAGTAATGCAAATTGAATTAACCAACTCAGAAGAACGACGTATCACATTAGCTACACAACTGAATGAAAAGTCTCCGCACCTGCTTGAGAATCTCTTTCATAGAATTGGGTGTTTAACGAAGATAAAACGAATTTTGGTTAAGATTCTTATCCTTAAAAAATTGTATCGAAACCAAAACAGGGTGGATCTATTAAAAAGGGTTGAGTACATATGCATAAAATGGGCACAATCCGAGGAATTCCATGATGAGATCCAGGCGTTAAATCAAAACAAAAAAATTGGCACAACCAGCAAAATTATATCGCTATCTCCTTTCTTAGACGATGAAGGAATCATGAGAGTTGGAGGACGTTTAACCAATTTAGATGTCTCTTATAATACAAAACACCCTATGATTCTACCATGCAAACATATACTAAGTGAAAGGATAATACAAGAAAGTCATCTGCGGTACTTGCACCCAGGGCCTACACTACAAACGAGTATCCTCAGACAAAAATTCTGGATTATTAACTGTCGGAATATGGTCCGCAGCTACATTAATAAATGTGTCAAATGTCGAATACATAGAGCAGCTACGTCACAACAACTGATGGGCAATCTACCTATTAGCAGAATAACACCGAGTCGTCCATTTTTACACACTGGCGTAGACTACGCGGGTCCACTGTTTCTGAAATCAAGAGTTGGGCGAGGTCGCATTCCACTCACTAAAGGATATATTTGCCTTTTCGTTTGCTTTTCCACGAAGGCCGTTCATATTGAGCTTTGTCATGACATGACGGCAGAGACATTCATTGCTGCGTTGCGGCGGTTCACTTCTCGAAGGGGTATTCCAGTTGAAATCATTTCCGATAATGGGACAAATTTTGTGGGAGCTCGGAGAAAACTCGGCGAATTATATGAATTATACCAAAAATTTTATGAAAACAAACTTATATCTCATTTTATTTCACAGACTGAAATAAAGTTTACTGTCAATCCAGCTAGCGGTCCACATTTTGGAGGGCTTTGGAAAGCCGGCGTTAAATCGATCAAACATCATCTCAACCGGGTCACACGCAACACCACAATGACCTCAGACGAAATGCAAACATTATTGGTTCAGATTGAGGGCATTCTGAATTCCAGGCCGTTGTGTCCAATGAGCAATGATGTAGACGACCTATGTGCATTAACTCCAGCGCATTTCCTTATTGGCGAACCCATCACCACTATTCCGGAGCCATCATTGGGGCATATCAGCGTCAACCGGTTGTCCAGGTGGCAGAATGTACAAGCTAGAATGCAGGGATTCTGGAAGCAATGGCAAACAAATTATCTGCACACGTTACAGCATCGTCGAAAGTGGACTGATCGACAAGAAAATCTAAAAATTGGCGATCTTGTGCTCCTGAAAGAGGACAACTCACCTCCTGCTACTTGGCAAATGGGACGTATTGTAGCATGTCATCCTGGTCAAGATGGCTTAGTGCGTGTAGTATCAGTTAGGACATCATCAGGTATTTTTAAAAGACCGACTGTGAAGATGTGTTTATTATTGTCCGACGAAACCACATCCCTCGTATCATTTTTAAATGTATTAAAACCTGGAGGTTTTAATAGTCCGGGAGTATGTTTAGAACACTGATGGCCACCTGAAAATAACGAAATTTCAAATTATAATATTAAACAATTTAATTTATAGTTGTCATCAAGTCGCTACCTGAATGTAAAACCAAATCAAATAAGTATTAAACCTTCACAATTCTCATTACATTAAAATACTTACCTTTTCAATAAAATGCCTTTTCAATAAAATGCATTTACAATGTTGATCTGAAATTACATAAATTACTTAATAATATTGTAAATGTTATTTAATATTTCAAATTACTTACTCGTTATTGTTGATATAATTAAACGTCAAAACAAAACTTTAATTTAAAAAATTACGAAAATGTACTAACATTGTGAATGCGCTCAGTATTTTTATTATATTTCATGAAAGAGCCATCATACGTAAATGATATGTACTAAATGTGTTTTATAAAAAATACGATGGTCGTTTAAAAAGTTAGAAATGAGAAAACTAGTAATTTAGAAAAAATACAATGGTTTTTACAAAAGGTAGTGTGGAGAAAACAAGTAATATTTTAGCAGTCGATTTACACACCTCAAATTGTACGCAGTAACTTGCAATTTAATATAAAACTTAATTATTGTAAAATAAAATTCAAAACTTTTAATTCAAGTACAGTGTTTGTTATAAAAGTACCAATTAATCTTTTTCGTAAATTCAAACAATCTACCGATTGTTTTCATCCCTAATATCGTAAAACTACCAGAATAGTGCCACTGGTGAATCAAATGGCTCACGGACAAATTTTTGACCGTCGTTTTTTGCGTGATCGCTATAACGTGCTGGAATTGGCTGATCAAAAGTAAGATACACGTAATTACTATAGTATTTATAATCCGAATGGACTTAGAAACATAAGAAACAAAAAATTTCATCGGGATCTTACCAGCGATCCGTAAAAGACATAATGTTCCATTCCCTGAATCAATCGGTCCTTTCAAATACCATAACCGAAATTACTGTATAGGGTAAGAAAGAAAGATGTGCCATCAATATTTGAAATTTCCTGATGAACGAGCACAACCTGCTTATAAGGAACAATTTTGCAAAAAAAAAACAGGACATCCCGGTATCATTGGGTACATTGATTGACCCAAATTAACATGGTGTCGCCTAGATTAACGTGGAAATAATTTTATCAACTTGCAGTGAGTAAATGTCCGCATTTATCAAAATTAATTCGTTTTATTAATAAATTTTGTTTCAGGGCTGCACTTATGATCTTCTGATTCTCTCAATGTGTGCTAGATATCTTCCAACGCATGGTGCCGCGATCTGGAAAATGTCAGAAAGGAAAAAGCTTAGAATACCATACGATCTTTTTCTGGGTATCGATTAAAACATTTTTTAATGAAACCGCGACCGCACCACAACCTAAATGAAGTTTGAAAAGTCTACAATAAATTACACACTAAATTACGAAATCCCATAGAGCAATGTTTGCTAGAGGAACCAGCATTGTCTTATGAACCAATACAAAAAAAAATGCGAATAATAAATGTCTGCGCAGCTTCTATATTCTGCCAAATTCGATGACGTCACTCGAATATTGCTGTAAACGCGCAATATAAATAAAAGTTGCTATGGTTGTATACGAGTGCATACAAATATTGGATTTTATGTAAATTAATTAAGTAATACATAAAAATAAGGATGTATTGTACGCAGTTGGCAAACAACATATAAGTACAGTTGGCGACATCCGCTTGTATACCTTTTCTGTGTATATCGCAGACAAACTATTTGTTTCGACTGTACGTATATCTATTTCATTTCAACATTTAGGCGTATATAAAAAAAGTAAAGAATCGTAAACAAATAAATTTTTATCTAAAACCTTAAAAACTACAATAGGCATTAGTTTCAATTTTTGTTGGTATAGATATTGGTATCAACATATATATGGAGAAAACGTTTCTGAAAATGACAAATTTTTCGAGTAATTCGTCATCGCAATCTTCAAAAGTGAATTTCGAGTCGATTCCTGGGGCGGTATGTTGTACCATCACTTCGAATCGAAATTCGAAAAAAGTTGAATGGCGGTATGTTGTATCATTTTCGAAAAGCAAAAATGATGCAACTTGCACTTTTTCGATTCGAAGTGATGGTTCAACATAACGCCCCTGGATCTAAAATTTTATGTTATGCTATGTTATTTTATTTTTTTTAACAAATTCCAATAGGAACCGGGGAAATAAAATAACATAACAGCAGTTTGAGCAATCGGTCCCTTTACGTCATACGAGCCGAGTTACATTTTATAAATACCACTTTAGTTCATATTTTACAGTTGCACAGCTTAAATACAGTTTGTGAATTAGACCATTAATTTTAATTCAAGTGGAATGACCTAAGAACGGCTAAACTGAATACGCGAAATGCGGTCCCTCTCAAGTTTCCACCGCTTGTCGTTTATTATATTTCCCTCTCGTACTCCGTTTCCTTGATCTCGCCGTCCTTGGTCTCTAAGTCGCCGTACTTGGTCTTATATATTTTAGTTGAAATGTACAACAGCTTGTTTAGCTCCATTAAAACGCTTTTTGCAATCATTGTACAATATATTTTGAACAAGAATATTCGTGTCGCACAGACTGCGAGCTCGCGCCAATATTTCAACTTTACTTCAATCTGCTTGGTGGTGTTATTTTTGATTTTTTGGCTGGAAAAATACAAATTTTAGGTTGTGTCACTTTAAATAGAAAAACACAAATACAATTTATCAATATGACTTAAAATGACTTTAGTTTATCGCATAAACATAGCCCCCATATCACTTTGATTGATCGCTGTTGAGTGATGGAATATGGAATATTACCCCTTACCACAGGGGGTGGTAATTTTGATTTGCAACCGAAATTCCGCTTGGTATAAATGATTGTAGGGGATGTGGTTCCCGACGGACGATGGGGTGTCGATAGTATGGATTTTGGTGAAGTGGGTGCAGCAATGTGGCGGTGATTTGGTTGTGTCGGTTAAGTGTGTTTGACATTGTCGGCCATTTGACCGGTCGAGGTATTCTTTTCGCACTATACACGTGGGCTTCTTAAGAAGTAAAACATTAACAGAAACTATGTCTAATCATAAACCTAATTGTATATAGTAAAAAAAAATACGAAAGATCTCGCTTCCTAAACATGAAGAACAGGACTATTAAAAGGGGCACAGAATCAAAGGAAAACATTTTTAAATAATGATATCAAAAAAGAGACGTAGCAAATTATTATTGGCTTTTAAAGTGACACAAAATATAAATCGATAATAAATCAAGATGCCGTGGAACGATCCAGCTCACATACAACTTATGAAACAGAACCGTTAAAGACAAATTATCACCAGATTAGATTATTCTCCCACTATTAATTGCCCGAATTATATTATGCATACTCAATAAAATTCGAATGTAAGAAACTGTACGTGGGGTATACCCTCGTCATGCATGTATACGAGTATATTTTTTACAATTCATTTAATTTTCTTTAATTAATTCAAATCACATCCATGTTTAGAGATACAAATCGATTTGGTCTGCCTCATTAAACGCGTGTACTCAACTCTGTTGTATACAATGTGACTGACATTTGAACCACAGAAACAGAAGGGTTTAAATTTTTTGATGTATGATGACAATCCCATTGAATTCAATGGGGTACGAGTCAATAAACGAATCTATCTCAACAAAAGCGATATACAAAGACAACATGTATAACTACTTTCATTCCACTTGGTTTTCTAATCGAATGTATCTCATCGTGTATCGTATATACATAACAAGACAGAAAGCTATCGAAAACAAACTCTAGTTAAAATGAGATACCATTTAAACCACATAAATCCTAATTTTAGTTGTTTTTCAACAGATTGTTTCTTGTATATCTATTTTGGTCCTTTTATACATAAAAGATAACATCTTAAGAAACAAAACGAGCAGAGACGAGAAAATAATTTTATCGTTCTCTCGATTTTAGATGGGCAAACCCAACTTCATAACTCTAATATATTTGCCTGGCATATGTGTTTGTAATAATAGGATACTGGTCTGTAAGCTGTGATTGCTTTCAATGACCACTGACTCTGAACTCATTCGAGAAGAGTACAGAATGCACTATACGGTGTATCGTAAAATATTTTTTTGTATATTCGGTCAATCCCCAATATAACCATATAGTACATGGTTAAGTGTTGGATGTATATGGTAAATTAGATAAACAATACGTGATTGGATTACTTATCTGGTTGTTGACTAATGAAAAATAATGATTCCTTTTTTCGTTCTATAGAGTTTCGCATTGCTTCGGTCTATACTGTTTATCCCTTCCAAAAGTGTTTTTTTTTCTTCAATGTCACCGATTTTATACGTTTTTGGTATTTCATATGTTCGATATATAGTTCATACATGTGAAAGGATTCAGTCGATATTTTTATTTTTAGGATTTGTAAATAATATATCCATTTTGATATTGTCTCGGACGACGACGACGACAACGGCAACGATGAAGACAAAATTTAATGCCATCGACAAGGGTTATATATAGAAGTGGATACAGAATGAAGTGAATTTATTATAATGTTACATGCAAGCTTTCTCCATACAAGGTTGTATACATGTATGGATTATGTGACAAAATTAAGGAAATGAAAATTTTATCTCAAATACAACCTGTCTATCTGCCTGTCATGTCAACCTTGTTTAAAAGTATTTACTGACGTGTTACATAATTTCAGAATAATCTGCTTAATTAAAAATTCGTAAATAATTAGGCATATTGATTGAAACGTTATTTACGTTTTTAAGCAAAAAATTTGTGAACGGGGAAATCATCCGCACGTTGCACAATGCACTCATAACATAAATAACAAAAACAAATAACATAATTTATATGCTTCGAAAATAGAAAAATGTTGTACCTGTCAAAATCTAAATATTATGATATTCAAATTTTATTCTAATTATTTATTGTGGTATTTTGTGGTGTTTATGTGTTTCGTGCACGGTAACAAAGAATGGATACAAAATTAAATCGAGCATAGAATGGCGATAAATAAAATGTTGTAAAAATAATCGTGCGAAAATTGACGGGTTGAAATTATGAATTAATTAGATTTTATTATGGCAAATACCACTATATTCATCGGCAGAACGTTATAAATGAATGCTAATCAAAAGATTACCGGTTTGGGTACAACTAAAATGTATAAAAATACGTATGTCACGAAAAGGCCTTTTAAATGTAGGTGCGTTTCTCCGCTAAATCCATTAAAAGCCCTTCCACCCGAAAGTTAAAAAATATGGAGAAAATTAAATTCCCTCCCGAGAAAATAAAAACAATCTCACATACACAAAACAAATTTTACCACACTATAAATTAAAAGCTCTTTTATGGTTGGTGATCGTTCTCACAATATTTTGGACCAATCAAATTGCTGAAAAACTACGATTTTGTTCTTCTGAATTTTTCCACAAGAGATGGTGGTCGAAATAGTGACCGAATGAACACCAACCATTAAGAAATTTAAAAACAATTCCCTCAAGTAAGATTGGTGGAAAATTTATTACCACCTTAATATTCCAGTTCACATAGGTTGGCAGTACCATCAACATTTAGCACACAAACAGTCATTATTATACAATGGGGATAAAGGGTCTCCCCAGCTGATTTAATATTCGCTTCTGTTAGATTATCGGAATTATGCTCAAAGGTCACGGTATGTGTTCATTCGTTGATTTTTTCGACCAACTACGAACGAACGAACACCAACCATAAAAGCATCTTTAATTTATAGTGTGGTAAATCTCTTCTTGTAATAAATGTTTTACATACAATTTTTTTGTCTTTGTGTGAGATTGTTTTTATTTTCTCTGGATGGAACTTGATTTTCTCCATATTTTTTTTATTTTCCGAGCAGAAAGGGCTTTTAATGGATTTAGCGGAGAAAAACACCGACATTTAAAAGGCATTTTCAGGATGGTTTTTGGACCAAGTTCGCATACGTACATTCGTTTGTATACCTTAAGAACAATATTTTTCTCTGTATATCATGTATAAGAAGTTGACCCGAAATGTCAGTGTTGTTAAATGGTGGATTAGATAATTAAACACCGATTACACTTAATTTTTTATTACAATAGATTTTTATTATAAAATTATTTTATTCACTTTATAATTTATTTATAATGATTTATTTTAATAGTTAATTTATTAATTATTTAGTTGCTGAAATTTTAGGAATTAGGAAAGGAAAAATATAGTATGGTAGAATATAGTAAAAAATTGTATTACCGTGTTATCACGTTGACACTCAAATCCCAATAGAATATTATTTAATTTTATTTTAAGTTATTATCCATCGTATTACAATGACAACTTTCATGACCAACTCATACATATTCAAAAGAAAGGTGAAAGTATATAGGGGATAAGTAAGGTTGAGTGGTACATTATAACATCAGTCCCAAAAAGGCATTTTTATAAAGTGGGTGTCTTTGCTAAATCAAATAAAAATATTTCCATCCCGAAAATTTTATTCTTAAATTATAGAAAAAAAATAAACAGCCCGAGAAAATTATATCACAGTTTGCAGTAAAAATGCTGCGATATCTATAAATAAATTAAATCTACAATACTTTAACGTTCATCACGAAAAATCACTTTCTATCCATCACTTTCTATATTAACTGAAAGAAAATATGTTAAAAATATGTATAAGAAGTTGGCCCGAAATTTCCATCCCGAAAAGTTTTTTTTTCAGAAAGTGTGTGTCTTTGCTAAATAACATAAAAATAATTCCATCCCGAAAATTTTATTGTTAAATTAAAGAAAAAAATAAACAGCCCGAGAAAATTATAAAATTATATTACTGTTTGCAGTAAAAAACAAGAACAATCTATTAAAAAATTATACAAATTTTAATGATCATCTAGAAAATCACTATTCATCCATCACTTTCTATATTAACTGTAAGAAAATATGTTCAGTACCAAATTTCCTTGTGGCAAACACAGAGATGACCCCTTACCTTGGCATATGTAGATAGGTGGGCCAATGTGTATAGAACTTATATTCAGGTGCCCGTTCGAAAATAACGAGGATTGATGGTGAATATTGATTATCACGAAAACCACTTTTTATACATTCTTCAGTTGAAAGTATGCTCATTATTAAATTTCCTTGTGGCAAGCACAGAGATGACCCCTTACCTTGGCATATGGAGGTAGGTGGGCCAATGTTTATAGAACTTCTATTCAGGCAGCCGTTCGAAAATAACGAGGATTGACGGTGAATATTGATTACGACGAAAACCACTTTTTATACATTCTTCACTTGAAAATATGCTCATTATCAAATTTTGTTGTGGCAAGCACAGAGATGACCCCTTGCCTTGGCATATGTAGATAGGTGGGCCAATGTGTATAGAACTTATATTCAGGCGGCCGTTCGAAAATAACGAGGATTGACGGTGAATATTGATTACCACGAAAACCACTTTTTATATGTTCTTCACTTGAAAATATGCTCAATACGCAATTTCCTTGTGGCAAGCACAGAGATGACCCCTTACCTTGGCATATGTTGATAGGTGGGCCAATGTGCATAGAACTTATATTCAGGCGGCCGTTCGAAAATAACGAGGATTGACGGTGAATATTGATTGTCACGAAAACCACTTTTTATATGTTCTTCATTTGAAAATATGCTCATTACCAAATTTCCTTGTGGCAAGCACAGAGATGACCCCTTACCTTGGCATATGTAGATAGGTGGGCCAATGTGTATAGAACTTATATTCAGGCGGCCATTCGAAAATAACGAGGATTGACGGTGAATATTGATTATCACGAAAACCACTTTTTATATGTTCTTCACTTGAAAATATGCTCAATACGCAATTTCCTTGTTGCAAGCACAGAGATGACCCCTTACCTTGGCATATGTAGATAGGTGGGCCAATATGTATAGAACTTATATTCAGGCGGCCGTTCGAAATTAACGAGGATTGACAGTGAATATTGATCACCACGAAAACCACTTTTTATATGTTCTTCACTTGAAAATATGCTCATTACCAAATTTTGTTGTGGCAAACACAGAGATGACCCCTTACCGTGGCATATGTAGATAGGTGGGCCAATGTGTATAGAACTTATATTCAGGCGGCCGTTCGAAAATGACGAGGATTGACGGTGAATATTGATTACCACGAAAACCACTTTTTATATGTTCTTCACTTGAAAATACACTCATTACCAAATTTCCTTGTGGCAAGCACAGAGATGACCCCTTACCTTGGCATATGTTGATAGGTGGGCCAATGTGTATAGAACTTATATTCAGCCAAATTCAAATGAAGAACATATAAAAAGTGGTTTTCGTGATAATCAATATTCACCATCAATCCTCGTTATTTTCGAACGGCCGCCTGAATATAAGTTCTATGCACATTGGCCCACCTATCTACATATGCCAAGGTAAGGGGTCATCTCTGTGTTTGCCTCAAGGAAATTTGGTACTGAACATATTTTCTTTCAGTTAATATAGAAAGTGATGGATGAATAGTGATTTTCTAGATGATCATTAAAATGTATTTAATTTTTAAATAGATTGTTCATTTTTTTTACTGCAAACAGTAATATAATTTTATAATTTTCTCGGGCTGTTTATTTTTTTCTTTAATTTAACAATAAATTTTTCGGGATGAAATTATTTTTATGTGATTTAGCAAAGACACACACTTTCTGAAAAAGAACCTTTTCGGGATGGAAATTTCGGGTCAACTTCTTATACATGTTAAAAATTACCAAAGCAGTACCGAATTTCCTTGTGGCGAACACAAAGATGACCCCCGGCCTTGGCATATCGAGGTAGGTGTGCCAATGTGCGTAGAACTAATATTCAGGTGTCCGTTTGAAAATAACTGAATTGTGAATATTGATTATCCCGAAAACCACTTTCTTTGTACATTGGCACACCTAACTCCATATGCTAAGAGAAGGGGTCATCTCTGAGTTCGTGATAAAAGTATTTTTATGTGACTTAGCAGAGACACACATTTTTTAAGAAAAAAAATCTTTTCGGGATGGAAATTTCGGGCCAACTTCTCATACATCCAACTTCTTATACATTAAAAAAATTACAAATTAATATTTTAAGTATAATATCGTCCAATTTGGTATTACACTAGTAAATCGAAACAGAGGTGCTGTTCAACTCGCTGGTAATGACTCTAAGACATTCATAAAGGATATAAGAACTGGCAATTAGTTTGGATGATCACAAGCAATTATTCATAATCATTTAACGATTACGAACTAAAGCAAAATTCAGATTTAAGCATTGATTGATGTAAGGCACGTTTTGGAAGTTTTCGATTAACGCAGGACTGCTGCAGAAACCCCAACCCCTCCTCCCTTCTTGAATGACTAATTGACCGCCAACACAAGAGGCTGATGCCCTGCTACCATTAGAAGCATTAAGATTGTAGGGACGTCTCCACAACAGACAAAGTCCCCCTTCATCCGAAGAGACCACTAAAATATATTTCCATTACAGAATCCGATAGTTTGCCGAACTGCCGAAGTCTCACGAAGTACCGGGGAGTCCCTGTAGCTTTTACAACCGTCATCAGATCGGGAACACATGTGCTGAATCCATTACTTCAAAAGTTAAAATCGAAGTTTGGTAAAAATTCTATTATTTTTTTTTCGTTAAGCTTTATGTTTGTGGTGCCCGTTGAAACTGAAAGGAAGTAAAACAAAACCAGTCTGTATCTGAACTTATAGACGGATTTTTAAAACAATGAACCGCACATTTAAAAAGCCGTCGACATTTGCAATAAATGTGACACACTGAACTGTAAAATTAAAGCATCGCAAATTTCAGAAAGTGTAGAGTTATTAAAAGAGTAACGAATCCACCACGAAGCAGCCGATTTTGCTTATGAGCAAAAACGAAATGACAAAATAGCAGGTAATTTGGATAAATCAAAGGGCGTTTCAACTTTGATTTCGTTTTACAAGCGTAGTCTGTTGACATTTAACCTTACGGTCCATGATGGTGTGTCAAACAATGTAGTCAATCATATGTGGCATGAAGACATTGGCAATAGAGGAGGAAATGAGATTGCGTCATGCTTATTCAATTTTATTAAAATATTACCAACGTCATTATTAATTGATATTCAACATCCTCGTGACTGGTATCAATTTGTGAGATCAATTCATTCGCATAAGCCATTTTACGTTACTGAAATGAACGGAACAGCTTTCTAAAATTTTTCTAAATAACCAAGTCCCACTTTCAATTTCGAAACGTCGATACTGATGGAAATAATAATTTATATGGAATTCAGTGAAATGGCTTAGATACACTAAAGATTTTGGATTAATCCAATATAAAAATTCTCTAAGTCACAGTGAGAAACTCAAAACATTAGATGTTAGGCGCCGGGAATTTTACAACTAAATGCCGATAATATCTTACCCTGCTATGATGGACCAATTTCTATTAATCCTCGCAAAAAGAAAGATTTCTTCAGAATTCCATGACTTTTACAAAAATTTAAAAACGGATGATGTTCCTGATATCCACCCTGACTTGGTAGAAGAAGAAGAAGATGATGCCATTTAAAGAATTATTGTAAATTAAGTGCGCCAAACTATTCGAAATTGTGGTAGTATTATTATTTTGATTTTACTTTTATTTAAAAATGTGAAATATTGAAATTTTATGTTGTACTAAACTACCATGACAAAATCTTAATAAAGCAACAAGTTTACTTAATTTTTTTGTTTCAATTTTAACCGTATATTTGAAAAGGAACAATTCACTTATTTTAAGCCGGCTAATATGTTAAAGTATATTAAAGGTAATAACTCATATTTTCTCCAAAATAGCCAAGATATTAATATTGAAAGTGCTTTCTTCCTTATGCCTAAGGAACTACATCATAAAGCTCACCTATGTTCGAAACTACAGGTCTCCAGAATTTACCAATTTTTTAGGAAGCTTATCGAAACATTAAAAATGGTCTTCTGAAAAATATATGAAAAACAGTTATCACCTTTTATATCTTTACCACAGAATTATATCCGGTTTGCAATAAGTGCAACAGCGCCCATTAATATTTCTATGGAGGGTTTAATCAACCGGCCGTTAGTCATTTTTCTGTGCAGCTGGGCATAAGAATTTTCGAAATTCAGCCTAAATATTTTTTGTCAAATTTTCTTAACCCTCTCTCTAGCAGGCCAATTTTTTTTCAAGTGGAAAAATTATAGTAGGTTAATTTTGTAGTGAAGAGAAAAGAAAAATATTACCTCAGATGAAAGTTAAAAGCCCAGGGCGCGTATTCTTGAAATCGGTGGATATTTTCGTAGGCAGATTATAATTTGCATTAAAATTCTTTATATTTTTCGAATTTTTCACCGGCTACTTTAATCATTTTTTTCTAATTTGCTTGCAAGTTTTCTTTTTTTTTTTGAGGGAATAAATCCGCATTGAAATAAATAATAGAATACTTGCAAGCAAATTTAAAAAAAAATGATTAAAGCAGCCGGCGAAAAATTTTGATAATATAAAGAATTTTGTATTATCCGACGAAATATCCACCGATTTGGACTGGCCGTCACACAGAAAAAAAACTAATTCAGAAATACACGTTATTTTTCGAATTTTTATTAGTAAAATAAAAAATAGTTATTAAATATTTCAATAAAATAAACATAACAAAATACATATACATACATACATAATATGTGCAGTATTGGCAACAAGAGCGTGTACAGCAAAAAACTAACTAAAAGTAAATCTACGATTTTTTTCTTTGTTTTTCTATGAAAGTTTGTTGTGTTTTCTAGGGCGCTATCAACTAATACATAGTCAAGTCACCATTACTGTTAATAATTGCCTGGCTCTTTTTCTCCATACAATCAACCAATTTTTCAGCAGACTGTGGTGATAAACTTTTCCATCTCTTCCGGACCACTCACGCTATAGAGCGCCCAAATTTTTAATGTGGTACATTTTCAGCTTAATCTTCATGAGTGCCACAAAATTTTGATCGGATTAGAAGTAGGTGACCGAGATGGATAAACCAAAATTGTGATGCCCATTTTGAGTTTAAATTTCGAACTAAGTATGCTATGATGTTTTGGATCGTTGTCAACATTTAAGAACACATGGTACCAAACCTCGTGAATAAATTTTATTCGTGAAAAGTGCGTTTAGGTTCCGTGTGGAACGAATAATTTATCAAAACTTTGCTTGGTGAACCATCCCCGTACATAGAGCTAGGGCGGGTGCTTCACAGTTCGGAAAATCTTTTTTTTTTTTTGCTTAGTTGGCCAAAGACGCCTTTTCACATTAAAACCCCAAAAGAATTCGTCCAATCTTTTTTTTTTATGTGCATGTGCCCACTGTAGTCGTTTTCTATGTATTTTTGTGTTACCAGGTGGTTTGACCAAAATATTTCCATATGCGTAGCCATTTTCCATAATTCTATTATGGTTGTTTTTGGTATAATAGTATTCTTTTACGTCAATTTTGCCACAGCTCATCTAGGGTAAGCGAAGAATTTTCATCAAATAACTGTATGAAGGCCTCATCCTCCTTTTTTTGTAGTGGTTTGAATTTCGCCTCTACCTGCCAAATCGTTTTTTTAAATCGCACTCATTTCTTCCATATATGTCATCCACTAAACTGTTGTAGTTAAACTAATGTTTGTTTTAGAGCGTCCAAGAGGAATCAATAGATAACCGATGTGAGCCCCGCCCATATTTGTTCCTATAATTTTAAGTACAGTTGTGCCGTACACCCTCTTGTTGAACATACTGTATATTCTACCTCAGTGACTTATACAATGCTTCTATACAACACTATGGAATATTTGCGGAAACATTTTTTTACTGGCAGCAAACATAAATTTAATTTGCATTCCATGCAAAACATTTGGGTCAGTGACCAAAACCATTAAACCGAATATCTTGCGGTGGCGCATATATTTTTTTTTGGTGGACCATATTCCTTATTCATTTGCGCGCTGTGGGATGGCCGTCCAGCAGTCTTTTTTTGTTTTACTAGTTGGAAACGCACGAAAATCAGCAAGTTTATATGTAGCAAATCCTCCGTTGATACGACGATGATAGCATAGTCACCATGAGTAACTACTCGTCTTCAATCGAGTGTGGTAACGTCCGAGCAAGCCGTCCATTAAATCTACCCTTCCCATATGATAACTATATTCCTTGATTAAGTTAGGACAATCCAACTCCAAATATTTTTTTTTATTGCGATCATATTGAATCGCTTTAACTGGATGCGGTCCGGCTGCGGATTTGAATGGAATTTTTCCGGCATAAGATGAAGCCAGTCCTACATTTTTCGTGTCCTTCCATAAAACCGTTGTTATATCAATACCGCACGCACGACCTACATATTCCACTGAATAGCCTCTAGTTTCTTTTTGAAACTCTTTATCGCGATCACCGGGAAGATTGCAGTTATTTATGGGACTCGCGTGCCATATAACGAATATATTCGTCGACTTCGAAGATGAACTAGCAGTGGCAGCGACTTATAAAAATTATCAAAATAAACTATGTGGTACTTAAAGTGTGTAATTGACTGTGACAAACGATTAACATCGTTAGCTTAGGCACCTAAATTCGGTGTATTTGGAAACACTACTTTATCTCCCGATCCAGCGTATATTTCGAACTTATACGAAAAGCCATACGAGCCACATAAAACAAATAGTTATGTATACCCCATTATGTGGTTTATTTGGCATATATTGACGTAACCTCGGTTTCATTTTAGTACCACACATTTGTTCATCCACGCACAATCGGGGATGTTTTGGTGTTCTATTTCATTTTTCTTTGGTGTGTTGGAATAATTTTAGTTTTTAAATGAATCTAAAAAAATGAAAAATCTAAATATGGGGATGATTTTCAAGGTAAGTAAACTTCCGCGTTATATATTCGCCACCTCTTAATTTAATTCCTTCTTAAGCGGCGTATTAAAAAATCTGGTAATTCTCTACAAACCCCACAACCAACGGCGAGCATTAGCCGGCTATAACCACCGCGTAGAGGTCGTTACCAGGTGAAATCTGTTTACGGTGTATGAAAATCATTTTCAAATTCCGTTACATAGGGACATAACAATTTTATATTTTAATACGAACGCAACGTTTTTCATGATCTCTCTGACGGCTAAACTTCAGTCAAAGTTAACATTTTCGTCATGGAAGTTCACAAATAAGCAACGTTTTTAAATTGTTCAAAATAACAACCGCAATTCTGAGTAGGTGGCTGCAACTTTATGAGCGCTTGCTCCATTTTCGGTCGTAATAATCGTCCCACCCAGATAGGTTGTGTGTATAAGTTCGAGTCAAAATTTTCACTATCGGGTATTCCTGTGCCAGTGAGATAACGCACCGGCCAAGAATCGAAAAAATCGCAGCCATAAGTGGTTCAGTTCACAATGAGCTAAATCAGTCGATTCCATGCCGTTCACAGGCATTGGGGATCTCTTAAACCATATTATGTCGAATTTTGCGTAAACATTTTCACATACACCATTGTGCTTCAAGACTCCATTACAACGATAAAAAGTGACCTTGTGATGTGTATTTCATACCGGAGGTGTGATTAGATCATATTTTGTCGTCGATGAAAATGATCGCAGCGTTACGATCAATGTAGTTCGCTATCGTGCCACGTTGGAAGACTGTGGTATACCGCTGTATATTTGTATTATTATTTATTTTGTATGTATACTATAGCAATAAAAACCTTGAAAATTCATTTTGATACATATAACGAATATTTTAACCGGCATATAAATAAACTTTCAGAAGTAAAACAGACAAATGGCAATTACACATCGCCAAAAATCTCTGACTGAATTCAAATGTAAAAAGTGCGTCGAATCACTTGGCTTCGACTATGAGGCTGGTTTTCTTTTTGCCCTATCATTACATGATTCTAGTGAAGTAGTTAATAGTGAGGACGATTTAAGTTCAGATAGTAGTGAACAAAATAAAATAAAAACTGTTAATCAAAATAAGGACATTGATTTAACATTAACTACGTATCGCGTAGCAACTGTAAAATCAATTAAGCAAACGGATCGAAC
Source organism: Nephrotoma flavescens (assembly GCA_932526605.1). Lineage (NCBI taxonomy): Eukaryota > Metazoa > Arthropoda > Insecta > Diptera > Tipulidae > Nephrotoma > Nephrotoma flavescens. The sequence goes on from OW052220.1 coordinate 274,419,230, forward strand.
ACAAAAGAGTTATTACCAATCGATTCTCATCTAAGATAACAAAATAAAACAAAATGCCAAAACAAAACCTAGAAGACAAAATAACAGTCTATAGGATTTTGCAACAAAATTATAAATGGTTTGTGCCGATTTGATCAAATTAAAAATGCAAAAGAAGGAGGAAAGCGAGCATAAAATAATTAAATCGGAAGTGGAAGAATCGGCTATATAAATATTTGCAAGAGGTTTACAACAGACTGAAATACGTCAAGCTTTAATTTTCAAGGAACCGAATGCATTATCTGAAGCCATTCAATTTGCATTGGAAGCAGAAGCAAAATTAGGAACAAAACATGAGACAAGAATTAACAGATAGTCTACGCCTCGTCAAGGTAATCATATGCATAATTTTTTTCGTACTTGAAATCGATATTCAAAGAATTCGAGAAAATTTAGTTCAACCTTTAATCAACCTTCTTACCAAAATTATCGGCAACCAAAATTTCAACCGAACAGGATTAATAGAATTTTTTACTATCAAAATCATACTAGCAATTTCATTCAGAAACGTAAAAGTAATTATAACAGTCACAGCCAAAGTATAATAAAAGTATAATATTCTCTCTCTCTCTCTGGCACCACATCCCATCAAGGGATTTGGCCGCCTCAAAATGAGGTTCCATAATCATATTTTCATTTCAGATAATGGGTGATTAATTCATTGATCCTAAACCAGGCGTGAAAAGTTTTCCTTGTCACCATCGGGAATCGAACCCGGGACCTCCGGTCGCTGGAGCAAGCATGCTGACCACTTTGCCACCGGGGCGGCAAAGTATAATATTAACCATAATAAAATTGGTAAAGTATAACATTAACCATTATAATAAACCATAAACGATTAAAGTTTGATCGTACTAGTGTACATTATCATGATATGGAGGATCAGGGAAACGAATATTGCCCTAACCAAGAGAGTTTAACCAGACATGCAGTTGGCGGCTAAGGCAAAAAATGCTTTAAACTTTATACTTTTAATAACATATCTAGATGTGATTTTGTTAAGGTTGCAATTAATTTATCTTATAATATTCATTCTGAACTAATGACTGATAGTGGTGCAGGAATATCAATTTTAAAGCAGTCAAAAATTAACAATTTTTATCAAATAGATACTATAAAAATGATTCCACAATTAAAGGTGTAACACCTGGAAAACCGAAACACTTCCAGGAGACTCTTGTCAATTATATCTCGAAGACTATGTAGTACTTGGCCATAAATATCAAATCGTCAATGAAGACTTTCATTTTTAAACAGATGTCATTCTCGACAGGGATTTAAAAAAAATATATATAAGGCAAATTTTAACTATTTAACATATATGTGTTAGAAATACCAACGAAAAATAATAGAATTATGCTGCTAATTCATGATGTGTTGGATGATTGATTTTTAATGCCAGCGAGAAGTGAAGTAATAAGACGACTAGATTTTAAAGTAACAGAACCAAACGTTATTCTATCAAAAGAAATAGAACTATGTATATTTATTTTCAATAATAATTAACGACATACCTCATGTCAAAATTTTGAATACCACTCTACAAAATCAAAAAATTTAATTATTTAAAGTAAACCCCATACCATTGTGATTCTATGAAGCCTACACCATTAATTACGGTATCAATTCTTTAAATTTTCCACAATTGGAACAGAGATTCGAAATTCGAAAATAAAGAAACATTTACAGTTAGATAAAAACAGTGAATTTGAGAAAGACCCTATTCTAGAAATATGCAAACAATTTTGATGATATATTTTATTTAGACGATGAGAAAATATCAACAAATAATGTTTACAAACAAAAAAGAAGTTAAGTGATGATAGTCCAGTGTACGTTTAAAACTATAGGATTCCACAAGCCAATTTTAAAGAAATCGATAGACAGGTTCAGCAAATGTTACAAGATGATATTATAGAAAATTGCTACTCGCCATATAACTCACCTTTTACCATAGAGGGATAGTAATGATTGAGATATCACATAAATAATAATGTCATATCATAATAACAATAAAAGTGTAACGATGTTAAAGATATGCGAATAGTGGTGGATTTTAGAAAGATAAACAAAAAAGGAGTATCTGACACATTCCCACTGCCTATTATTGATGAGATTTTAGATCAATTAGGACCAGCAAAATTCTTTACCATCTAAGATTTAAAATCTGGATTTCATCAAATTGAGATTGAACAAAAGTTAAAAGAAATCACAGCATTTTCAACAAATTCGGAACATTACCAATTTACAAGACTGCCGTTCGGCTTAAGAATTTCTCCTTACACCTTCCAACGAAAGACGAACATTACAATGTCTGGATTATCGCCTGAACCCGCATTTCTTTATGTTGATGATTTAGTTGTATTTAGATGCTCCTTGCGGCATCACAACCAGAATTTAATTTAGGTATTCGAGAGACTTCGTAAATATAATTTAAAACTAAAATTCGAAGATTCGTCGCTTTTTGTAATTACAAATTATAGGAAACCTTCTTTTACAGTAAACCAGGTTTTGCCACCACTGCACACTCTCTAAATAGATTGGTAAGAAAGAATGTATTAATTACTTGAGTGATCAGCACAATGTCAAAACTCATTTGAGACTATGAAAATGAAACTAATCAAGCCACCGATATTACAATACCCGAACTTTAGCCTTCCATTTTGATTAAGAACTGATGCCTGATGTGGATCAGTTTTATCACAAAAGGATAATAAAGATTTACCTGTAGCATTTGCGTCAAAATCATTTACTAAAAGTGAAAAACATAATCACCCTACTCATAAAGAATTGACTGCAATTCATTGTGCTCTAATGCATTTTAAACCGTATCTTCTGGGTAGAAAATTCTAAATACAAATGTTTAATTTATCTATACAGCATGAAAAACCCATTGTTGAAATTAACTCGAATGCGTCTTGAGCTAGAGGAATTCGACTTGGAAGTGGTATAAGGAAAAAGCAACGTGTGCGCGGATGCACTATCCCGTATATCAATTGATAGTGAGGACTTAAAACAAATTTCAGTCAATACAGTGATTACCACAAGTTTGTCGAAAAAAATCTGATTATCTTTCAGAGAATCATAAGGATTTGTGTGTTTACTTTGATTTGACACTAAGGGAAACAAACATCTCCCGAACCCTTGAAATTCAAGTGGAAGATAACCATCCAAGACTTATTGCAATAATTACAAACATTTAATGAGGTGAGCATCGCATTAGAGCGGGCACTTCGAAAATTGGAAAATTTTATGATTTATGGCAGCTACCTTCAATTATAAATGAATTATAATGACAAAAAATTTTATTATATCGATAAACAACAATTCAAACTCCTTTGAAACATGGTATTAAAACGACTAAAAATGCTATTAGTCCACCACGTACCTACGTAAATGATGAAGACGTTATTCAGTTTTTAATCAAAAATAATCATGATAGCCCTGCCCTATGTTATTGAAGGTCACGTCGGGGTGCTAATATCAAAAACTTTTCGAAAAATATATTATACCAAAATTGAAACGAAAAATTCAATAATTTATCTCGAAATGTTTATCATGCAAATTAAACAAACATGAGAAATCGCAACAGAGAGCTAGAACAAATAATCGACACTCGAACAAATAATCGAACGCGAAATTGCCAACGTTCCGGCCGATATGTGTGAAAAGTGGTGGAAAACTGACTCCAAAGTATCGATTGCTGCAAACGTGCTCGCGGTAATTATGTGAACGAGATCGAATCTCATAGTCAAATGTAATACGTGTACTGCACCTGGAATAACTGTCTGCTCAATATCTCGATTATTCTGTGTTTTATTTATATACAAAATTGTTCTGTCCTTATTGAAAGGCCCATCGCCGAAATTGTGTATTGAGGGGTATTGAACAGGTATTGAACAGTTACTGTCTGTAAATTGTAACCGATTTGGAGAAGCCGATTTTTCTTATGAATAATCAAAGCACGTTTCGGATCACCAAAAATTCTGCATTCTTTAACAGATCCAAACACATAGATAGACGTACTATACTATGAGGATGGAACTTTCGATTTGGATGCGAGTGTGAGTATTGAAATTCGTAGACGTACTTTCTGGTGAGATTTTACAGCCAAAAAAAACCCAAAAAACATTTTTTTGGGTAAAATCTTGTACCACAAGCGTCACTAATAAATTTTTTAATATTATTCGATTCATAGCGAGTTGGACTGCAGGTTTAAATCGAACACGAACCTGGCTAATACAACATAATATGTATTTGCTGAATTAAGGATTGAGGTAAAAATAAGTACAATACCATTGAGGTACCCTAACTCCGGCATAAAACGCCTGATCCACTTGAGAGTAAAAATAGCAACAATTCGAAAATTGCTCATTATGCGAGTATAATTTTTTAACGGATTGTTTGTATTAAAAATGCTGTTTGATGCCACTTCAAATAACATTTCATTTCCATCCCTCCACAACAACATAAAACATAAATTTTGTAAAATACATAAAAAAAAAAATACTGTTCTGCTGGAAATTATGTGCAACAACAGAGATTTTCTTTTGATGATTGTTTCACCGCAAAAACCTCATGAAATATTATATGATTTTAAATGAGCTTTTTGGTTTTTTGTTTCTGTTTGTTTGTGCTTTTCTGAATTATGGCTGTTCTACATATAGAACACGAGAATTAATTTTGCTAAAAGCAATATTTATATGAATGTGCGTGTACGCAACATATCTGCCTTTATAATTAAGCCTGTTTATATTTATTTAGCTTATTTAAATCACTCTAAAGTCGGGTAACGACATTTTTAAGCTTTTTTTCTGTTTAAGCGTATAACACAACAAATATATTTATTTATAGCGAGTTCATTTGAAGAAACAGAAAATTGAAAAAAATCGAATTTTCCGAATTTACATCATCCAATAATTTTGCTGTCTTCACAATTACCCAGCTTCCATAAATTATTTTGACGACACACCAACAGTAAAATTGTTGCGAGCGCAAAAACAAAAAATCACTTAATCTTGTTACGACGAGCTTTTATTTTTTCTTGTGCTCGAAGAAAATTCCAAGGCAAAAGAGACACAAAAAAATAAATAAATCAGAGGCAAATCAAACGATGATGACATAGACAAAAAAAAAATGTTTATTTTTTATTTTTATTAAAACGCGACAAGGAAAAATCTAATAATCTCAATCATTTCCTTGTGATTTTCTTTACATCATCGTACTCCCACTTCCCGTGCTCCCACATACATTTTCAATAAACAGTACACATATTTTTGTTTTGTACGTAAAACAGTAATTCGAAATATTTATTCCTTTGCTGTTATTGCTGCTTGTAGGGGCGAAATCAAACAGAAATAAAATTTAATTTTCTTCCTCCGTATACACAACTCGTTTCTTCGCTTGCTTTATTTGCTACCTTGTTGTTGTTGTTGTTGTTGTTGTTATTTGTTATATTTGAGCTTTATTCGTTGTGTTTGATTAAATCAAGGAATAAAATGTTAAGGAAAAGCGATAAAAGAAAATTATAAATGATTTCACTGTATGGCTGTGTTTAATATTAATTTATACGAGCAAAAATCTTTTCCGCGGTTAAATTTTTATCGTGGAGTGGTGGTGTGAGGGCGACACACGGATGACAACCAAATATCGATCATATTAAAACAAACTTTGCTGTTCCAGTTTGCGATATATTTAATCCGCGAATATGGAGAATTTTAAAATAATGTCGACGTAAATCTATATACTCGTACCAACATTAAACCATCCAAGTGAAAATTCAACGTATACGCAGCGAGAACAGAACCAAATTAAATTTGAAATTGAAAAGTTGTATGCTGGATGGAAATTCCATATTTGAAAAGGGTTGAATGTTTTTGTTTCGCTTTATATTATATTTTGAAGCGTATGTTGTCGAAATTACCCTACTAAGAACCGGCAAAAAAAAAATTCTAGAATTTTATGCATGCCAATCAAATGTCGCTAAAGATAAAGAAAATTCGTTTTTTTTAATGTGTGTGTATGCTTCTATTTGGATTGTACATGTACGTTATGTGTCTGTGTACTTCCTCCTACCAAATATAAATTTTTATGTTATATGGGGAAGGTTAAACATATGTGAATCGAAATTTCTTTTTTTGTGCTGGTTTAGGGTATAAGTCAACAGGTTGAATTATTTTGTGAATCGAATCGGATGAAACGTTAATTTTCTAGTGAATTACATTTTTGTTAAAATTTGTGGAATAAAATATTTATGATGTATAGGTAGCGTTGTGCCGTATTATATATATATACACCGCGTAAATAATTAATATTCTGCACGTGTAGAGAATATATGTAAACAATTTAAAAAAAAAGATATCGATAATGTAGAGAATGTATAGACAATGTCGAAAATTATTGTGTTTCTGTTAGCAACAAGGAAATTTTGCTGAATGAATGAAACAATTTGGTTTCATTTCTACCACCCTTTAGAAAATTCGAACATAGCTTTTAAAATGGCAATGACATACTCACTATGGATATAAATCATCGCCATGCAATAAAATGTCAAAGGGCCCGAAGTAGCTTGTAAATTTAACAGGCAATAAAAATCGATTGAGCACATAACCCATTCGTGTGGGTTAACCCATTCGTGTCCTTTTGCTTAAGAAATGCTTAAGAAACTTGGGTAATGAACATGACAGTTGACATTACACAGATAATTTCTTTCATAACCGCGAATTTAGAACCGTACGGCGTTATGATTATCGTCGTTATGGTTAAAATATATCTTGATAAATTCGATACCATCTAGAATTAAAAATTATAATTTTGACAGGCATAACATTTTGACTTGACAGGCATAATGATTTTTGGACTAACTCTACAAAATTTGTACTAATTCGAAAAGCCGAAAAGCGCGACCCTTCTATCGCAGCATTTAGTTCTAAACGCAGGATCGAGACTAACAAATAGTTACCGGCGACAATACGCATAGAGGGTTAAAAATTCGGGAGGTATCGGATAAAAATGATCGCTCTGTGAATTTGGTTGTCATTGGTAAAGATAGTCGAAAGAAGAAATTATCTTGGATCGGGTCGTATTAATGCTTAGAACAGATATTGATTTGGAATCATCGGTTATTTCCCAAGAGGATAGTTCTCTGTTTTCAATTGGAATGTTATCTAATAAGGCGGGGTGATTTTCAGACCACTTACGTAGATTAAAACCTACTTGATTGAGCAAACATATTGTTTCCACCTGATATCAGGTCATCCATATAGAGGCCCGTTTTAGGATCTCGGAGACCTATCTGCAAGATAATGGAGTGTCTGGGTAGCCAAGAACGGTGCAGGACTAGTACCATGGTTGACGGTGGTCAGGTCGAAGTGCTGGATTTTGGAGATTGGGTGTTCACACCTAAATAATCCTTTAGTAATCTCGATCATTTGGATGGATAAGGATTTGGTGGAACATCTTTTCGATGTCAGCCGATTGAACAAATCTATGCTTATGGGATAGGATTAGGATGTCAAATAGATTATCTTGAATAGTAAAAAATACTACAAGATTGTTGTTCAATGATTCTCCGGACGTGGACTTAGCGGACGCGTCGAACACCACCCAGACCATGGAAGTGCTACTGGATGTTTTGAAAACTGGATGGTGTGGAAGATAAAATACTTGGTTGGACTGTTTCATGATTTCTCGTTCAGGAATAATTTCCATATGCCCTAACGTTAGGTATTCATTCATAAAATAGGTATAGGATTCTCTAAGCACAGGATCTGCTATTAATCTTGGCTTGGTGGGTAATTCCTCATTGTCCCAAAACCTCTGGAGCGACTTCTCTGTATTGGGCCATTCTAACGAGTCGTTCTTTAATTGAACATGAAATGAATTTAAGTGGTCATTCGTAAGAGTGGTTGGATCAGCCAATTTAAAGCCTCCCCCAATAATCAAGCCAAATCGGCTGTTTCGTGCGATAATGGTATTCTCCATATGTGCTACTTTACCGTCAGTCAAAGCCTGGAACAGGTGTTCGCAACCAAGTAAGATATCGATATGGGAGGGCGTGTTAAAGTTTCGATCAGCTAAGGGTTTAAAAGAATTGAAGTATGACTTATCATGGTCAATTTTTTCCATTGGCAATTTAGAGCAAATGGTAGGAAGGATATACGCGTTGGTACTGATAACATAATCATGATCTACACAAGAACGAATTTTCAAATTTGGTACCCCAGCATTAGAATTATTCAATGTTTCAATTGAAATGTTAGTTTTTTTCTGTGGCAAATGAATGTATTACCCTGAGTCGAAAAGGCTCGAAATTTCGTTTAATTCCCGAAATCATCTTCAATCTCAGTTTCGGCTATAGAAAGGACGGCTATCATACTTCGTTTTGGTTCAATAAAATTGGCTACCATGGTTTTAGATTTGGCCGTTTCAACGGAGATATTCAGTACTGGACGATCTGTTCCATGTTGTGTGGTTGATTCGGAGCTCTGGGGCGAATTATTTTGAGGAATGTGTAGTAAGGTATTATGCCACTTATAACACTTAAAACAGCTTTTAATATTTTTACAGCTGGTTGCGATATGTTCATCGCTTATAAAACGATTTAATCTTTTAATCTTTTGATTAGTTCTCGTCGTTCGGTAATATTTCGGTTGCGGAATTTAGAGCAAGTAAATAACTTGAGGTTCTCATTAACGCATATCGGACAATGGGGTTCCGGGTTTTTATGGAATGATTTGGATGTGGTAGCTAGGCTAGGCGGATTGTGGCTACGTTTCGCACCAGGTTCTCCCTTGCATCAATTCTCTTTAATAAAAATGTCGACAGTTCCTCTATCGTAGGAAACTCATTTTCAAACGTCTCATATTTCCATATCCGTTTAGATTCTTCATCGAGCTTATCTGTAGCCAAATAAATGATCCAAGGATCACGTTCAATTGCTTTGGGACCAAGCGATTTTAATCCACGAATGGTTTCATCTAAATTATCGAACATGTTCATTAAGTGGCTTGAAGAAGGATTTTTGGGTAGCGATAAAAATCCTCGTAAATAGGTTTGGACAATTTGTTTCTTTTTGTCATATTTCTTGATAAGGCGTTTCAATGCTTCGCGAAAGTGACATACGGATAAGTATGCTGAACCCCGTAGCTGTCCCAACAGATATTTAAATATCTCAGCGGGTGACAGTGATGTGTTCTTGTGAACGGTCGGAATGAAAATATCATATGAAGGACTGCCAATTCTTGTAATTACCGTCGAAAGATGGAAGCGTTAGTCTTGGCAATTTAAAATCTGATTTGGAATTGGTAAGCACGAAATGATCCATGTTTTCATCCAATTTGATAATTAATTGAAGACTGAATTTACGAATTAATGATTGGATTTTCGTAACCAGTGGGAAGTATTGGTCATCAAGATATTCCATTTCAGAGCCCGCTTCGGAATCTATTTGGAACAGTTTATCTTCAGTGGCGATAAACTGATTATAGAATTCGTGCACTTTGGACAAACGAGAATTCAATCCGTCAATATCACAATCCCTTTCATTAACAAAAATAGTTATTTTAGTTAACTGACCTTTAATCATGGCCTTCCGTTTTACAAGTGCATTCGGGCGATCGATAGTGGGTTCTGGAGAACGAAATTCGGTAAACGGAAAAAATAAATAAAAATGGTTACCTGGATTTTGGTGGATGGTTTCCCCTTTGGTTGGGAAATTGGTAGAACTTCCATAACTGCTTATTTCGATAATCCCGTATTTCTAGGTTAAGTTCGCCACGTGTCGCCGAACCGGCTCGAAGGACCAAAAAAAACAATGTACAAATTAAAAAAATTGTGTGCAATGTTTAAATAAAAAATTAAATAAAATATTATATTTTTTTCTTTAATTTGGACGAAGTAGAGACGAAGCAGAGATGTGCAGGTGACAGACATAAAAGCAAGTTTGAATTCTCCTGATGACTACATACGGGTGTTCATTCATTAGAAAAGATTCGTTCCGTAGCTATTAGTTTCTGAAAATGATCTCTGGGCCTGAAATTTCAAACAATTTTAATTAAGGTTTTAATTAAGATTTTAATGTCGATCAGGACCGCATAATTTTGAAATGTATACACCGAGTTAATTTTCGGGACCTTGCCACAAAACCACTTTCTTCTTTTTAAGCTTTAAGTTAGCTACTGGGGTATACAACTCAAAATCATGTGGCATTTAATTTACAAGAATTTAATTTTATAATAAATTTTACCGGACAAGTGGTGCAGTGGGTACAATTTTTTTTGTTTTTATTTTTTTTTATAAATTAATTTTTTTTTGAATTCTTATTTGCTATATTTCTTTTATTAAATTCGTCTTGTCAACTTTGCCAATTCGTAATTTGTAATTTTTACTCCCCTTCATCCCCTTCGCAGGACATCCAAAGCGTCGGAGTGTTGAGACCAGCGAATGTGTCGTCCATTCCAGGGCGACCGTTAAATACACGCGGTCTCCACATGGGACCTCGGCGGTCTCATGCTGTCGAAGTGTGAATTATGAGAGATTTGTTGGAGATTTCTCCGGGTGAAGAGAGCCTGTTGAGGAGACGTCCGTACCCTCTTATGCTGCATGGTTGTGGCTGGGCATCGGGTCGATGGGTCATTCGGGGGGTCTCTTCAGCAGACTCGAGGAGATCCTGGTTGACTTAATTTAAATTCAGTTTTTTTATTATTTACTTTTTATTCATAATTTTTTTCTGTTCCACGGTGTAGACCACGAGCACACAAGGCTCTAATTCCCCCAAAACCCATGCCATTACCCTGAGATCTATCCGGCAAATACCACCGTGAGAGAGGCCACTGTATGCTTAGTTGAAAATTGCGGGTTGGCTGAGAGCCATCCGTAACACCGGATTTCACACTATTGTTTTATAATTTCCTGACCTATTCACATATATGAGAAAGAACCCGTGAACATTTCTGGGATAGATCCCATTCACCATACTTATTGGGTTTTGACTGATCTATCTGACCGTGTAAGTGAGACACCGTGAACATCTCTACATTAAGTGATATAAAAGTTTAAAATTTATTCAAATTTATGGAACTCCTATAAAAAGCATCTATGGCACAGTAAATCTCATCATAAGTTAACCATGTTCATTTGAATGGTAGAATTTGGTCTACGCTATCCTAAAATGCATATAAAAAACTGTGAACATCTCTAGGAGCGGTAACAAAAAATTGGAAAATAGTTTGAAATTAAAAACCACATATATGTTTAAAATATACTGGGCACGTTAAAAATAATCGTAATTAAATCTTGTTGTGACTAAACAAAACACCAAATTAGCCACACGAAAACAACATGGCCGCCGCCTATATAAGTGAGACCTCTTGAACATCCCTATGATCGGAGATGTCACAAAAGGAGAAACATTGTCTAAAATAGCCTTCTTTAGAGTTTCACGGGCTTGTCTAATATAAATACTAAAGATTTTCTAAAAATGTTTCAATTTCACTATAACGCAAATCCAATTGGAATATTTTTAAATTTTACAGTGTAAATTTTAGGTATTATTTTTGGAATGTATTTCACAATCATATATTGTTGACACTGTTAAAGTAAGCCGACTCGCTCCAGCCGAAAAAATCGATAATGCCGACTCGTCATTCGGTAATGCAGATTCGTATAAATAGCCAGCCGAAAAATTTCGATAAAGCAGACAAATAGTTCTGGTGTTAACAGTAATTTCTTTTTAAATCAAAAATGTTTATTTCGGCTCATCAACGTATATTATTCAAAATAAAAATTTGTTTTTGCATACTATAAGAAAAAACTATTTTAATACTGAGAAAACTCAATGGCATATATGAAGCAAATCGTCCAAAATTTCAGGTCAATATCCATGTGAAAATTTGTATAAATAGATCGGACACACAAAACTTGAAAATTTCTAAAAATTTACCGTTTAAAGTGCCATAGCTGGAATAAGATTCGAATGAAAGGTCTTATTGATACTCAGACCTGGAAAAATTTCAGGTCATTTTCCATGATGTAAGTCGGGGAAAACTGGATTGAATATATCGCACACACAAAATTTGAAAATTTCAAAAAAATTGTCCGTTTAAGGTATCATGGATGGAAATTGATTTAGAGGAAGGTCTTTCTGAAACTCACGCCTGCGAATAAAATTTCAGGTAAATTTTCTTGTGGGGAGGCCGCAAAATTTCGTTTGAATACAACGTATAAAATGGCTAAAAATGCACAGAAATAAATACTACTGAAGTTAGCAGAAAATTGAGCAGCCAAATCTACATTATGGACATTTCGGTCGAAAATTCATCGGGGAAACTACTTTATCGACGCATTGAGAGGGGAAATCGTAATAACGCACAAACTGCATTGTCGACATTTCAACCGAAATTTCAGCAGAAAAACTACTTTATCGACATATTATGAGAGAACCAATGATGATGTAAAACCTTCAGTACCGATATTTCGGAAGAAAACTCACTATAAAATTGCATTGCCGACAAAATTATACAGGGAACGAAAACAAGAAGATGTTTTTAAATAAATAAACTAAATATTTTAACAAATTTTAAAATCATATTCAAATCGGTTCTGTTAATTAATTAATCATCCTAATTAATTAAAAGCTACTAAGTCATATGATAATTAAAAATTTTGTAAAATTATACTTTATAACGTGCTTACGAGAATCCGCGAAGCTCATACAATTCATTTGTCGTAAAAGCGAGTAAAACTTCTAGGCTCGAGCCTACAAATGGAAAATTTTTAGAAATCTTCTAATTTTGTGTGTGCGGATATATCACTCGAATTTTCCCGGACTTTCAGCATGAAAATCGACCTAAACTTTTTTCCAAGTGTGAGCATCATTAAATTAACTTTTAAATGATAATTATTAGATGGCACTTTATTTAAAATATTCTCCAAACATGTTATTTCACGTCTTACCTTCCCAAACATCTAATTTGGTTATGTATATTAATTTTAATTGTTTTAAATGAAAATTTTGTATTTTAAATTTTTTAATTGGTTTTTAGGAAGAATAAATTAAAAATTTCTAATATAATTAATTACCTTCCGGTATACAATTTTTATCTACATTATCGACATTTTTTCGGTTGGGATGTTACCGACAAAAATCGACTGTCATTTTTGTTTGATTAGTTCGAATCTGCATTATCGACATTTTTCGGCTGGAGTCGGGTATATTGTTGCAACTTTAATTGAAAATATTTTAGTTCAAAGTCAATTTTCACATCATTATATACTTTTTAAAATATTTGCAAACAACGCAATAGCTCTTATGGAAGGTGCAAAACCGATCTGGACCGATATTGTTGGAAAATTAATGTAGACTCTTTTAGTTCATAAATCTCGATTTCGAAAAAATATATAAATAAAACAAACGTGTAATATTTTGGTCGTCACATAACCTTAGCGGTTTTCCGCCACCATACCTTATTAATTTAAGAGAGAGAGAGACCTGCAAATGCCTTCTCTTTGTTTGTAATTGAGTTATTCAGAATCAGTATTAGAAAAGTAGAATTTGTAAGTTTAAGAAAACTGTAAGTTTTGTGTAAAAAGCTTTTAATAATTCTAAATATCGATATGCAAGCGTTCGATTAATAATTTGGCTTTCATTTTCCCTATATATGTACCTTTGGCAATTAATTTCAATAAAGCGTACGTGTAAATTTTACAATATTTTAAAAATTTCAACTTTATACCATAAATATCAAACAATACAAAGGTAATCATAATTTCAAGCCTCTTGTTATACACAAAAGCCCTCAAAAATGCAATTTTACGACTATACCGTGTTCGTTTACGAACGAACCAAAAAAAAAAAACCGGCAGCAATAATTATTCGAAATAAATTACGATGCATTACACTACACACAGGAAAATTCAACAATTTTCATTCTGGAAAATATATTATAATGGCATAGCATACATACACTCACAAAAAAAAAATATCGAGAAAACAATTGAAAAATTATTTGAAACATAAAGTTAAAACCGATAATAGTTTTTCCGTTTATTTTATTATTTTTTTTTTCATTTGCCACAGTGCTATAATTTCACTATGCTTTATATTCCAAAGTGTTTTATTGTTACACCGCCACCAGCTCCTACATATAATATTCTGTATAACATAGAGAGGAGCCCCTTTCCTCCAATTGTGGGCTTGTGTGTTTTATTATTTTAATACTTGTGCAAAATGATTTTTTTTTCTCTAGTTTTTTTTTTTTTTTTTTTTTTTTAATATGAAAATCATTTTTATTATTTTCACTCGTTAGAAAATATCTTTTTGAATAGATCAGTCTTGGATATCATCCAAAACAACAAAACTTTTATAATTTTTTTGTTGGTAATTTCAGAATTTATTATTCATTCATATTAAAATTCTATTACGATTCATAAAATTGTGGAATGGAAACATTGTGAACATTTATTTAGCGCACCAAAAAAAAAATAACAATAATGAAAATTATTGTGGAAAATGGAATTACAGTGGTTGTTGGGGCCACGATATACTCGTATAATATATTTTCTAGAACTATTCATACTTGATTTAATAAAATCAAATATGTACTTCAATGAGCTTTTCGCGCTATCTTGAATTATACGATGTGGACAGCAACCATTATTCTGCCTCATAAAATTACTAAAGTCGAATGGTTTGTGTCCACCGAGAACACAACACGAAGGCCTTTAAAACTCAAAGCGCATGAAATTAATTCGATTGGCACGAGAGAAAACAGCTACAGACATAAACACTTCGTATAAAAAAAAAAACGTAATCAATATTCATGATATCATTAAAATATATTTAGCATAAATTGAAACAACAACTTTGTGTGGAAAATCCATTAGAGCTTTTAGTGTTTGTTATGTGCTTTCTTTAAAATTATCTTCATTATCTTTGAGTGTGTATATATGATTTCAAGTATAGATGGCTTCTGTTTATAAAATAAATGAGCATAAATATGCTAATTACATATTTAATACATTAAAACAAATCCTTGGAACTGGTTTTGGAATACATTTATTGGAGACTGAGTGAAATATATCGTTCAAACTACTGCCAGGAAGTTGGTTAAGCAATAAAGACGATGGATATGAAATTGGACGCCAACGGAAACGATAGAACGTTTGTCACATTATTCAATTTTTTCTACAAATTATTTTTTCATGATTTTCAAAATTGGTTTTAGTATTTTTTACACAGAATTTTAATATATGCTGGGGCTGATGAGTTGTGGCTGGCAAATGAGTGTCTCTAAACTATAAATGTACTAGCTAACCTGACAGACGTTGTGCTGCCACAATCCGTTTTCTTTGTAGCGCGCATTTCATGTAGATCGCCTTTTATCTGGTAGCACGGGTGTCTGATATTTTATGCATTTGACATACATAGGACATATGCGCAACTCATTTGCAAATAAAATGTTATTTACCTATCATAAAGTTATGGAAGACACTGCGGAAGACATTCTCAATTAATTCATGTTTTGAATCAACTATAGTGCTTAGATTGTCTGGCAATTTTATGCGTTGTGTGTTTAGATGCATTTTTTTTTTTATTTTTTTTATTTTTATTTCATTACCAGCTTAATCATTATAAATAAAATACATTGTGTGTAAAACATTATTAAAACTAACAAGATTAAGAAGGTAAGATAAGAGAACCATTGGATCAAATAGATCACGTGACTGGTCCCCTGATTCTAAGCCACAAAAAAATATTTGAATTCTATTTACAAAATTAAAACCAATTTAAAATCAAATTATTTTACAGTTAAAATTGAGAGAAACAAATATTGTATAATAAAATTATAACTACATCTTAATTACTACACATGAATATATTAAAACCTCTTAAACTACACCATTTAATTTTAACATATATAATTTTAAAACCAATAAAAACAAAAACAATAATATTTTAAACTAATAGTTGAAAAAGATGGTCAATATTTTTAGTTTGATGAAGCCATTCTTTAAGGTATATTGAAAAACTAGAGAAGTTGCCGCACTTACGAATATCCAACGGTAAATTGTTAAAAATGATTGGTGCAACGATATTAATAAAGTTTCTCCGTAGATCTAATCTAAACTTAGGAATATGTTTCAAGAAAGTATGATTTGATCTGAGATTATACCCTGCATGAGTCACAAAATTATTCCCACTTTTAACATAGAATATTCTAAGTACCTTGAAGACGAATATGTGACGTAGAGGAAGTATGCTGAGATTTTCAAATAATGGCCACGAAGGCGAAAAAGATGGTTTAAAGCACATTATTCTGATTAACTGCTTTTGTCGCACGTAGATAGGACGTAGTGTAGCATTGCAAGCACTACCCCAACATGATAAACCATATTGCAGTATTGAGTCCGCTAATGCAAAGTAAACCGTCCTAAGTAAATATTGCGGACAAAATAGCCGTAAGACATACATTTTTCTGGACACCAATGATAGTCTAGTTTTCAGTCCTTGTGTGTGCGCTTTCCAATTTAAATCTCGATCAATAATAATACCTAGATATCGAAATTCATCAACAGTGTTCACTAAGAAGCAGTCATTAGGAGGGCATTGCGTGTTATTGTTTCTGCTGCATTTGAAAGTATGATACGTTGTCTCAAGATACAACGAAGAGGTATCCCTAAAATGTAATAATTTCGTTTTGTGACTCAAAACAAAATTATGTGCTTCCAACCAAATAGACAAACTTTTTAAATCATGATCTATGAGCATGATATTATCTTGATAACTTGGACTAGCATATGTAAACGAGAAATCGTCAGCAAAAGCAGTTGGAGACCCTCGAAATTGTTGTCGAAAGATACCGTTTACATACACTAAAAATAATAAAGGTCCTAAGACAGAACCCTGTGGGGCTCCCACATTTATCGGTAACTCTTTACTTAATTGTCCATTTACTCTAACCAATTGCGTTCGCCCATGCAAATACGAGGACAACCAATCCCGGGTTATCCCTCTGAATCCACAACAATATAGCTTTTTTAACAATGTGCTATGTTGAACTCTGTCAAAAGCCTTTGTTAAGTCTATAAATAGAGTAGATACCTTGGACCCTTTATCAATATCTTCAGTTACTTGTTCTAGGAAAGATACAATAGCTTGTTCAGTATTTTTATTTTTCCTAAAACCATATTGGTCAGGAGAGAAAAAGTCTCTTTTTTCTAGGAAGAAAACGATTCTACTTTTTATGGCTTTTTCAAATATTTTCGAGAAGACCGAAAGTAGAGAGATTGGTCTATAGTTGTTCATACTTGTTTTATCATTATTTTTAAAGATCGGAACAACTAAGGCTCGCTTTAACGATGTAGGAAAAATTCCAGTTACCAAGCTTAAATTGAAAATAAAAGATAAGACATCAACTAAGAACCAGGACATTTTTTTGACAACATTATTTGAAATCCCATCCAAACCAGGAGTTGAATTATTTTTTAGCGAAAGAATTGTAAAATACACTTCTCCAGATGAAATTTCCGAAAAAACACAACTATCTATAGATTGGTAATACTGACATATTAATCTATTTTTGTCATCATTCAAGAGGAGACTGGCAGCATTTGCATCACCAACACTAGTAAAGAACTCGTTAAATTCATTTGCAATCTGCACTGGACCAGACATTTTGCAGCCTCTTTGATTAACAATTTCTTTAATTTCAACTGAATCAGGCTGTCCGTTAATTATTTCATTGACTGTTTTCCAATTTTTACGAGCATCACTACCATTGTTGCTGAACTTTTGAGAATAAAAGCTTTTTTTGGCTATATCAATTTGTAGGTTAACAGAGTCACACAGCGTCAAGCTATATTGTTTCAATCTACGGTTGCTGTTATGTTTTTTTGCAAGGCGACAAATATTATTTCTTTTACGTATAAGTCTCAATAGATCATCAGACATCCATGGCTTTAGCTTCGTTGATCTATTGGCAAACAACTTAATGGAAGTGGTTTTTTTAATATGACCTTTAAAGATTTTAATAAAATTATCGTAGGCCTTAGAAGCATCTAGGCAAGAATAAACATCAGTCCATACTTCATACAATAGTAGTTCCTTTAGCGTATTGAAATCAATCTGTAAAACTTCAAAGGTTCGCCGAGAATTAGATTTAATGTTAAAGGTTCCTGTTATTTTAATTTCAATTAAACAGTGATCTGAAATTTTTAGGTCTAATACACTGTAAGAAACTACCGGAAAATACCTTTGATCAAATCTATGGAGTACATTATCAATACAAGTAGCTGTGGTATTTGTAATTCGTGTTGGTTCAAGAATATTATCCAAACCATGTTCCGATAATAAAATTAGCAGCCTATCAAGCATTGCGTTCTGCTTGAGGAAGTCGATATTAAAATCACCCATGATAATTAAGTTAGAGTGGGATAGACCTTCCAAAAGCCCACTGAATTCGTCAATAAAACTGGAGATATCTGTATATCCAAGACGATAAATACAAATAATACAAACTAATTTAGAATTTATAAAGAAAGTCAGACCGACCGCGTTGAAAGTTTGGAAAAGTAGATTAAATTGTTTGCAATTTAGACTGCTATGGGCATAAACAGCAACACCTCCCGAACGTTTATCATGCAGGCAAGAAGTGAATAGATCGTACCCCTTTACACCATAATTCGCGACTTCATTGTCGTAAATCCAAATTTCAGACAAACCAATAATTTGAGGCTGTAGATTACCGGAACCTATGTATACAAGCAGCTTATCTAAATTTTTCCTTATACTACGTATGTTTTGGTAAACAAGATTAAAGTTCATTGAGCTGCCCATTGAAATTAATAATAATCAAATTAATGTAACCATTCATAATAAATAAAATTATTTCGCGCCGCTTAATTAAATTGGTAAGACTACCGAGCCATTCATCAAAATAAAAATATCGATCAAATAAACCGACCATGTAGTGGTAAAAAATATTGTAGTCTAGTTGAGCCTTTAGACAAATGCCAAAATGACATTTATAAGATTTTAATTCAATTCCAGTATGACAACAAGACAAAACAAAATTATTTGATGTCAAAAGAGAAAATAACAATAATACATAGAAAACATGTAAACAACAACAACAATAACAATAATAATAATATACAGTGGATAAAAAGTTGGAAATATAGTTGATGTGTAGTTTGAATAAAATATTAATAATAAACAGAAATGTAAATGATCTGATTTTAATAAAAGTGAATATAAAACTATAATTACTGTGATTCAAGAGTGTGAATGATGATGATGTGAATGTGACCAGTGCTTCAGGTTCCTTTACTGGGTGATGAACCATTTGGAGAATCATGATAAATGTTGTCTGCTTATCCAACCGAAAAATATCATTGAGACTAAAGATATGGTGGATTGTCGATTCAACTGTCTTGCGTAGGAATATTTTCCCATCTTTGGCCCATAAATACTTGTAGTTGTGTGCACGTTGCAGTTTCTTGGTTTCATTATATAATTTTGATTGAAATTTGGTGAAGTGCTGCATAGCATAATATCCTGTTTGTGTAGCCGAGGTAGGTGAACGACGATGCATTTTAAATTTAGTTAAGATATCGTTCTTAATCTCAACAGAATTTAAGGTAATTATGTATGAATTTTTTAACTTTGATGTCGAGTTAGGAGTATGATACATTTTTTTTATTTCAGTTATCTCCGCTTCACAATTAATGTGTCGAATGGCTTCTGAGATGAATTTGGGCATATTGGGAACATCCATAGGCAAACCACCAATAACAATATTGTTCACAATTTCTTTCTGTGAAGCGACATCAAGTTGTGCCTCCAATATATTAATGCGTTCTTCTTGCTTAGTATAATTTTGTTGTATCAAATTATATTTTTCAGCTAAGATTCCATTATTTGCAGCAATAGTTTTGAATTCGATTTTAATTGCATCAAACTCGTTACAGATGAACACCTGAGATTTTTGGATGTCAGAGATCAATGATTTGACTTCCGCGAATTGTGTGTCTATATGCATCATCAGGGTCCTGATTGCATCTTCAAATTTTTCATCAGATGTTTTCACTGTTTCTGTCGATGATGTTGCTGAAGGCTCACGATTGGAGGTGAATAACTTAGCACATTCAGGAGAACAAGCCCAATTAGATTCAGCTGCTTTTTTTATTTTAGCTGCTCCAATAATACCCTTACATGGTGGGTGGTACATTTTCTGGCAGTAGCCGCACATCACAACCGATTGTTTTTGTGATATCACCTTCTTGCATGAGGATGCAGAACAAACCGAGTTTAGATGGAAATTATGAGACTCCTCCGCATTTTCATAAAAAGGCATTTTTATGACAACCAAAATCCACTTGGCGCGAAATATTTTGTTTTGTTCTATTTATTTATTTATTTTTTTGTTTCACTTTACGAGTATATAAACTAGTTTTTAGATTTAATTCTAAAACTACTACTAGTTTTTAGATTTAATTTAATTGATATTATGATAACTTTTATAATCTTGGGAATATCTAAATGTACTAGTTTTACTTAAATTGATTTAAATTTTATTTTTATTTTTTGTTTGGTAATTATTTTACGTCGGCACTGACTTCAGTTTTGAAATCGAATCCTCATTTCGATATTACCGTTGCCAAAATCCTGCAATCGTTCAGAAAATATTTATGCCGATGGGTCATTTCGCAATTGGACTCGCATATTGATGGACAATCGAACGGTCTCTACGCTTCGCCATAGAAATGATGGTTTTAAACATGCGATAATCTCATCGGCATAAGTAGAGTGCGGACTGACTGGCAATGTCTGTGCCGTTCGTTCACCATTTAACAAAGTGGCAGTAATGTCTGACTTGCTTAGTAGCAACAGTCAGCATAATTCGATCATAAATACGATTTTGTTCAGCAATCATTAATGGCACATTCTTCGCAATAAATATAGCGAAGTCAACATTGTTATACTTTTCTTCTCGCTGCACATCACTGTTAACTAAGTCTGTCGCCGAACGATCACGCGATAGCATACCATAATGATTTATTGGCCAATTTGAAATTGACATACACAAGTCCTCGATCAACACTAAAGCTTCATTGTACATTTCTGGCGTGTAATCAATGTTTGAATCTTGGTTTGTGTATCTATCTTGGTGAAGTATGTCTTCAGCCATGTAACTCTTGTATTTTTTCGACAAACCCGATGATTGTGTTGAACAACATGTCGTTAATACAATGGCGAACAGTTGATGAATTTTATTCGGCGTGGATGTAAATGCTGCATCTGCAAGTGTCAGATCTCATAATGATTGATGCTTGGGACTTGACACTTGGGTTTCGTTCGTGTATCGGAAAACTAAGAATACGCCAGACAGCTTCGTTCCTGCTGATGTATCTCCCCATTTCATTCTTTTCGTACCATTTGACGTGTGCGGACGTAATATTTTACCACAATCTAAAATTATTTAATCAAAATAAGTAAATCCAATTTGAAATAATAAAGTTAAAAGTATGTAAAATTAGTTTTTTCTTAACTCCAAAGTTAAGCGCCATTCGGAATATGTCAAATACGTGTTTTAAATGCTCAAAAAATATTACTGGAACAAGATTTAAAAGTGTTCAGTGCACGAATTTAAACTGTAAAAAGTTTTTCCATATAAAATGTGCTGCAGTGAATGGTAACTTCGATGAATTTTTGGAAAATGGTGCATTTATTTGATGTTGCCCCTTGATGCAAAAGTGAGGTTAGAACTGCCATTAATGTGGAAAACAATGTTTCATCTAAATCTAACACCCACGGTAGTACTGCAAATGCATCAATTGAGGATATTCAACGCAGCATAAATGAACTGTCCATTAGATTTGGCGGTCTAGAAAACACAACAGTTTTTTTCCAGCACAATTGATATTGTATAATGAAGCGAAACTAGTTAAGCAGGAGCTCAATTTTCGCTTCTTATGAATAAGTGTGGCATCATGCTGCGTGAAGATGTTGGCAAGAGGGCATTTTAGATACGTTCGCCTAACAATCTTAATAAGGTTAGACGAACTTTTCGAGGATAACCACATCGTTAGCCCCACACTACTTCATAATACCATACGCATATTCACTTCACATCACAGCAGTAGCACCAGCCAGATATGCTCATCACACGTCTTCACAACACATCACAACACCAGTGGCCCTATTCTGGCAATTCCCGGGGAACGGGGAATATTTTTTTTATCGCAGTTATTCCCCAGACCACTTTTTCCCTACAGTTTTTCCCCATTTCCCAAAAGTGCTTTCTGGTGCAATTGGGAATAACTTCCCCGGGAAATATGGTATAGTTAAAATGTTTGCCACGAAATCGCTCATGATCATTAAATTCATCTGTCATAATAAGCTCATTTTTAGTTTACAACTTTTATATAATATCTGTAATATAATATTTACAACATTAATATTTAAAAAAATGTCACAACGCCGAAATAATTATTATCACGATGATGACGACGAAAGGCGATAAAATCTTTGAGTTCAGCGACAACATTTACGGTGCTCAGCCAATCCTTTCAATTTTTGTGAGCCAGAGTTCATTAAAATATATCGTATGCCGCCAGAACTGGCATTAATTTTAAAGGAAATGGTTGTTCCCCACATGAAGGACACGTTGATTCCAAAGGATTTAAGAATATTGGCGGCACTTAGTTTTTTAGCAGAAGGTATTTATTGTTGTTAGTGTATTGTATTTTTAATATGAAAATATATTTTTTAGGAACATTTCAAACTAAAATTGGTTTAAGTTTCTTGTCGTGCATGTCACAATCGTCAATTAGCCGCTGCATAAAAGAATTTTGCTCGATTGTCAATAATCATTTGATGCATAGGTTCATCAAATTTCCAAAAACCACATCCGAGATGAATCAGATAAAATTACAGTAAGTTTATTTTTTGTATCCAATAATAAAATTTGTAAGAAATATATTATAAATAATTACAGATTTTATGAAAAGTTCAATTGGCCTGGGATAATAGGATGTGTTGATTAAACGCATGTGTCTATGCATAGACGAGCTAAAGCAATCGAACATGTTTATTTGAATCGTCACCATTACTGCATTATTTATATATACTCACAACTCACATTATTTATAGGTTTGTGACTTAAATCTACGAATTTTAAATATCAACGCTTCATATGGTGGCTCTAATCACGACGCTACAATTTGGAGAAAGTGTGTAGCGAGAGCATTTCTACATAACAAATACGATGCGGGCGAATTGGCAAACACATGGTTGTTAGGTATACAAATTCATTTATTATTGTTTTAATTACCTACATACAAAAACTAAAATAAAATAAATCTTTAATGTCCACACAGCAGAAATTCACAGCCTCCTTGCATTTTTTTACAATAATTCAAGTCTTTTGTCGTATTAAATATAAATTTTTTACATAATTATATGTAACTACATAGTAATTAAAGTTAATCGTCGATAAATACCGTCTCCAGATATTCCGGTGATCCGCACGGCTCTGAATTTCTGAAACTGAAAATATAGCTTTTAATATAGTTAACCAATTTTATCTTTAGCAATTCAGAAAAACCATTTATCTTAAATAATACGACAAGTGGTTTTTCTGAATTGCCACAGATATATTATCTTTGCACATCGTGCATTTGCATGCATTTAAAAACATTAATTTTATGTTTAAGTTAAATTGTTTCTACCATTTAAAGTGATAGTGGTTATCCGTTACAACCATGGTTGATGACCCCAATTGAGAACTCAATAAATCAGTCAGAAGAGCGGTACATTATAGTGAACCGGTCGGCTCGCAATTGCGTAGAAAGATGTAATGGCGTTTTAAAATCGAGATTTCGCTCCTTGGCAAAAGATCGATCCATAAAATATTCTCCTTTTATGATGGGACAAATCATTAACACATGTGCAACATTGTATAACTTTATTAAACAGCATAATTATACTGACGAGCACGATTTAGCGCAACCGGCGGATGATACTGATTTAGAAGACCCATTAGAGCAGGAGGTAATAGATACTGATGCTACAGCACAGCGGCTACTAACAGTAGCACGAGAAATCAGAGCTAATATTGCTCGAACATATTTTTAAGTAAAAATATTAATCTAAACACTAAAATATACGAGTACTTACTTATTATTTAAATGTTCTTTTAAAATTATCGCGCGTATAAGCCGAACCTAAAATATTAATAATAATAGTATTGAAATTTAGTTTTGCAATGATGCTACTTTTGTATTTCGAGAAAAAAAAATATTTTTAAATTACGAACCTCATATTCTTTTAACCCTTATGGATCGGCACGTATCGGGATGATTCACAGCAATCGTGTTGCTGGAAGCTGGTGTGGCAGTAGTTGGTTCCGTTGCAGTCACTACAGCTTTTTCTTGTACATCTGTGGCTGCCACTGTACCCTCCGAATCTATCTATAATTACGCGACACATGTAAAATTTTACACTCAATGACCTTGAAATAATGGTGTTTACCTCTTCCGTCGACAGTCCAAATCCTCCTTCGAGATTTTTCGATCCTTGACATGATTCGGGAGTTATTATATTTAATACCCGCTCATCTAACGCGGTTAACTGGCTTGGCCTTTTTAGTGGTGTCTCCATCCCTAATCCTGTTCTATTCTCATACTCCTTCAAAGACGTCCATTGCCCTCGTACATATTTTCTGAAAATAGTTGTTAGCTCAATATAAAATCAATTATTAATGTTAAATGTTTACTTCATGTCTATCCATGTTCGCCTCCATTTCTGGCCCTCTTTATGTGCTCCACTAAGAGAATTTAGTTGGGATGCTATATTTAGCCAGCTTTCATTATTGTCCCCTTTTCCGTTGATAGTAATAAATCTAAAATTTTTTAAAGAGTATAAGTTTTATTTACAATACATAACATAACGTTATTTCTCTATATCCATGAGTACTTACCGATCATTTGCTAAATCCGGATTGTCTTCCATCAAGGTTATTATCAAAGATTTTTTGCTCCTTGCTTACATTTTTTCCCTATAAATATATTAAAAATGAATTACTTTAAAAAAATTAACTATATAACTATAATTTATTATAATTACTCGAGCCGTAGTCGTTTTAATGTAATTATTTATTAATAAAAATAATTTCTTTGCTGTTCTTCAAATTTCTTTTTTCCTTTTTATATTTTTCCCCATCAATTCTCGTATAAAATAGGTATGGAAAATCAAACGTCAAAACTGCTATAATAGGGAATATTTTTTTCCCAAGAAACATTTTTTCCCAAACGCTAGAATACACTTTGGGGAAAAGGGAATAAAACTGCTAGAAAATTTAAAATTTCCATTCCCCGGGAATTACCAGAACAGGGCCACAGGCAATCACTTATTTTTTATTATTTATATTGTTTTCACAAAATATTTTTTATGTTTTTTTTTCTTTTGATTATTATTATCATTATCATTAGTGCTTTTTTGACAGTCTGTTTATTCTATGTTATTTTTAGGGTTGAATTATTTTTTATAGTACATTTCTTTATTGCAACTTCCATAACTTTTGATTGGAATATTAATTTCAGTAATTTACAGTATATTGAGTTTTCATGTATTGGTCACAACAGAGATTTGCATATTTTACTACACCATATAAAGGAAGTGCGTGAAGTTATCCCAGTATTTCATCCCAGAAAAATAAAAAAATGTTCATCCGGCAATACTAGTTATATTCCATCCCAGGAGTTTTAAATGCATCCCAAAAAATTTTAAAATGTCACAAAATATGATAATTGATGATTTAAAGTGAACATACTTCAGATATCTATATCATAAAATTATGAAAGCCAATCTCAACATATGGTTGATCTTGGGATTTTTTTTGTAGATAGAAGTCATCATGTTCTACAGAAATCAGAAGAGATCAAAGACGACATTTTAGGTTCCTGGGAACCATTAATTTAAATCTGATTTTTGTTTTAAAAATGATTCGGCCATTTACACATAAGACCCCATAGCGCCAATCCTAACACACGGATGGCCATGGACTTTTATTCGGAGGTAGTACACGTTGTGTCCAATTGATTTCAAATGTGATCGGTTACGATACTTTAGGTTCCAGAGAACTATTCGTTTAAATCTGAAATGTATATTTTATTTAAAATGGGCTTTAGCGCCAATCTCAACATACGGCTGGCTTTCATAATTTTATGATATAGATATCTGAAGTATGTTCACTTTAAATCATCTATTATCATATTTTGTGACATTTTAAAATTTTCTGGGATGTATTTAAAAATCCTGGGATGGGATATAACTAGTATTGCCAGATGAACATTTTTTTATTTTTCTGGGATGAAATACTGGGATAACTTCACGCACTTATATGCAAAGGTCGAGTTACTTTACGGGTTTTCTTGCAACAAATTTTCTAGTGGCATTTTTATTTTTATATTACCATTCTTTTATTCAGGAAATTTTAACAGTTCATTTTTATATTACTTCATTTGTTTGTCTACGTGTTGTAGTATTGTTTTGCCGCATATTCTTCTTTGGCATCTAATGGTTGAATTCCACTACCGAGTTTGTTGCAACGAATTTCTTTTATAATAGTTTCTAAATATTTTTTTTATTAGTGTAAAGAAATTCAGATAGGCTGCTTGCTTCTTTGGATTCCGCGAATGTAAAGTGGTGTGGCAATTTACGCTAGGAACGATTGGAACTGTAAACATATCAAGCTCGACTATAACACTTTTGATGGTACAGGCATTTCCTTTATGTTAGGGTCAAAACCAGTATGTGCCTTCTGCATTTACAGATTAAATTCCTCCAACATTTCCAATTTCATTGCGGAATTCAATATGTTTTTGGCTGATTTAACTAACTCTAATATAATTATTATGGGCGACTTTAATATAGATTTTTTATTAAAAAATGCTGATGTCGACAATTTACTAGATGTGCTGTCAGTAAATGGTCTTGATATTCTGGTATCTGAACCTACCAGGATTTTTAAATCTGCAGCAACCTGTATCGATAACCTGCTCTGTAGGTTTGACCAGAGGTACTTCCGAAGTCCCTCATGTAATGTTTTAGACTTGGGCATATCCGATCATTGTTTAATAGAAACAAGTTTTTAGGTGGTTCCATTTCTATAGGCCAGTCATAAGAAACTCTGTTGATATTGTCCGCATTGATTTTTTCCAACTGCAAGAACTGCTTCTATGGGAGAATTAACGCGACGGTTATAGCCAATCCAGCGGGCCACTGGCTTTTGATTATTTTCTAAATATTCTAAATGGTCATCTCAGAAGCTGCACAAAAAATATCTCTAAAGCTGGAAAAGTAGTTATGCTTAGGCCTTGGATGTCTAATCACCTATTAAATATTGTACGCAAGAGAAACAAAATATGCCAACTTGCAAGGACAAATCCAACTGTAAATAGACTTGCTAACTATAGTCGCAAACTATGTGACAGCGTCAATGCCAAAATAAATCAGACTAAAAAGCAGTATTACATTGAACAGGTTAATTCCAATGGCACTAATGCCCGGAAAGACGGGCAGTCAGTAAATGAATTGAAGCATCGGCACCCCGAGTCTGCTGAAATTAAGGCTTTTCGACTGTTACTCTGGATGAGTTGGTAAAACATAGATTGGTGACAGAAAACTACGATACAACGAGAAGCTTTTATTTTTCCCCGATCTACCCGGGTGAACTATATTCAATTATCAACTCGCTTAAAACTAATTCATCGCCTGGATTAGATGGTGTTTCGAATGTATAAGTTAAGAAGGTGGCTTGTGATCTTGTGGATGTCTTACGTTTCATCATAAATTGAAGTGTCAATACCGGGAATTTTCCGTTAGCCCTAAAGCGAGCTGTAGTCATACCAATTTTTAAAATAATGATGAATCGAGTTTAGACAATTACTGACCAATATCGCTTCTTTCCATTTTTTTCAAAATCTTTGGAAAGGCCATGAAAAGAAGGATGGTACATTTTCTGAATAAAAATAATTTTCTGTCTCCGCTGCAATTCGGGTTTAGGAAAAATAAGAACACGGAACAAGCTATTTTAACAGTTCTGGATTTAATAAGTGCGAGCATTGATTTAGGGCTCAAGTCATCTGGTCTGTTTGTCGATATGATTAAAGCTTTTGATAGAGTATGTAACTCGTGGCTTGTGGTTGTACCGATATCCGGTGGCACACGTCCGAATGCCAGGATAGCCGTCATCGGTCTGGGAGGTTCCAAATTTACACCGGACATCAGCCGCCACTTTACAATGATTTACTACGTGTGCGTTCACATATAAAGTTTAATACTAATGTTTAACCCGAATATCCCAAAAAAATGGAGGAGAAAAAAAAATATTCATTCACAACAATAATAAATATGGTAACCTATCAATGCGACTACTAACGAAAAAACAAACTAAATTAATTAAGAAAGAGGGAGAGTAGCCGCACTAAATATTTACAAATGTAATTATATATACTTATAAATTAACACAAATCAAAAAAATATAGCTAATATGAAAATTTTTAAAAAAATTTATATAATATAAACAACACAGAATGGGTTACTTCACCAATTGATGGTGTCCAATATAAATGATTTCATGTTAGGATTAGTCTTTCCTGTCCTTATTATTATTTCCAATTGTAAATGTTTCGGAGTATCATCCGTAGCAGCAATCTCTCACGGAATCGAAGCTGGCCTTACCCGTCGGGTATGTAACGCCACGAAATAATCGATGATTTATTTATACCAACCCGTGGCATGCAACCCGTCTTGGTTTTTTTTTTTATTTGTATTTTGTGCACCCGCTCGAATTTTAACTTATTAAATGTGGAATACGGACGTTACGGTGTATAACAACCTCTATGTGTAGCGCCGGAAAACAGCAACGCAACTTACATGCAGGAATTTTTCTTTCTTTGGTTTTTTTTTTTGTGTGTTATTTTGCTTTTAATTTATGTTATTTATCCATAATTTGGAATTACATATAACTATTATACATATATACATATATGTCGTTCATTATCACCAGTTGAAATGAAAAAAAACAACAACTACAATTACTATTGGGCACTTATACACCAACAACCAGAAAACCCCAATAAATGGTATACCGTTTGTGATTTTTTTATCTTGATTTTATTTTATTTTTTTCTTTTCAGCACACTAACAATAATTCCTTATAACTCTCAACACTTATAATCTCTTTATACACTATCTTTCGATGAATATTTTTGTTTTTTCCGTTTGTCTTTTTTTTATGATCAGGTCTCGATCTATCCTCCAACCATCCCTCCTACCCTCACGCACCCCTTTTTCCTCGTTTTTATATCTTTTTTTTTCTCTTACTAACCATACCAACTCAACAAAAAAAAAAAAATTTAAACCCAACAAGCAACTAAATTATAATTTGAGCAACTTGCCATAATACTGTCAACTAGTATTACCCATTAACCATTGAAGTACAGCGCGCGATCAAATATACTTTTGGTAACGAACTTTGATTTGTTACAAGTAGGCCATGCGATTCTCTTAAAAAAAATTTATTGTTGTGGTTTCCGTGGAAAGGGTTATAACTGGCTTTGTAGCTACCTATCTGATCGATCTCAAGTAGTGCGTGTTAATCACCAACTAAGCGGAGAACTGGCAATTACGGCAGGAGTTCCTCAGGAATTTGAGCGAACGGAACGGAACGGACGTGAACGGAATTTTCCGACGCCCTTTTGCAGGTTCGATCACTGCTTTCGCTGACGACCTTCCATTTATGTACTCTGGTTCAAGCAAACAAGTTAACATATCAGGGATCGAAAACGATTTAGATTTACTGGCGGAATCGCTTAAACCTCACAACTTACTTTTGAGTAGGGAAACTAAAATAGTACATTTTAGGGATAGCCAGGAACTAACTGATGCTATTTCTTATTACGGTTTTGGCTTTATCAAAGCTCAGACATGTACTTTGACTGGCTGTTTTAAAATTAGTGTAGTAAACGAAATTAGATATTTAGGTATTTTGTTTGATGCAAATCTAAATTGGAAGGCCTACATTGAAGGCTTGAAACATAAACAATTATTAAACGAGACGCTTGAAATCCCGGATTTTCAAAACGAAATTTAAAAAAACCGTAATCATAATACTGCAAACCAGATTTCCAGATAATCCCGAATACTATGCTCCCGCAAAAATCTCGTAATTCAAAATTGGAGTTGACTGAAATTGAGATTCATCCCTCTAACGATTCAAGATGAAATTCATAATTTATGAAATCGTTGCCAATATAACAGGTAGAACAGTCGATGCTGGGGTTCCTTCAAAATGGGTTTATATTCTCCTGTTGTTTGTTTATTTATTTAGAAAAGTCTATACAAATTTTAGTTGAGAACTTACAAAAAATTAAATAACGTGAAAATATATATTTCAAAAATTAATTATAAACGACTCACAAAAATATTTCAAAAGTCAAAAAGCTCAATTTTGTTAAAACTCATGCATGATGTTTACCAGTTCGTTGTAATCATAATTTGTCAATTGTTTACCTGTAGCAACTTAGAATTTCTTATGGTCCTGCACGGTGCTTTCATTGCAATAGATTTAAGTAAGATTGATTGTAGACGTTTTTAATAAACGAACACTTTAAAAGCTCTGTTTTGACAGAGTTATCAGACTGTAGGTACTAAATAGATATCCATTCAGGTAAAGCGGTAGTTCTTTCAGGTTAACATTGTACGAAATTTTTTTGTCATATTTCCACCATTTTGGATACTCTCTATATGTAACATGTTCGTTGTAAAAATAAAACCAAATATTCGTACTCAATTTGAGATACGTTGGCGAAGCACAATATCTTTATTCCTGCAAGATCTTCAATATCCTCAGTAAACCGTTAAATAAAGCCAAACACAGAGATAGGTCTAGTTATGGACTGTTCGAGATTTTTGCCGATTTACTATACACTATATGGCCGAAGTCAAAACAAGTTTTTTGTTCTTTTTTTTTTTCTTTTCTTTGGTTTTTGTTTTTCGATTGTAATGGTGTTATTGTGATTGTTCCATATATTGGTCTATTTTCAGTACTCCCGAATTAAATACACAACAATCGTAGGAAATTATTTCATTTAGCGTCACAATCTGCGTGTCACAACAACTATGATAATCGACACTTACTTATACACAATCAACTTCCCAAGCCCATGCCACCGATATTCTATTGTCCATTGCCTAATTCCACACGACGTTTCTTCAGCTAGTCGTAATATATAATGGTGGCTGAGACCAAGTGTTACCAAATGAAAACGCTGTAATTTTTTTAATTTTGATTATTTTTTATTGAAATTTGGTGGAATATGTTGAAAACATATTACATTTTATGAAAAACATGTTACTGCTCGATATGACCTCCTTTGGCTCTGATTATTTGATTCAGTCTTCCATAGAAAGCATTGCATGCTGACCGAACGTGGGCTTGCGGAATTTTATTCCATTCTCGAACAAGAGCTGACTTCAATGCATCAACACTTTCGTACTTTTTAGTGGTATGTATGTGTTACAAAATTTACAAAAAAAAAATTATTGACATCTCTTCGCATATCTCTTTGCATCTCATCCGTGTTTATACATAACTTTTTTCTTTTGTTTTATTCTGCTCTTTCAAAAACAAAATTTAAACTAAAATGTCAGCGGTTCTCAAACTTATTTTGCCAACGAACCCTTTTCCGATTCTTCAAATTTCATGGAAAACTATTCATGGAAATTCCTGTGAATGAAATGAAACCTTATGGCACAGATTTTATCTGGTACTAGCTCGTTGGACCCCTAAAAATTGCCACGGAACCCCGCGGTTCCGCGGAACCCACTTTGGGAACGCTGGCATAAGTCAAAAATGACCTTTGAAATAGTTTTTCGATAATAGTTTTAGTCGATATTAAAACCGGTATCATAGGTAAACGGGAAAAGAAACGAAGAAAAATACGGTTTCTGTGATACCCCGTGTGGCATCAGCCATTCAAACAAATATGAAAAGTAAAACAAAAGAAGAGAATAAAATTTTGTTTTAGTTCTCGTAAACAAAAAAAAATGTATAGTAAAAGCGGTATTGCATTGGTAAAAGTGGATTAGGATTTAGTTTTGGATTTTTAATTTTCCAAATCAACAGCTATTTTCGGATTTACTTTCTGTAAGGTTTGTAAGTAAAAATGTTTTTTACTATGTATATTTGCATATTTCGTGGTTTTATTAATATTTTAGTTTTATTTTAGAAACACAATAATATTTATGTCGATTTTGTAGTTTGAAATATCAGATTTAATATTTTAGTACAAACCATTAGTACTAAAAATTGGATTGGATCTACGTAAATCCAAAATTATTTTGGATTTATATGAATCCATTTGGGTTAAGTTTTAATACGATTGTTGTTGTAAGTGACCAATGCAATACGCTAAAAATTAATGCCAGATGGAAAAAATTGTACTCTAAAATACAAATTTATAAAGTATTCGCCAATTATTCGTTTAGCAAGGAGCAGACAGTAGAAAAATATAATTTTTGATCTATTCAAAACATCAATCTCTTTGTTTTTTATGTTTAGTAAAACATTTAGGAGACTAGTTTTTGGTTCATGTTACACGCTGCGTTAAATACAGTTATGTTAATTGTTGCGTTAAATTGTTGCGTTGATTACGTGTCATTTTAACGTAAAATGTTGCACAGAAAACCTCGGTTTTAACGGACTAATTGGGGAGTCCGTTAAATCCGATTGTCCGTTAAATCCGAATGTTTTTCAATTTAATCTATTCCATCGAGTTTAATCTGAGGGGGAACTCAGGAATTTATTAGCCGATTATGTTGGGATATGTTGGATGGAAATGGGGTTCTTAAATGATTTTTGAACAAGTTTTTGGAATATGGCTATCTGTGACGGACCTAGATCAATTCTTAACCGATTGTGATGGGATTGGGTATGTTGGATGGAAATGGGCTTCCTAAATGATTTTGGGAAGGAATTTTGGAATATGGCATATTTTGATAATTCCCTGGGAATAGGTAATATTGTAAAGATTTTGTATGTAATTTCTATTTAAATTTTTTTTTCTGGCATACTGAGGTGAAAAGCTAGTGTTAATTTTTTTGAAAACAAAGATATTGGGAATAATTTCCTCTGCCAATTTAGATATGGAAAAATTATTCCCAATTTATAAATTTGTACATCAATTTTTTCTCCTCAGTAGGCCGGAAAAAAAATAGTTGGATCAATTCTTAACCGATTATGTTGAGATTAGATTTGTTGGATGGAAATGGGATTCTTAAATGATTGTTGAGAGAATTTTTGGAATATGGCCACTTGGGACGGAACTTGATCAATTCCGAACCAACAATGTTGAGGTTTGGTATATTGAATGGAAGTGGGATTCTAAAATGGTGTTGGGAAAAAGCTGTGGAATATGGCCACCTAGAACAGAACCCAATTCTTAACCGATTATGATGGGAATGGGTTTGTTGGATGAAAATAGAATTCTTAAAAGATTTTTAGAAGAAGTTCTGGAATATGGACACCTGGGACGGAACTCAATAAATTCTTAACCGATTTTGATGGGGTTGGGTTTGCTGCTTGGAAAAAAGATTTTTAAACGGTTTTGGGAAGAAATTCTGGAATATGGCGACCTGCGACGGAACACGATCAATTCTTAATTGATTGTGAAGGGATTGGGTATGCTCGGTGAAAAATTGATCGAGTTCCGTCCCTCGTTGCCATATTTAAGATTTTCTCCCAAAATCGATTGCGAATACCACTTCCACCCAGCATACCAAATCCCACCATAATTGGTTAAGAGTTGATTGAGTTCCGTCCCAGGTGGCCATATTCCAGAATTCCTTTCCAAAATCTTTTAAGAATCCCATTTCCATCCAGCATACACAACCCCATCATAATCGGCTAAGAATTGTTCGCGTTCCGTTCTAGATGTCCATATTCCAGAATTTCTTCCAAAAATAATTTACGAATCCCCAAATCCATCCATCATAATCGTTAGCCGAGAAATGGAACATAAAAAATTTTCCGTTAAATCGACCGTACAGTATATCGCTAAAACAATTTCAAATTTTTCCATCACACTCCCAAAATGCACGAACTCCACAAGAAACTGCAGTGTTTAGATAACCATCGACTTCTTCTAATATTCGATGACATACGTGATTTCTAATTTTTGACCTTATCTTTTACCAAACGTTTGCGGTTCAGGTGAAACTTGAACCCTGTTCGTTTAATTTTTCATTATTCGCTTACTATTCGTTGAAAACTGAATATTGTTCTTAATCTTTTGTTTTACTATTCACGATCTAAGAAGTGGGAAAAAATAAAAATTATCAATTGAGAGAATATAAATGAAATAGAAACAAAGTGAGGAGTACAATGCCTGGATCTTCGTGATGAAATCCAGAACGCTTTGCAACCTCATATGCGAACACGATAGCAGTAGGACAACTGCAACAATCACTATTTGCATTGAAGGAGCTGGAATTCAGGAAATCCATCCAACCTGCATTTTGAAAGGAGATACATTCACAGTGTCGGGATTTCGGACATCTAGCAGTAATCTCGAAATATCATTTCTGCCACAATTTAATCTAAATGATTTGATAAATGAAAACTACAGGACAGGGATGAAATCTACCGCAACAACAACGTTATCGAAAATTGAAGTTATAGAAACCTCAATTCACCACCAAAAGCGACTGTTAGAGACATCAACAGCTAACGTAAATGTGCATGACTATATCAACATTATGTGGCAAGGAACAGATACCTCCCAGTAATTCTTGCTGTTGTTACTTACATAATGCTTAGAAATATAAGGTGTAATTACAAAATAAAATAAAATTTCTGAGAGATTTATCAAAATTCATTTTTTTACAAAAACGTATTTTGACATTAGTTTATGCACCTACACACCATTTTCTGTATATTCCTGTGGACCGTTTAGACCCTTTGAGTCGTATTCACTCAATTTAATTTACTATTGAATTGGTACGGTTTGAAGAGTAATTTGTACTAAAATTTTAATTTACCGTACAAAACGATTTACTTGATGGGCCCAATCTCTTCATTCTATACACTGTGCCTCAACATTGAAAGATCAAACGAAACAGGGTGCAAGAAGAGCTAATTTCCAACAAAAACAGCCAAGTAAAGTTTTTCGAATTGTTGATGGTGCAAAAGTTATTCCACTCTAAGTGTTTTTTACTGAAGTCGCATGCGCACCCACCAACAAATTAATTAAAAGAAGCCGAA
Organism: Nephrotoma flavescens; assembly: GCA_932526605.1. Lineage (NCBI taxonomy): Eukaryota > Metazoa > Arthropoda > Insecta > Diptera > Tipulidae > Nephrotoma > Nephrotoma flavescens. The sequence continues at coordinate 274,454,596 of OW052220.1, forward strand.
CTTTTGTTTAACATTCTCTTTTAATACAATCTTCTCTTCTTCACTCTTCTAGTGTGCCTTTCCAATAAAACCATTTTTATAAGCTGCATTATCTTCAATCAAATAAAAACAATGGTTTTGTAAAGTCTCTTTGTTTCTCAAAATTGTTTGGGAATGTTTGAGTGACGTCAGCGAGAAAGCAGTATACTACAGAAAGTTGACCCACTAGCAGAAAAATATGCGACACTAAAGCAGATTTTAAAAAGGTATTGCACACTGCGCTATTCACAACAGAATGTTTTCTATCAATTTTTTTTCACAAAGTAGGTCGTGTTTGTTAAAAAATGCACTTAACAAAATTTCGAGTTCTAAAAGCGATTCTTTGTCAGAAATAAAACAAAGTGAATAAAATATTGTTTTTTAATGTGAGATATTATTATACAGATTTCCCTGTAATTTTCGGGATTTCCCCACGATTTCCTGGTTTTCTTCCGGATTTCCCGAATTTCCACAGGATTTCCCCTTGATTCCCCCGGATTTGGATTTCCCCATGACTTGCACATAATTTCTACCGGATTTCTCCCGGAATCCGGGAAATCCAGGAAAAACCGGGAGAAAACCAGAAAATCCTGGGACATTCGGGAAATCCGCGGGAAATTCGGGGTAAAGCAGAGAAATGTGGGGAAAATACAGGGTAAGTCCGGAAAATCCACGGGGAATCCGAGAAATCCATAGCAAATTCAGCAGTAAACCACGAAACCCGAAAGAAACCGGTGAAATCCGGAAAACTTGGGGGAAAATCGGAGGAAATCCGGAAGAAATCCGGGAAAAATTCGGGAAATTTGGGAATATCCGAAGAAATCTGGGAAATATGGGGAAAATCCGGAAGCAAACCAAGAAATCCGGGAAATCCTGTGAAAATCCGTCGAAAATTCTGAGGAAATTCGATGAAAATGCGTATAATAATATTTAAAATTAAAAAAAATTATTTCATTCATTTTGTTTTATTTGTGACAAAGCATCGATTTTAGAACCCGGAATTTTGTTAAATGCGCTTTTTAATAAACATGACTTACTTTGTGAAAAAAAAGTGATAGAAAACATTTTGTTCTGAATAGCTCAGTGTGTGATACCATTTTAAAATCTGCTTTATTGTCGCATATTTTTCTGATAGTGGGTCAGCTTACTGTAGTATATTGTTTTCCCGCTGGCGTCACTTAAACATTAACAAAAAATTTTGAGAAACAAAAAGACTTTACAAAACCATTGTTTTTATTTGAGAGAAAATAACACAGTGCTTATAAAAATGATTTTATTGGAAATGCACACTCTTCTAAATCGTATTAAAAACAAAAGAACTCTTGTTTTTTTTTTAAATTAATTTTTTGGTGGGTGCGCATGCGATTTCACTAAAAAAACACTCAAAGTGGAATAACTTTTGCACCATCATCAATTCGAAAAAACTTTACTTGGCATTTTTCACTCATCTATCACTCTGTTTCGTTTGATCTTTCAATTTTGGAGCACCATAAACAACGCTGCTGGTGTTACTAAGAATTTTTCATCTCCGTATACGCTGGAGAACCATTCGCTCTGCGAAACAAATTAAAAATTTTAGTTTTTCGACTTTGACATTAGCAAATTTTGTCTGAAAAGACTTCTTTACACTAATTAAGCGGTGACCTTTGTCATATGCAATTTAGTTTTTTAAACTTTAAATTTTAATTTTTAGTTTTTAGAAATCTGATTTCCTAATTTTTTACTTTTTTTTTTTTTTTTGTTCCAGTTTTCAGCTATATACGTTTTTCTTTTTTAAATCTGCTTGCACCAGGTATCGACCTAACTAACAAATTTCTTGTATCTTGTGGCTGCGAGGTATAATTCATGATGAACTATTTTTTATCACTTTTTAAATATTTTTTTGTTTCACTTTATTCTGTGTTTTTCTCAATTTACAATTAACTTTTTAGTTTAGCCGCTTATTGTTCTTGATCAAAATTATAAAAAAATAATACAGATAGTAGTGGACTTTGGGTATTATTCCTCTATTTAAAGGCCCAACTAAACTGGTACCATTTCAACAAGTATGAAAGTATAAGAGACGTACAGGCCTCTTATACTTTCATACCACCATGACAATCCTAGGTATAGCACAACTGTGGAGTAAACTTAGTCAAATATCAAAAGCATATTTGAAAAACGAATCGTACTCCAGAATTATGCGGACCGAAGCACCGCCTGCATCCTCACCTTAAAAGTAATATAAGGAAAGGATTAGTTAGTCACAGAAACGACTAGGGCGCCACGGAGCAAAGTCATTATCTAGCTACTTTGTTAATAAATTAAATATACAATTTGTTAACTATTTATACATACATGTTGTCTGTGGATAATAGATGTAAATTTATTAATTTGTGTTAGTTGTGATTAGGTATAACACATCTAAATTTCATCATATGTATCTATCGTCCTCAGTCATAAATGACTGGAATAATTAATCAGTGTCATCCAGGTGCTATGTCATCTTATGCTGTATAACACGGCTGCACTACCCAACCCTACACCAATTAACCCGAGGGATATATGTTCGTAAGTATTCGACAGCATCTATATGCATATGATGATTTAAGTCTATCGTTAATTATTAAATTTTAATTCAGTATTGCCCTAGTTTTGAACTCTGAGGATAATAAAAAAAACTCTTTCGGCTTCATCGAGTAATCTTTGTTATGTTGTGGTTATTGATTTTCCGAATAGGCTAATTTAGTACTTACCTCTGGAAGACGTTTTCGTACACACTTGGTACTTGCCCCAATATTTTAAGGGTGACAATAGTGTAACGTATTCTTCATTAATCTGTGTAGCTGTATTTGTCGTAGAAAAAGTTCACTTCGTTCAGGGGAAAAAACATATTTATGATTTACCGAACCAATTGGGAAAATTAACACATCTCTGCGTATATTTATTTATTTTGCGAATCCATAATGCAATTTGTGTTTGTAGTATGCACTGTCACATTTTCAATTCCATACAAAAACATTAAAGGTAAAGGTAAAAATCTTCACCAAGAAGAACTTTATAATGAGTTACACCTTTTGTAGCGAATTGAGTGAGACAACTGAGTGATTTTCCGCATACCATTCCTAAAACCAATGGGTTATAATCATTATGAACGAAAACATAATACAAACAACTGTAATGTTTAAAGTGCTTATACTTTTTTTTTTATTAACTTAAATATTTACTTTAACTTCCGGCAATTTTCCGTTTATTTTTCTTTCACGGTGTGAGCACTCGAAATGTTATATCAAACCGTAATTAAATTTTCATTGAAAGGGAAATGTATCACCTCATAAAAATAATCGAATAAAAAAAATGAAAATGTAGATACTAATGAGAAAATGATTACGGTTTTGCACCACAGGAATAAGCGAAAGTGAGAAAAAAAAACACAAAGCTATTTTTAATGCTTTTTAAAGTTTATTTTTTATATTATGCCAGGTATTTCATATACGATGATGAAATGGAAAATCAATCATCAATGTTATGAAGTGAAAATGCGTTATTTAGTATGTTTGTATATGTTGCTTAAGAATGGGGAAAAACTTAATTTGTACAATATGTATATACGTTTGCAATACTTGAATTTATTCGACACCATAAAACAAACAAATCCTTATAGTTTTATCTTATTTTTTATCATCCAGCTTTATGTTTAGTTTCATTGGAACTTTTCGCTCGAATACGAGTTGAATGGCTCAGGGCCCAATTTCGCAGCTTCAAATATTTATTTCTAAATTTTCTAAAAGTAAGGCATGGGTGTGACTATCTCAAACCACATAGATTTAATCCTGCAATAAATTTATTCTTTTATGTAATTTTCAATCAAATACAGGTTAAATGGATATGTCTGGCCTGGGGCCCGATTTCGCAAAGTTGCCACGGAAGGACTTTTTTCGTTTTTTTTTACTTATAAGGTTTAAGATTTCCATTTCAAAATCACATTGCTTTAATCCGACAAGTTGATACTTTTTACGTGCCAGATATATTCATTCAACTAGTATTTGAATAAAAATCATTTAAATTTAGAGAGAATGATAAATCAGAAAAAATTATTACCCATTAGAATGTTTTCACATTTACCATTCTCTACAGAAGTGGGAGAACAAAATTTTGATGATTTAGGCGAAAATGGCATGTTGTTAAAGTTGGCAGAAAATGTTCGCCGAAAAAAATTTGAATTATCAATAAAAATGATGTCACATAAATCGCTTGTTTAAAGGTAATTTGGACTGGGTGAAGTTGGCCAAATTCGCAAATGACTGGATCACATGTTAAAAATATGTCGTATTAGGGAGCAATGAATTTGAATTGTGACAATAACAGAGAACACCTTAACCAGAAATTAGCGCCTATTTTAATAGTAATTTGAACTTGCTAATGTTAGGCCAACTCGAAAATGGCTAGATCCCATGTTTTTAATTCGTGTCAAGGGACACGAATGTGAGTTGCAGCACATACTTACAGTGAATACTTGTGCCATAAAAATGAAGGAACATTTTAAACAGCACCATAGTCAAACAAATTAAATGCCGGACGCCTGTATAAAAGCAATTTCAACTGGGATGACAAATGAGGTCCAGCTATTTACGAATTAGTCTAACTTTACCCAGTTTAAATTACCTTTATACATGCGAGTGAAATCATTTTTTATTGATAATCCAAATTTCTTTCGGCGAAAATTTTGTGCCAACTTTAACAACATGTCATTTTCGCCTAAATGTTGTTCTCCCACCTGATATAAAATATGTCGATAATACAGATTTTTTCTCGACTGAAAGTTTCGGTTAACCTCAGTAGCATCTAAATTATGTATTTCAGATCACCCAACATGCAATTTTAACGGAATTCCGTTTACACTCGCCTACAAACCCCACTCTATAGAATGAACCATGTTAATTACACAGAGATCCGTACTACTTGCCAAAGAAAAGTGTAACCAAAATTATTTGACTCCACCCGAAAAATAAATCCACTGGTTTTTTCTTGGGCTGTGTATCGAGTGATGTGATTGATTCACCGTCCTTTCCAATAGCTCTACAAAAGATCTACGTTCGATTAAATCTGACTTCTGACATCTCATGATTTACGAAAGGGTTATTTAGGGAGTCTTCTATCATAGATGTTATTGTAGTCGAATAAGTGAAGGTTCATTGTCGATTACGACAACTTCGGGCATACTGAAAGAGAATAAGTCATCTCTGAGAGATTGTTTGATATCCTTTATTGCCTTGGATTTGATTGGTTTACAAGTTGCCAATTTTGTCAATCTGTCTATATAGCGGTAAGGGCTAGCTGATTTTCAGTGGAGTATATATCTATGTGGATAGTGTGTCCAGGATAGTTTTTTTCACCACGTGTAACCAAAATCATAAATGTGATTTTCCTACTCATCCTTGGGAAGTTTTGGAATTTTAAATTTTAAGTTTGGCTAATACTTCAATTCGTAATTGTACTCCTCTAGTATAGCCTTCCATATCTTCATAGGGACTTGATAGGGACGAAATGATTGCCAACATATCCTTTTCGTTGGCTATGTAGTTTTCTTCTGTCTCGCCTAGTGTCCTAGACAGAAACGTATAATTGGCCCCTCATCCTTGGTCAATTGGAATTCGTTTTGGAAATTGGGGAAAGATAATATGACCTCTTAGATAATATGAACTTTTTTACTTTATCGAATGTACAAATTTGTTCGTTAGTAAAATTCACTATTTAGTTTTGAACACATGTCCATTTTCCCATCTTAAGAGTGAAAACGGCCATTCCTAAGAAGGATCTTCCACTATTATGGCTGTAAAAAATTTTGCTATGGTTTTACCATTTTCTTGTTGGCTTTAATCCCGCCTTTGGTGATGACGAAACCTAAAAGTTCAACTTTATTTCATAGGACCTCACATTTGTCTAGTTGGATTTTGAGGTTGGCTTTTTGTAGCACCTTGAAAGTAATTTCCATGTTCTCATAGTGCCCTTTTTCATCTTTCCCAATTATAATTATGCCATCAATGTATGTAGCCATAGGAACGTATTCCAATATGGTCGCAAATGATATAAAACAGATGGCACGTTTTTCAGGTTTAATAAAAGGCGGGTAAACTCATCTTTCCCATAGTTCGCGGAAAAGCCGTTTTCTCGATATCTGTTTCCCTAAGTGGAATTTGATGGAAGACGCTGTTCAAGTCAGTTATGGTGAACAGTATATTTTCACCGAGGTTTGCCAATAATTTCTGAAATTGGATACCTATCCGAGATTGTTACCTCATTAAGTTTTCGGTAGTCAATAACCATTCCATATTCTCCTCTTCTGAAGTGTCGTCCTTTTTGGCATCAATAACCGATTAATTTATTTTTCAACTTCGTCTGCAAGTGATACGGGGTAATGATAGGGTCGAGAGTAAACTTGATTCACATTATTGGTCCTAATTTCTCAATTTACTGTCGTAGTAAACGTTAGTTTTCCGTCTGACGCAATAGGTGAGGATTATCACTTATTATCCTTACCAACATTTTCTTGGGCATCGGTTTGAGATGTGATACTCTTGGATTTATGTTATGAACGGAATCCAATATGTGCTGTTTATGCGGGATCGTGAGATTAGGATGGATGGTCATGAAACCACCCAAGTTTGTATGAATGATGGCAGTGAGTTCTTTCATACTATCGTTGACAATTGTTGCTCAAAATGATTGTATGCTGGACAAAATGAAGAATTCTCGTATATGGCTTGAACAAATTTATCATAGCATGATAAGTGATTTTTATACTATCGACATTAGAGTTGGTTTTTGTGTTGGCTTTGGCTGATATCCTAGTAAGTAACTTGGTTGTCTGAATTGTGGTCTGAAAGGTTGTGGTGCTAATCTTGGGAATTGTGGGTTTGAATAACCAAAGGTCGATTAGGTTGAAATATATTGTTGTGGCCAATTAGATAGTGGGTTTCTTCCACATGAACAGTGTTGGAACCTAACCGCAACCTAAAATGTTAAATTGTTTATTTTGACAGGTACAAACTTGAAACACATAATGTACTAGATCAAGCAATAATTAAGAGAAACAACTGTACTATTAATTATAGCAAATTAAGTTTAAATGTTAGAATCTAGATGTCACTTTATTATTAATTCCAAAAAATTGTAAAAAGAAATAAAATAAGCTCTTAAAAACATCGTCAAAAATCCATCAAATACAATAAAAAATGGTTAAATTGGAATCTTATCGTCGAAACAACTTGTACTCAAGTTTCAGTTAAAGCTCAATTTTTATAACATTGTGGAAATTCGTTGTGTTATTTTGTGTTACGCTTTCAACACGGAGCTTATGAACGTCGCTGGGCTGGGATTAACGTTTAGAATTCATCCCAGTAAAATCCAAGTAAAATACAGAGGTAGCGGAACATGTGGTTTGCGATAACGTGCCATTCAACTTGCTATATAGTGTCGTTATCGCAATCAGAGGAATATGATCCCTCACTATAATGTGGACACATAAGTACTTGTTTGATGTGTTAAATTATCTGCATTTGTGATACAAAAAAAGTCGTGCATTGCCCACAACACACTCACCCATCCATTTTTTTTCTTAACGTTCTATCTTAACTTGAGACGTTAATATAAAAAATTTATGTTTATTGCATGCCAAGCAAAATTTATGCCCTGTGTCCTTTTTTGTATATAAAATGTACACTTGCCTGTAAATCCATATATGGTATATGAAAAAATAATGCTTTACTTATCACAGATCTCATTGAGCTGAAAAATTTAATTTCCATGCTTGAATTGTTCACCAAACCCAGCGATCCACAAATTTTCCAATTTTACTCAATCTCTTTGTACCAAAACCACCCATCAAATCATGAAAAAATATTTTTTTTTATGTTACATATGTAAATACATATATATAGAGATAAATTGTATGTACTCAAAATGTTTAATGTCATTAAATAAATTATGCGGATACGTCTTTTATTGATTTTGCCGATGGCATCGTGAATTAAATCATAAATTCACCTCTACATGCGCTATAAATTAATAATTTTTTTTTTTTTTGCTTCTTGTGTTTATTTATATTTACCAACCCCCGCACTGTTCCATAAAAGGCACACAAAAATATTTTGATTGAATTTGCATATAAATTGATTTGATTTCTCGCAACAAAAATATTTTTTTTATTTTATTTTTGAATCGGAAAAACTTTTCGCTTTCACATTTCAAATTTCATTTTTATTATCGAAAATATATAAAAAGTTTAAAAACCAAAAACTTTGTGAATATTCTTTACGGCGGCGAGAAGAATGAACGCTGGAGCGAAGGTTGTGTGTATCTTCTAGAAAATTGTTAATAGAAACAAAAAACGGAAAAATGAAAATAAGTTGTCTGTTGTTTTCAACGTTTTTATTTTTTGTTTTTTTTTTTTTTTTTGGTATTCGGAAAACTTATATTTTTTTGTTTTGCTGAAAGTTGAAAGCTTATCTTAGTATTTAATTTCATTTATTTGTTTTTTCTTTCCTTTGGTTCATAACTTTTACTTTATACTGTTTGATGATGGTGAACGGTGGTGGTGGTAGATTATTGGATTATCCTAAATTTTGTTTTATGTATTACGACGATATCGAGATGCCCAAATTCGTCAAGAGCACAGAAGAGATACGCACAATCTAGAGGTAGCCATTACAGTCAATATAAAACTTTAGCACTAATTTCTAATTTCTAAATCAAAAGCGCAATGAACTTCTAAACGATATTTTATTTTATGTATAAACACATTATGTTTATGATTCTATTTGCAATAAAATATAAATCATGTGTCATAAAATATTTGATTTTGTCTTAAAGTTTTATGTCGTATGTGATTGTGGTACCAATAAAATATATAAGACATTATGATTCGAATCAATATTTAAATTGTAAATGTATGATGATGTGCCGCGACACACACGTTTTTGGATAAAAACGCGTTTCTACGATTAGTAAGTTCATCTGTTAATCGATTTTTAAAGGGTGCGACATCTATAATTCATTTTTGAACTAGCGGTTATTTCGCCGTTCATAGCTCTGATGCCATCTAGTAATCGACATAAGTTCATTGTTATATTCCCGGTGCCAGTTCCGCAACGATTTTTCCGATTTTTGATAATATAAGTTGAAACCAATAGTTATACTCGTACCGGCCAGTTTTTGAGGAGGCTGAATAAATAGTTAAGCTAAAAATGGGGTACGGCCAAGTCTAGTTTTTGTGAAGACTTTGTTTGCAAGCAATGCCAGATAGGGTTGTGCATAAAAACATTAAAATTAATAAGTAAATTGGGAACGACATTAGTGAATTAAATTTTAATAATGTAAATTTTAATTATAATTATATAAAACAAATAATTCTTTTATTTCCGAGTTTTAATACAAATATAAATACAAGTGGTGTGTAATACCTTAATTAATTTTGGTTTGTGAACAAAGTGTTGTGCGTCGATTTTTTTTTATTGAGCATTTTTTATCCAATTTTTGGTATTGCTCATGATTTCATCTTATTTGTGAATATCGAGGTTCATGACGACCTAAACACCACAAATAAACGGAAAAATAGTAAAGTTCCCAAATCCGTAACGGTTTCTTTATTGCATTACTTTCCACGGGCGTCATGAGCTATTTATTTTCGGGTGGCGGGACGAATTTTAGGGTGTACCGCAATGGTACACAAAAAATTTTTAAGAGTGGCCAGGTGAAGCCACTCCAATATTTTTTTTACGGTGTTGTGGTGTAACAAATTTTCCTGTTTTGTGGGACACAGCCGAACGAGTTGATTTGGGGTGGTTGAGGCCACTAAAATTTATATATGAAGATGAGCCAGTTGAGGTCACTAAAATTTATATATGAAGGTAAGCCAACGGGAAACCAGTTAATGACGGCTTATCGAGGCGAACAACTAATTTTAGTTACGGCCTATCGAAGCGATAACGTTTCTTTTTTTGGCGGGACAAGGTAGACCCAGGTGTTTACAGGTGGCCAGGTGAGGCCAGACGGCCCCGCAACCTCAAGACCTCCATGAGGTTTTAGAGTACAATTTTTTTTATTTTTTTTAATGTTTGTTAAAAGTTTTAATTTCTATTGGGTTTCAAATTTCAATTTAATTTAATTAATTTCAAAATTTTATTTTTATTTTATTTATATACGAGTTTGACATTTTTGAGATTATACGTACTGAGAACGTTTTGACATTCGAGCGCTATTTGTGTTGTTTACAATACTCATTAACTCAACATCTCTTCGAAAAAATGGAATTAAATCGTGAACATTTTCGTGCGATTATTTTTTACAACTTTCGACGTGGATTAAGGCAGCAAGAGTGCATGGATGAACTTAATTCAATTTTTGGCGATGAAGCTCCATCAAGGACTAGTGTTTATCGATGGTATGGTGAATTCAATCGCAGTCGTAGTTCACTCCAAGACGAATTTCGTGAAGGTCGTCCAGAATCAGTTGTTGTTCCGGAAACCATTGATGTTGTGTGCGAACTGATATTGCAAGATCGTCATGTGATCTATCGTGAGATTGAGACAACCTTAGGCATTAGTGGGACCAGCATACATTCAATATTGCATAAACATTTGAATGGAAAAAAAAGTTTGTTTGCGTTAGATTCAACACAATTTGTCAATCGCTCAAAAAGTGGCTCGTTTCGATTGGTCGAAAGAAAAGTTCAAAAAATACGATCGCGGTGCTTCAAAACACGTCTATGACATAGTGACGGTGATGAATCGTTGATTTATGCGTATGAGCCCGAAAGTAAACAGCAGTCGACTGTATGGGTGTTTCAAGATGAGCCGAATCCAACAAAAGTTATTCGCGCACGAAGCACTTGCAAGCAAATGATCGCCTGTTTTTTCGGAAAAAATGGACATGTCGCAACCGTACCACTAGAACAACGCAGAACAGTCAACTCTGAGTGGTACACAATCATTTGTTTGCCAGTTGTCTTCCAAGAAATCAGGAAAACCAACTGCCGAAGACGGATCACTCTTCACCACGACAATGCGAGCTCTCACACATCGGCTCAAACAACTGCATTTTTGAGCACTCAAAACATCGATTTGATGAGTCATCCGCCGTATAGTCCTGACTTGTCACCAAATGACTTCTTTTTATTCCCGTACATAAAAAACAAACTGAGAGGTCAACGTTTTTCGACACCTGAAAAAGCGGTTGTTGCGTTCAGAATGCATGTTTTGGAGATACCTTAATCAGAGTGGAAAAAGTGCTTCGACAATTGGTTCAAACGCATGAAAAGTGTATAGATCTTCATGGGGAATATTTTGAAAAACAATAAAGCGATTTTCGACGATTAATATTTGTTTTTGTTCTCTAATCCCGAAATGTAAAAGGCAGCCCTCGTAACTACATATATTGTAATTGAGCACCACATAACGGTGGTCGTACGTGTGATCTTGGTACACGTTGGTCTCGCCCTATAATGTTGGTGTTGTTCAATGTTCGTCCAAAATAATTGTTTTTGATTTATTTTCTCGTTCGGCCATTTTTCCGCTGTATTTTTGTCCTCTCATCTCTCCTTTTCCCTCTTTACGTTGTTGTTGATTGAATATAAAATTGCACGGCGACTTAATCCCGGCATTCGGATTATTCCTCTTCTGTCCGGTTGGTTGTTTTTTCTACGTTTGTTTTATCCTTTACCAAAATTTTTGATAAAATGAATTACTCATTTTTTGTACGGGTCGGTATGATGGGAGAAGGAGTCTCATTCTGTGTTGGTACCATATTTACAGGCTGGACTTGTCACTCCCTTTCATCCCCTTGGAAGAACATCCACAGGGTCGGAGTGACGAGTCCAGCATATGTGTCGTCCATAAGTGGGCAACCGTAAAATCCACCTAGTCTCTCCGTGGCACTCCGATAGTGTCGAACTGTCGCAGTGTGGTGTAGGGGAATCACTAGAGATCTCTCCAGGTGAAGAGACGCCTGGTCTGTCGAAAAAACGTCCCTACCCTTAAATGCTGCTTCGTTGCGGCTGGGCATCGACCTTTCGGGGTCGATGGGTCATTCGGTGGGTCTCTACAACGTACGGGCGATCGTATCGCTACCAGATGGACTCACCCGGTTATAATTATTTTATATCAGTTTCTCAAATTTCGTTTGATAAATTCTGATCGACTTAATTCAGTTTTTCTAATTTGTTTTTTTTTAATTTTTAATTTTTGTTCAACGGTGTAGGCCAGGAGCATGCAAGCCTTTAATTCCCTCACGGCCCATGCCATTATCCTGAGATCATAGCCGGCAAAACTTCACCGTGAGAGAGGCCTCTGCGTGTTTAGTTGACAACTGCGGGTTGGCTGCGAGCCATCCGTAACATACCTATTCGCCAACAACTTCAAGGCGCGTATGCGCGAACGCAGATTCGTCGGGTATTTTTCACTGACTGTCGCCTGTTCCAAGTACAAAAAGTATAATATTTACAAAAACCACAAAGAATTAAATCGAGTTCGGATGTGACTCGGTTTAACTTGTAATGCCCTATTTGTTCATAGGACTGTTCACGCAACAAGACCACTGATAATCTCCATCATACTAAGACTTGTCTATACATTTTTTCAATGTCAGTAGTGAAAGCGATTTGGTGTTGCCTAAACCTCAAAAGTGTAGCATACAATGTTGGTTGAATGGTTGGGCCAAACATCAATTTTTCGTTTGCTTGCTTGAACCATCGAAAACAACTCGAACCTTGATAGTGTTATACGGCTTTCTTTTATCACTGAATGAAGCAAAAGATAGTAAAAACGGGAATTATTGATTAGTGTTAGGTTGAGAAATTCCGACATATGTCCTAATTCAATATAGTCTCAAGTTCATCGTTTGATTTCGTCATTTTCACGCCCTTTTTCTGTGCGTCTCCATGCGGGAAAAAACTATCACTCTATTTACTGTCATAATTCAAAAAGTGATGTATTACGTAAAATTGACGACATTTTGATGTCCTCCACGCCGTTATCAGAGGTTCGTGAACTTCGAAAGTGGTCGCGATCTCCGAACACTTTTATTAAGTTCTCTAGTCTATCTCCTTTCGAACGATATGCAATATGCCATAAAAACCCTTTTAAACACTTTACTAAATCACAAAATTTGTGTATCGGGACACATCAGCCTGATATTCGATATTCGCGATAAAAACTGGTTTTTATTTAAAAAAAATACGCACGATGCAGGTAAAGTTTCCTATGTCCCTCTCGCACAGTGAAATGCATCTTTTCTCTGTATTTTTTTTTTGTAAGTAATTTTTGAACAGATTTACAACTCGTACGCGCTAACACAAATCATTGGCAGGGCATGGGCACGAATCCCTTCTCGCTTTACCGCGTACCTTAGCAATGTCAATATTAAACAAAATGAACATCTTGGCAGTAAATAATACTTTCTCACGTGTATGTATTTTATTTGTTGCAGATCTGGGCAATCATGACTTTGACAAACGTGTCTAGTTTTGTCGCCTTTTATTGCACACAGATGTGTATGATCCCTACATTTTGAAAAGTATTCTGTGGACAGATGAGTCCAAATTTACTAAAGAGGGAATTCTTAATTTGCACAACCATCATCACTGGTTAACGAAAGATCAGAACCCAAGTGCCTAAAGACAGAGGTCATTCCAAAGAAGGTTTAGTGTCAGTATTTGAGCGGGACTAAGTGGAAATCATGTGATTGGACCACACTTCTTACCTTATCTTCTTAACGGGGATAACTACCATGACTTGCCCGAATTGGTAGCACACGTGCCAATTTCCAATAATAACCGACCTATTGTTTTTCATAATGACGGTTACCTTGCACACTGGAGATTAATTGTCGGAGAGCACCTAAATGACGCATTCCCAAATTCATGGATTGGGAGGGATGGCCCTATTACATGGCCTCCACGTTCCCCAGACCTAACTTCGTTAGATTTTTACTACTGGGGACGAGTCAATGCTCTGGTATACGTCACGGATGTTTGATCTAATGATGATTTAGTCCAACGCATTGAAGCGACTTTCGCCAAAAAAGACGAGATGCGTTTACGCACCACCACAGTGGAAATAAGGCGAAGGTGTCGTGCGTGCATACGCAACGGATGTCAACAATTTGAGCAAGATTTAATAAAGATTTATTTTTATTTATTTTTTTTTAAGTCCAAAAGTTAGTACTTACATACATAAATGTAAGATAAAGATAAGAGACAGATTTTTCTGCGGAAGAGTGAGGTAGTAGTTGTTGGTTGTTGCCTACTTAGTGTATGTTATAAAACCAGTTTTATCGCGAATATCGAATATTATATGGCTGACATGTTGTAACTATCACTATTTTCGCTTCGATGCATTTTCGATAGAATAACGGTATTTTCGAAGTAAACATTTTTTCTCTTTCATGTAAATTTTTAAGTTTTCATCAAAGTAGCACGGTTTTTAGTGATAGTTACAACATGTTGGCCATTATCATTTTCATAAATTTAATACTAGTTTAAGATATTAGCTAGCAGGGGTTTAGATATATTAATTTTTACGGTTAATTTTCGTTATTTGATTCGTATATTTTCTTTGATTAATAAAAACTAGCTGACCTGTGACTGAATAATCAGTCACGTGATTACATTTTATTTAATTTTTGGTTAAGAAATGATTAAGAAGATTTTTTAAGATGTAAATTTGAGGTATTTTTATTAAAAATAAAGTAAATTCAAATACGCTATTAAATATTTAATAAGAAATGTACAAAAGGATAATAAAATATGAACTTTTAAATTTAAATAGTATTTTATAAATAATTTTACAAAATATTTTGTAAGAATAAAAACCATTTTATTATTTTTTTACATATTATTTTAAATCTCATTTTATTTCAAACAAATTTGTAAAGGACGCTTCTTGTACACGTTTAGAGAGCGCTCGTAAGGTAGCTCCCCCTCAAGAGCGCGAAAGACAATTGCAACATCAGAAGCTGTCGGGAGATTGAATTGGCACACGTCCTGATCAGCTGTTTGGATCATATGCATTGCCAGATTTTGACGGTCATGCGTAGTCATCTCGTCCATCGTTCGGAACTCGCGCATGTAGATGTTTACCAGACGGAGCTCAACTGTTAGGGTGCGCACCAAGCTCTCCATCTTTTCCTTGTCCGCGCGTAACGTGTAGCCGGCCAAGTTTGTGCAGCGCACGCGCGTCCCCTCGACAACGTAAAAAAATATCTGCCCATAATTGGAAGCTGAACCGTTTGAGGGCCGTAATGTGCTGATGCGGTGATAGACGGATCCGTGCAGTGAAAAGAAGTATGATCCGCCAGCGCGCTGCTCTTTGATTTCCATTCCAATCCTAACCACGGATAGTGTGGAATTAAACTTCCGGATGTTAGTCTTGTAGAACCGCGAGATGGAGTTTGTTCCGAGGATTAGCTGATTGAAGTACGGGAGATTGCGCAGTGCGGGAAGGGACACATTTCCTTTACCACAGCAGCGAGTGAAGCCGAGACCAAGACCTTTCTTCTCTGCCTGGAAGAATAGCGCGCCACAAAACTCGCAAGCCACGCCCATCGAACCTAGATAGCAGATTTGAATTTCCCGAGCACTTTGGAATGCCACGTTGGAGAATGTTGGAGTACGCTCACAGGATCAAAAGGCTCCAAAAAAGAAAAAAAAAATTGCGAGTTTTTAAAAATATAAAACTAAATGACGGACTTACATCTAGTTTCATAGGAACTGGCTCGCCTCCATTTTCCTGTATGCCGTAACCGGGAGAAGGCTCCTGAAAATCTAAAAGGAGAATACTCACCGCGTCGAACCAAAAACACAAAACAAAACGGTATTATGACAAAACATCAGAAATTTTCATAAATTTTGTCATTGTCACTGTGTAATTCAAAACGAACATATTTTGTCATGACATTCTGGCGTCGTGATTATTATATAAGTTGTACAGTATAGGAAAAACGTTTCTTGGCTTTTACACCTATTTCCCGTGCACGTACCTTAATAAAACATATATTCTGCACATCTATGAAAAAATACCTTTCACCTGATATATGTTTCATTAAGATACGCGCACGGGAAATAGGTTAAAAAGGGTGTACAAACTAAAAATTAAGCGTATTAATATATAAGATATGCATTTTATACTTTATCAAATTAATTATTTGATCTCTTTTATTCATTAATTAAATCAAGAGAGACTAAATCAAGTTGTAGCTGTGGATGGGCTAGAGAAAGTATTTTAAAATGGTACGTTGATGGTTGATGTTTGATGTCTGCATTTCTGAATTTTTAGTTTAATTTGTTAGAATAATCATGCAGTCTAATACAGATTTCTGCATGTTTCGAAAATCCCACCCCAACACGATGAGCCCTAGCCGGGATCAAAATGACCGCTCGAAACCTCTGCAGAAATATTCTGTTAACGTACATTAGTTTCTTAACTGGTGTGCGTTAAAGCCCTCACTGAATAAATTGAAAGAGCGTTTTTCAGCTTATTGTTTTTGTTGAGGAGCAGCATGCGAATCCACATTCATATCAACTTCTTGTTCCACATATTTAATTGTGGCGTCGGTTAAATCTAGTGAGGTCCCTGCATTCGCAGAATTACAATCATTTTGGTGATTTTTACGGTTTTCGTCTGGATAGTTGAGAGAGTATTATACTGGATGTTCGTTTGATCGCAGTAAATTAACAAAGTTCGCAATGTTTGCGATTGATGCCTGTAACAGAAACATAAACAACAAGTGAAAAACAAGTTAACAACAAAAATCGATTAATTGTAAATACTGTGTTCTGCTGTAATGTGGTCAGTGTCACATCCCACATTTGGGATTGCCTCCTTTTCATTTCCAACTCTTCTTGTTTGATCGCCAATTCCTCCTTTTTCACGAACATGCGCAGAGAGAGTGCATTCGTTACGGTGACGGTTCTCGCCAGCTATTTGGTCAGCTTTCAATTCATAATATTTGTCACGAGGACTTCTGATGAGCTCAAGCTGCCGGAAGTCGATGAAAATTCATTTTCGGGAATTTCAAACGATTCCATCAAAGCCAAACGGCACAACAAATTGTAACTGTATGGCTTGGTCATGTAACAGCGCACACGGCGGCACACTTTAATTGAGATAGCAAATCAGTCAGGAAAGAGGGGGGGTTCCAATAGACCGCACGCGCCATTAGCCATGTTACAAAAAAAAATCACTGTGTGCCTAATTCATCTCTACAACAAAACCATATGGAAGGTCGTTCTATACATCAGTACCGCAATCACTCCTTACCCCATCACAATCGGACTTCACTACACCATTTTGTATTTTAACATTTTATACCCAAGGTGAGAAAATGCATCTGGATCACCGCGCAAGCAATAAATGAACACACTTAAATGGTTCGTACCAGCGTTTGCAACGATACCAACAAAAACAAAAAAATTCATTCACAAAATAAATTAGTTTGAACAAGAGAAATACGAATAGTAGAAATCAACTAATGTAGCTACGTACCAATTCATTCATAAGCAATACAATGATAAATCAACCATCTATGAATGTGTCGGTAATTTAAGCAAACATAAGCAAATATGAAATGAAAATTAAGACAGAATACAATAGAAGGTGATCGGAAAATGTAGAAAGGAAATATAAAATATAGTATATATATAGATATCAAAAATATAATAAAAAGAAAAATTTTCGTTAAATTTTTGTTTGTATACGTCACCAAAAACCGCAATTAGATGTATGATGGTGTCCTCCAAATTTTTAAATATAACCGGATGATCTCGCCACCAGTAGTTGTATACGTCAGCAAACCGCAACCCGATGAATGATGGTGTCCTCCAAAATTTAGTATATATATATATATATATATATATATATATATATATATATATATATATGTATATAATCCGTTGACCGCACCGCCAACCGTTAACTCGGAATCTCACTCGTTCGATTTATTAACGATATCAGATGTATCGCCTTCACCTTCTGGGTGTTTTAATTTTATTTACTCGAGAATCTGCCTAGTTTGCTCCTCCGGGTAACAGAATTGTAAACTATTTCGCATGCTTTCCATCCGCGAAACTTTTTTAGTGTATGATGGACACCCAATAACGAAAAGGTACCAACAACACCACTTGAACACTCACAAACACCACTGCAACTTCTTGATTGGCTAGAAGTTGTATTAACACTTTCTGAATGGCTTGGTAATATTTTTTTTTTCTTATAATTCACGATTAAATAAACAAATGGACACTTGCCGGCCGATATTGAATTTTTATTTTTATTCTTATGATGACCAGTCACGGTTTTACCACAGCATTACAGTATTTAATCACACAAGAATACACATACTTGGCATTTATATAACATATTTATTATTATCCTTAACTTTATAATTTATATTTTTAGAAATACATACATAATTTGTTTATTATTAATTTTTGATTGTCTTTGATAACATTTATTTTATTGTATTTTGTCTGTTTTTGTATATAAAGGATTTTTAACTTGTACATACGACTCACTATACTAACAATACAATTTTGAATTATTTTATGGTTTTTTTTTCTTTAATTAACTAATTTTACATAAATTATATGATTATATTTTTTTTTTCTTTGTTAGATCGGTTGCACTTGGTATGAGCGCCACAATTTTCTTTTTTTTTAATTTTTTCTTGATTTTTCGCAACCCACTGATCCCCTTGCATAATCTCGCTTTGGTTTTTATACCCCATCTTGTTATTATTTTTAATTTTGGCATAGCTTGTGTGTGTGTGTTTACTTATAGATCAGCTGATTACCATCAATCCAATTTTTCTATGTTTATTTTTATAAACAGGGTGGTTACGCAAAAACAACATCGAAATTTGTTACAAAATTCGAATGATTCTGGGGGTCTATTATGAAACTTTCGACATCGCGAATTTTCGACGCTGTCGACCACTTCAACAACGTCGAATATAACTATTATGAGATATTTGACAAAGTTGAAAATAACATCAATCACAAATAACATTGGAACGCCATTTTGTTTAGCTGTCAAAGTGAAAATATAATTTTTAGTGAATTTTAGAATTGTCATTAAAGTTATTCTATAAATTAAATTTAAAAAAATCTCTACTTTATTAATTGTTTATTTTCTTTTAAATGTTTCGATTTACGATTTATTAAGTTAAATCGTTTTTTACGACACCTCTGATGGCTATGATTGACTACATCATCAACCACGCTATCATGAACCACGTTTAGCGACAGTGCTGTGTCCTCCGCCAAAACCGATGAACGCTGTCTATTGGCCGAGGTCAAGCCTGCTTTACCTGAAGCCCACCTGAAATGGACATTGTACATGCCACTGTGTACTGCGTTAATTTTTTTAAATCCTTTCTAATGTTGTTTGTCCGCTCTTTCAACACACTTACATCTTGTTGCTGGACGCCGGGCGGAGCATTGAACACTCGAACGATATCTTCCCAGCCCGCTAAGTTGGTTACCATGCCGCTGATGTCACTCGACAACACCAAACGATACAAAAAATCCGTTTCAATATGCGTGAATCGCTTGGAACGGTATACTGTTTTGATGGTAGCGTCATTGCTTCCCTTTCGTCGATTGAATTTTTGTTTGATCGTTGATTTTGTTGTTTAATAAACATCAATTTATTAAATAAAAATGCTTAAAAATGCACAGAAAAAGTTTCTACCGTACATTATGCGAATGACGCAAGATTAATAAGGAAAGTGAAATAACAAATGGCTACCAAATGGTTGTCAAATCGAGCAAATCTGCCATTTAATTTTAGTTCCGGTTACTTTTATTTAATGATATTATTCTTAAATTTTTTTTAGGTACATAATTATTTTGCATGTATAGACACACACATAATTGGAATACAAAATCCACCCAAACAAAAATTTTCTTTAGTCAACAAGATATAAAAGGCATAATTCAAAAATGTTTGTTGACTCCCCCCCAAAAACAAACAAAATCAATCAAAATTTCCAGTCGAATATATTCGATTTCTACACTCCGGTGGTCCTCCACCATAAATCAAATCTATTTTTCTAGTTTTTCCGATGCTCTGTTATAGTTTTCCTCCTAATATTATCGAACAATCTAAATCAAGACATATTAATTAGCTAAACTGTCTAGTCTGAATCCACCCAACTCACGCAATTACAAAAACAACACAAGGCAAAATCGAAAAGATCGATGCGAATAAATTATGTTGTTATGTTTAAATTGAATGTATTGTTTCGGTTGCTAATTAATCAAGATTAGATTTTTGTTAATTTAGCAAATTAGAAACGAGAAATAACAAAACACAATTTTTAGAGGAAACATTTAGGGAATATTCTGTGTATTCTCGGAAATAATTAATTTTTTTTTTGGTTCACCTCGGAAAATCAATTAGTGATAGTATCTTGTAATATTTCTTCCTCCTTCCTTATTCCCGTTTGTGGTTTTCAATTCGCGTGGGTTATAGCCTGCAGATGTTCAATATTTACTAGTGAAATAGTGTATTTTTAGACGATTATTAAAATTTTAAAATCCTATTGATGAGAGTGACTTTTATAGGAATGAGTACGTGATATATTTATGATGCGTGTTGCCCTGTCACAGCTTCAAAATGATATATAAACCTTGACTTCGAAAATATGAATGTATATCGACCGATTACTTGTTAATCCGAAACACAAAATTAACATTAGCAACTCGTTGAGGCGGTTAAATCTGTAACGGGATATACCACCAACAAAAAATATTAAAAAATTATAAAGATTCATGTCGTTCAAAACTATAATTTCGCTTATAGTGAAACGATTTTTAGTGAAGCAATTTCAAACCTACATACTTCCAAAATCTGCTTAATCAGGCTGACGAAGTGACCCTCATAAGAGCAGTTTCTCCACCAAGTGAAGAGGTCCTTATTGAAAATAAATGAAATAACTGAAATGGCGCACCCGGGCTCGGCGAAATCCCCGCAGGATTGATGAATCTCGGATTACCTAGTTCCAATCCACTGACGTTTCTTTTCAACTGGGTCATCAATTACCTTTACTTGACTTTTAATTGTCACTTTTAACACTATTTGCCGTTGGCGCGAAACACACTAACACTTAATAAACACATTTTACTGATTCTCAGTTCGCAAAACTAAAGCCCTTTTGGGTCGTCGTGAAGCACCTTTTCGGCCGGTAATAGTGAAACTGGTGGAAAAATTTGAGCTGTTGGGACAAGTTAGTGATCGAAAAAACGAAACGGTGTGCGTCGCTCAAGAACAACTGAGAATATTGGTGCTGTAGTCCGTAGTGTTGACATTCCACAAACGACATTACAGCATGTTTTGCATAAGACTTAGGTCTTAAGGCTTTTAAAGTTCAATTAACACAGGAACTCAAGCCGGTTGATCACCATAAACGTATATCTTCGCTGATTAGGTCCTTCAAATGCATCAAAATGATCAGGATTATCATCGAAAAATCATCTTCAGTGATGAGGCCCATTTTAACCTCGGAGGCTACGTTAGTAAGCAGAATTGTCGCATTTAGGGCTCAGAAAATCTAAGAATGGTTGTTGAAAAGCCTCTCCATTCTCAACGTGGCACTGTTTCCTGCGGTTTTGGGCTGGCGGTGTGATAGGACCTTTCTGGTTTGAAAATGAGGATGGTATGCAACTGTTACGGTGAATGAATTGCGCTACCGAACTATCATTAATAATTTTTTATGGCCGGAATTGGAAGATATTGATGTGAACGTCATTTATTTTCAGTAAGACGGCGCTACGTGCCACACAAGCAACGAAACAATCGCAATTTTGCAAGAAAAGTTTCCTGACCATGTTATTTCTCGAAGAGGTGATCGCTTGATAGCAAGATTTTGTGATTTAACACCTTTAGACATTTTTCTTTGAAGCCACGTGAAGTTAAGGTCTATACCAATGCACCACAATCGATTCAAGACCTTAAAGATTGAATTCGTGAAGTTATCGAGGACATGCAGCCGCAAATGTGCGGATTGGTCATGGGAAATTTCGTGAAAAGGATATGATGCTGCAAGTGTAGCCGTGGCGGCCACTAGGCTGATATCGTTTTCAAATGTGGCGTGGCGGCATTATTGGGCCGTATTTTTTCGAAGATGAGGCAGTTCCAGCAAAATAGTGCGCCATGCTACACATCGGGCGTTACAAAAGCGAAACTGGTTCAAAAATTCGATGGCCACATTATTAGTCGAAATGGTGATGTAAATTGGCCGGCAAGGAGCTGTGATTTGACGCCTTTGGATTTTATTTGTGGAGTGCCGTGAAGGACAAGTGTTATACGGACAATCCATAAACAATTGAGCATTTGAATGGAGTACGCCAAGGCCAGCCGCGGCTCGGATTTGAATGAAATCATTTTCCATAAATAACCAGGAGAATTGTATTTTCAAACGAGAAAATAAATTTGGAAATATATTAAGCTGTTTTTGTTTTATTAAATTTTTAAATCTGAACTTCTGATTGGGACACCCTTTATAAGGCAACCAAAATCTATAAAATGTTTGATGTTTTCTTTCATAAACACCGACGATCCTCCTCTTGCCCTTTCTGCTGCGGATGAATGGCGTGGTAACAGGCAACTGTGTTCATATATTTCAAGAGATGAAGTTGAAGTAAAATGGGTCACCGATACTAAGAAGATATCTTTTTTTCAGTATTCAAGAAAATGTCTAATTCTGGAATATGATGCATTAGCATATTTGAATTCCAGGCTACTATCCTTAATGTTTTATTTGTGGTTGTTTGCATCTTTTTAATAGAGCATGCGAATTTCTTTTTATTTAGGGAGTCTTGCTTATCTATCCTGTTTCATACAGCTTTAAGCATTTCTCTTGTTTAGCTAGACGGAGAGCTTCCATGCTTCTTAGCATGTTTTGGTGCACTGTTGTATCTTCAGTAGTGCCCTTCGAAATAATTAGTTTTGTCATTACCACTTTCGAGTACAGTTTTGGTTCTCCCGTTTTACTAGCATGATTCGTCTTTCCATTTTATTTCGCGTTTTGTTTTTTAATCTTTGTAGATGTTTAGCATTTCACATGCCCTGTAGTTGGCGGGATGTGGCTTCTCGCAATTAATCCATTTTGCAACAATAGCTTTACTAATCGGGCATACTTGGGCGTGATGCTTTTCCACTTTTTCAATAGCTCTATTTTAACCCGCATGTTAAATATTGCTTTGATATTACACAAACTTCCTATTTTTGTGATGAAAAATGAGCATAAATAGTGGAAGACCTCTTTTGTTAATTTGATCTCCTTGTTTAGTTTCTTCTTTTCAGTATTTTCTATTTGATAACCCTTTTGCTTGAGATCCTTAATAATTTCTTATTTTGCGTAGCTTGGATGAAAACCTCTCTCAGCTTTAATATTGATTAAGCAATCTTTCTTATCCTCGTAGGTAAACCATTGATGCTCCTCGGAATTAAGCTTTGTAGCCTAAGTTCTATAGGTTTCAGGGTATGCAGCATTAATTTGCCAGATGCTGCTGCTTGATTATAGATACCAGTTTATACTCGGCTACCGCAATCGATTTCATTCCGACGACGTTTATTGGTGGAGTTGATTTCTTTTTAGATTTACCTTTTTGTTGTTCTGGCGAGTTGTTTATTGATGTTTAACAAGTTTCTAGAAACCTCTTTTGAGGTTAATTGTAGAATTTTTGCTATTTCCGGTGAGTGTTGAGTATTCATTTTCTTACTTGGTCTTTTATTTGTCTACTTCATCCGTATGGAATGGATTAATGTCATTATCGATTGCAGGGTTATATAACACTGTGCTTGAATTGCAAATTTTTTTTTTGTGACAAGCTGGGCACCCAGGGGTTAAACCTAATTCGAGTATTGTGAATTCAATGGTGCTACTCCCATTTCAAAGTTAGTCCCCATTTTTGAGATATCGCTTTCGACATGTTTTGGCTCTGAGTCATTTGTCGAAATATACACTCATATTCACGTTGATAGCTCTTGAACCATTAAAATTTTCGTTATGCTTGCTTTTCATTTCGACGAAAAACACGTTTTTTATCATTTTTGTCCATTTATTGAATTTAAATCGATCGATTAAGCATCGCATCGTCAAATAAAGATACAATGAAAATTATTTAAAAGAAAATTAAATCGATTAAGTTGATTTTATGGTAATTTTTCTTAATTTTTTAATTTTAATATTCTGGTTCGTTCGTGTCAACTTCGGGATCTTCTTCCTCCTGCAAATTTCAACAAATGGCACCCAAGAGTGCATGTAGCCTTTTGCCGATGCACCAATGTTTGAGCCTTGCCGTCACTTGGTGAAAACGCTCGCGGTGCTCATCAGCAGTCAGCATATTTTCAATGTATCTGCGCCAATCATCGGCTCGATTAATTCCGAGAACATTCTAAATAGCATTTTCAAATGCATCATCGTTCATCAAACGACGAATATCTGGTCCATTAAGTATTCCTGTAATAAAAAAACAAGAAGCGAGATGAAATTTCATTTGATCAAAACCTAGATTCGAGTAGATTCAAACACCAACCTTCTTTTATTTACATTCCACTTAACCGGGGAAAATGCGGCCCATTTCGACGAACGCATTTCCAACTGGATTCAGCGCTTTTATAAAATTTTTAGCTAGTCCAAGCTTGATAAGAAGAGGTGGTAGCAATATTTTTTTAATTAGTACAACTGGAGCCTCAACGTATATTCCATAAGCACATAAAACACATGTTGTAACCCAATTGCATGCCACTTAAAAGAGCTATCACTTTTAAATCTGCACAAACTTTTCATTGGTGGTCATTGTATTTAATCAAATCGATGATTTTTTTCATTGATACATATGTAGGTTTCTTTGTGTTTGTGCTGAGTGCAATTGGAATGGAAATCTTTGAGTTGGTAACGTGAAGGAGAACTGCCTTCAAGTTGCTTTTACAGAAATCGATAAACAACCGCCAATCTTCGGGATTATATGCATTGTGGATACCAATCCTCGGATATCAGTGCAAAAATCCAGTGAATTATTCTCGATTGATTTGGAAAAATTCGTAAAATGACGATGACGATTTATTGCTCCATATATCTGAACATTTGGAGCCAAAATGTTCACTTGTTTTAAAAAATCCTTTGACAAAAGAATGGCTTGCCGCTGCGATAGTTTCAGGCGTCATACCATAATATCGAAACGACTTTGCGAGATTTCAGTGTGATTGCATGGCGCAGTGATATTTGATGGTTGATATATTGATGCAGATGTTTCTCCGGTTTCACCTGATTCAAATGTTGTTGGTAAATATTCCTTAGTTGAGTTTTATCTTTCCGGAATAGGTAATTCATCTGAATGCGGCAGCGGTAGATGAGTATTTCTCGTTGCAGTGTATGTCAAAGAACCAATTTTGTTTCTGTTTGTTCATATAATTCATGCACCCATAACATTGAACTGCATCATGTCCTTGTGGATCGATCCATATCATCGGGACACCAAATGGCATTGCGGCTCCAGTGCTTTGCCATCTATGCAGATGGAAAATACATGTTGTACAAACAAAAGATGGCGTCAAATTTACACCACTAATAACTATTTGTGAAAAGTATAGTCGATATAAATCAGCGGTTTCATCACTTATTTTGCGGCGATTGCTCATAATTGTAAATTTTCCACACACATAACAAAAGCACTTGAATTTAAAACACCTATCCATATTATTTATTTCACCAGATTTCACAGGACGATTTTCACTTTATTTTTTGTATTCTTTTGTCACTTTATATATTTAGATGAAAAACTTTTTATTTTTAATTTTATATTACAGTTTTTAGTTTTTACATATTATGCCAATTTTTTAACTTTTTTAGAAATATCGATTTCGAGAATAATCTCTTCTTCGGTTTATTTTTTGCTACTGTTACATAATTTATTTTGATGCTCTTTATTTACTGTAGCTAGGCGCTGCTGTTTGGTACCTCCTTTGTTTTTAAGTTATGGAGGTCGTAAATTTTATTGGGTTTTTGTTTTGATTTTGTCGCGAAGTAAATTGTGGTTGTTTTTGTTTTTGTATATTTTCAGAGTGTGAATTTTGGCCGTAATTTGACTCACGACTCTTGAGTCAAATTGGTACACCTGTTTAATTTGAGTCCTTTTTTGATTCTGTGCAAAATGGTTACATTTTTATTGAATTTAGTGTATGATTTTCAGTTTTTATGTGTTGTGCGAAACTTGATTTTATGTACTTGTGATGTGTTCTTTGTATTTTATCTAAAATGAGCATCCTATTTGGCCCAAGTGTGCTGACTTCCAGTTTTATTTAGCCTTACCTGTGTACCCATGTTTCTCGAAACGGCAAGGTAGGAGCCGGAGTCTTCTGTGATAATCTTTTGCCACAACTGACTAGACCCTGCCTTTTTTGGGGAACATGCAAGAAATTTGGGTCTACAGACGAATGACTTTGGAGAAGTTGAATGGAAAAGGCAGAAGAGACTTTAGATAACTTCCTATGCTCGTGTCCGGCACTATCATACAGTAGGTATACGTATTTGGGCGTGTACAGTACGGCCAGCCTTTCAGATCTCGCTGACTGTGGAGTGCGAGACATTTTGCGCTACGCACGTAGCTCCGAATGGTTTTGAACCAGGGTAAAGGGAAAATAGGTTCCTGTGGTATCACAACGGGGCGCTCCTAGTCTAAGTGTGCGGAAGCAGCAACTCCCACCTAACCTTGGCCTAAGTAGAACATACATATATGGTGGATGTGGTTTTTCGGTCTTGATGTGTTCGGCAAAGTTGTTGGTCTTGACTTGCTCAACAACTTTGCTAAAGAAAGCATAACGAAAATCTTAATGGTTCAGGAGCTATCAACGTGAAAATGAGGGTATGTTTTGAATCAGAGCCAAAACATGTGGACTAGCACCAGTGAATTGAGCGTACTCGAATTAGGTTTACCCTCTGGGTGCCCAGCTTGTCACATTTTTCAACTAGCACAGTGAATTATTATTAGTGGTGTATTTTATAAAAAAAAAATTATGATTAGTATGGATGTTAATGATGATTATAAATTCTTAGTTGAATCGGACAGTGAAATCGGTAAGTAAAAATTAAATAAGATATTTACTTGTCACACTATTATTTTTAGTTTATATATAATTACTTACTAATTTTATTTATTAATATTAATATGATTTTTATTTTCATTACTATTATATTTATTATTATTGTGTAGAAATAAAGCCCATGGATATTATTAAGAAAGGAAGGATCCTGACATCTGAAAGTGAAGATAGTTTAAAGCCAAATGAAATTATTTCAAAGAATTTAACAAAAAGAAGAAGAATTTTGGAACAGTCAGATTCATCATCAGATGAAAATGTTCCTGGTTTCCACAATGAGAACGATGAGGTTTATGTTTAAAAGATAAGAAAATCTAAACGACATAGT
This sequence comes from Nephrotoma flavescens, assembly GCA_932526605.1. NCBI lineage: Eukaryota > Metazoa > Arthropoda > Insecta > Diptera > Tipulidae > Nephrotoma > Nephrotoma flavescens. The sequence continues at coordinate 274,482,076 of OW052220.1, forward strand.
GGTAAGAAATATTGCACCCAAAAAGGAAAAATAATTGCTGAAAAACAATTTTAAAATAAAAACTGCCACTGCGTGAAAGGTTGTATAAATCTAATTAGTGTCGAAGAGCAGAAACAAAATTTTGACAAATTTTGGAGTCTGGCAGATTTCAGTAAGTAAAATATATATCTAAATGGAACTGCTCAGAAATGCGCTACGAAAAGATTGCAGCCGAGAAATTACATAGCAACTCCAAGGACTCATAGTTTTAAATATTATTTAGATACAACCCAATTAAATATTTTAGTATGCAAAAGATTTTTTTAGACACTTTTAATATAACTAAAGGAATACTGGAACGTGCTCTGAAGGCAAAAAAATTTGGGACAAGATTTTCGTGGTCGAATGGAAGGTTCTTGCAGAAAAACCGATGAAAGAGAAGTAAATGCTGTGAAGGAACATATTGAAAGCCACTATACAAGACGTTACAATTCAAACAGGAAATATTTAAATCCTGAGTTAAATATTAGAAAAATGTATAACTTATACGTGGATAAATGTTACAAAAATAATACAACCTATGTTAAGGAGAAAGTTTACAGAAATATTTTTAACAAAGAATTTAATTTGAATTTTCATCATCCACGTAAAGACACGTGCCAAAAATACGATTCGCTTAATATGAAAATTAAAACATTATGTAATATTGAAGAAAAATCAAACTTGATGGAACAACATGAAACTCATTTGAAAGCTGCCGAACCAGCTAGAATTGCACGACGATAGAGTTCATATGTATACCTGGGATGAAACAATAGCATCTAGAGGATCGCAAGAAGTAGCTTCTTGCTGTGTAAGGCACCAACAAAATATAACAACTCAAAAACACATTATCGCTTATAGTGATATGTGCACTGGTCAAAATCGAAACATAAACATGGCCTTAATGTGGATGAAAATTATACAGCCTAGCGATAATAATATAGATATTATTGACCATAAATTTTTATTGTCAGGACATTCATTCTTGCCAAACGATCGGGATTTTGCAGTTGTAGAAATGGCGAAAAACTAATATGTTGTATGGATTACACAGGATTATTACAAGTTAATAGAAACATGCCGGAAACATAAAACATTTTTAGTACATGAAATGACAAGTGAAAACTTCTATTCAACAAACCATTGGAGGAAGCAACTTTCAAACGAAAAAAAAATACTGATGGAGAAACTGTCAATTGGTTGAATATTTCCTGGATAAGGTTTTCAAGAAACGCACCATATAAATTGTTTTATAAAACCTTGATGCAAAAAGATTCACAATTTAAAACTCTTGATTTATCACCAAAACGGGATAGACCAAGTAATTTCGGGAAAATAATTTTATCATCTTTATATGAAAAAACTAGACCTATTACTAAGGAAAAATATAAAGATATGCTGGATTTATTACAAAAAATATAAAATAAGTTTATTAGCGCTTACGAATATTTTTAAATTGATTGAAACACAAACCCTTAAATATTTCGAAATAGCAACAAATGGACTTGTCTCACTTTCAAAATCAACGGCTCATATAATAGAAGAGTGTATAAAATACGATCAAACCCGCGGAAAATATGCAGCAATAAAGAAAAAAAACTACAAGAAATTTTAGCAGATAAATCAATTAATGAGTATAAGGAAATTAGCGAATTCCTGAAGTATATCAAATCAGATATTAAGATTCAGCTACAAGAAGAAGAAAAGTCAAGTGACTTAATGACTTTATAAATGAAAAATAAGAAAATAGAGAAATGTCAAATAAAATAATCTTTTGGTGATGTGAACATTATGTTCAAACCAAACAAATAAAAAAAAAACAAAAAAAAAACAACAACTACAACAGTTATAAAAAATATTCGGCACCACCGATACATGAAATGAAATCCCATTACGGGCAGATTTCAAACGACAATTTTTGTAAGAGCTTTTCTGATAAAGGATGATATAAAGAAAAATCAACGACGAGCGCTACAGATCGATGATAAGCCACTCCTTGTGACTAAACTGGATGATATGAATAGCAACGACATTTGGTTCCAACAGAATAGTGCATGCCACGATGAACATTTCGCATGAGCGACTTCAGGGCATATCACAAACAATTGGTGTCCTGACGTTTTCGCGTCAATACTTAAGGACAAAATCAATTAAAATTTAATGAAAAACAACTAATACCGTTTAGTCTTTTGGAGTATAACTAAGAATGAGAATTATTCGTGGGTCTGAACAGCCTCGCTCTTTAATAACTATATTTTAATAAAATATTAACAGTCTATTCATTTTATATTGGATAGTTTACCGCAAGTAGGATGATATATGGGTACCCTTTGTGGAGCGAAGAAACTGTCTATACGAAAGATACAAAAACGGAAAATTCGTATACTATGAAATGTTATGATAGGAAAACTAAGGCGAAACGAATCCACATCAAGATGCTTTCAGCCATAAACTGCACCATTTAAAAAAACCAAACCGCATCTACATGATATTTAAATAGAAAAAGCTCTTGAAAAACTATTGCATTTCCTGAATTGAGAGAAAACTTTTTGCATTTAATTTGATAGTCGAGATTATCAAAATTGAAATAAAATTATACTGAGCTGAGGTATATATGAAGCTTTGTTTACTTTCATATATGCTTCTTGCAAACTACAAATAAAAAAATTCAATTTGAATTTTATTTTATTTTTTTTGTTTTTTACCTTTCGCAAGTGAACAACCCAACATACATTATTACTCTTTTATATGTAGATGAAGATTGGGTATAAGTGGAAAAGTTTGTCTACACAAAATACTTTGTGCGGCGGTGAAATTTTAAATGATAAATTTCATATTACTGAAAAGGTTTGAGCTCAATTCTCAAACTCGTATACAACTACATATATACTCACATATACGAGCAAAATTAAATCGACCCTGCACCACCACAAAAAAATATCGGCAAAACGAAAATTAATAATATTAAACTGTGTACGGTAGCAGCGCTAGATTGAAAATAAAATTATTTTTTGTGAAGCTCATATGTGACAAATGCAACATCAATTCGATATTTTAGCACGCCAACAACAAAAAATTACGAAAAAAAACTCCCTATTATCAGAAGTTGTTCAGTATCTTTTGTTTTTGTGCGCTTTTAAGTTTTTTACCCATCTTCTATATCGAAAGCTTTTCGTCTTTCGTTTTTAATATGTAACATATTCGTATAATACATATGAGAAGAAAATAAGCTTTTTTTGATACTTGTTGTAATTCGGAAATATTTTTTGTGCTTATTTTGTGTGTTTCACTATACATATATGTATACATCCATTCTTTAGTGCAAATGAACGAGTACATACTAAGAAAGTAGTCTGCACGTCTTGTAGCGAATGCATTTGAAATATCATTTCTAATAACACCCCGAGTAACAAAAATAAAAATAATAAAAATTGGCTTAACATTTTTTATTTTATTTATTTTTTTTTTTCGATAAGTTTCATTTGATGTGTGCTTGTTGATGATAATATTTTTTTTTTTTGGTAGTTTAGAGCTTTAACATTATTGATTGAAATTTTCGATTAAACTTCTAAAGGAATAAAGATTTAAAATGTGTGCACATTTTTAAAAGTTTCAGCCACACCCTAAATACACGTAAAGTGCTTAATTGTGTTGAATAAATTGTTGGTCAATTCTCTAAATATAGGAGTAATAACGATATAGAAAAAAAATAGTATATGTTATAATTGTTAAACGGGGTAGGAGGTTTGTTGCAAGTATCCACATAATTTTAATTCTAAATTATATTCCGAGCCTCCGGATGTACAGAATTTAATAAATTTTCTCATACTATTTGAGAGAATGAAAACAAAATAGTATTAAGTAAAGGTTGATAGCTGCCTTAAATTTTTGCATTTTATAGTCCAACGGGAATTCGAAACTGGTTAGCGAATTCCTTTTCTACAATGTTCGATAAATAAATTCGAGTGGCTTCCTCAGTTTCAAGGCTTCCTCAGCTTCGCCATAAACCTATGTGCAACAAACCTAGGTCTAGTACAAATGGTCTAATGAAGATTTTATATATCTGGAAAACTTGTTGCGGTTTAAAACACCTTCTTCATTTATTGAAGAATCCAAGTTCTCGTAATACTACTTGGTCAACTCTCAATAAAATCAACACCAGGGCAATTTTGACATTCAAGAAGGAGCTTTAAACTAAGTTATATGGGGTTTTTCTACAATAATCTCGTAATTCTGCTGTATCAAACTTTGAGTGCAAACCATAATTCAAAATATCTATGAGGGAATGATTATTCAGAATAAAACTTTTAACTCTAAATTATTACTGTTAATTGGGAGGTTCTTGCGAAATCCGATGGAAATTTGTGTACCAAAAATGGCAACTTAAATGAGTGCTTTTCAATTTTTGCAATGTAAAAGAAATATCTGATCAAATTTTGTTTGAAACTTCCCAGTTGGAAATTTTCCAACATGCGTATGAACAATTTTTTACGAACGACATGCCTTGCTCTTTCCTACTTTTTTTCTAAGTGCGTAAGAACAAGACGAAAAATACTTTCTGGTCGATTTTTGATGTTAACTAAATGATTTAGTGATGACAAGTCATATTAGTTTCTCAGATAATTGAAAAAAATTTCGACTTTCTTACGCGAAACATAAATGACAAGTCTTCGTTCGGTCTTTTTTATTCTATCAAGTACTTTTACTTTTTCGTAGGTAAACAATCGAGAGGATTGAAATAATTTGCATGTCATTTCATGTTCTTTTTTTGTGACAACGCCTTTATATTATTTTCTGTATAAGGTGTTAACACTTTGTTTATGAAATTGGTAAGTAAATATTTTGTAATTGATTTAGGTCGAACAATTTTTTTTTTTAAATTATAACCAAAGTTTTTTCATTTGTTTAGGTTTGGTAAAAATGTAAAGCTCACCCATTTAGATTACCAGCACATATATGGAAAGATGACCATTATTTTTTAAATAAGGTTATTTATAATTATAATTTATGTATTTAAATAAAATTAGAAATATTAGTCTTCATTTAAATAAAATGTTTCATTATATTTATATACACATATTATGTACATACATTAAATTACTTCAGACATATCAAATATTACGAGTCATTTCAGATATATCTGAAACAATTCTTCTGAGACGTCATATTCGATTCGTCTGTGACTTCTCACATGCGACTCGTCTCAGACAAGTCGTAAACGATTCATCTCAGACATGTCTTAAACAATTCATCTCAGACGAGTCACAAACGAAAATTAGTCCCAATTGTTGATAATTATCTATATACGTGTCATGTGTGACTGTCGCTGATGAGTCACTAGTGTGTCGTCAATGAATTTCCTGCTGGGTTAATTTACATTTTTTTTGTTTTAATTGTTATTTCAAAAATACTATATACATGTTGGTTGAAAAGTATTGAACGCAAAAATGAAAGAATGTAAAGTTTTTAATGAAATTAGTTGTATAATCAATACTCGTATAATCTCCCTCAACTTCAAAACACATATTCCAATTATCTTCCAATAATTGTATACCATCTCTGTAATGATTTTCCGGAAACATTGCAAAATAATGTTCCACGGCTGCAATAGCTTCGTCATTCCACAAAAAACGCTTTCCACGAAGGGATTGTTTAAGGTTTCTGAAGAGATAGTGATCGCTGGGTGCCAAATCAGCTGAATACGGTGGGTGTTCAAGCTATCGTCAAAAGACTTGTGTGAACACGTGCATTGCCATGATGAAAAACTATTTTTTACTTCTGTAAAACGAGTCTTTTTCATGAATTTGTTTACCCAACTGGTCCAAAAGGTTGCAATAATATTCAGAATTAACTGTTTTACCTATCTTAAGATAATCATTCAACAAAATCCCTTTTGGATCTCAAAAAAAATGATGCCATCACCTTTTTTGCTGATCGTTCTGACTTCACCTGTTTTGGAGCTAAACAACCAGCTTCAGTCCACTGTAAATGTTCTTGTTTCAGTTTAAGATCATGGTGGTAGATCCAAGTCTCATCCATTGCTCTAAATCTATGCACAAAATTGGCTTTATTCTGCTTAAAACGCTTCAAATTACGCTGAGAAATTTGTCTTTGATTCAGTTTTTGTTGAATTGTTAACGAATGTGGCACCAGTTTTCCAAGCAGCTTTTTCATACGTAATTCTTCATGTAAAATATTGAGTACTCGTTCGTCCGAGCTGCTTATGGTATCAGCAATTTCACGCTTAGTCAAACTTGGATCTTCACAAACAATATTATATACTTGTTCAATGATTTGAACAATTCGGTGGTTAACGCTTGAACGACCACGTTTAAAATCTAAAACCCATCGATGCACAGTTGAAAATGAAGGAGCAGATTCTTTAAACATTTTTACCATTTTTGTATGAATTTCTGTTGCTGATAAACCTGCCAAAACAAAGAATTTTATCACTGCACGATTTTCCATAAACGAATACAATTTAATTTAGAATATTTTGGTTTAATTGTTTTTCTCATAAATGATATATTTTTCCAAAATAATTGCCAAAAAGCTCACTGGGACCTTACAATTTATAAAAAAGCCTAAGTACGAATTTTTACCACGGTCAGTCAACCCACCCGGGCTGAAAAGAAGCTATACAAACATTTAATCAGCACGGGATAGCACAGATGCACGCACAGCGATTTTTAAAACAGCTCTCATCTCACAAATTGAGAGACCCAATGATTTTTGTGGAAATCGGTTTACCGGAAGTGACAGTCTTCGTAGGAGCTGTTTTGTTTTCTGGTTGCAAATATTTTGAAAAGAATTGAAACTATGAACGATAGAGATTCTCAATAAAATGTACAACAATACCTGTTACAATACTGTAGTAGCCCAGGTGGATTAACTAATCTGGGTGAAACTTTAAACTTAAGCTTTTCCGGAAGTGCATATATTCATAGGAGCTTTTTTGTCTTTTTTTTAGATTTTGTAATTGAAAAGTGTATAGCAACACTTACGAAAAATTGTTTGGATGAATTGTGGCCAACATCCACCATATACTTACTTAGATCTCGAATACACCTTATTTCATTTTTAAAGCGCAAAAATAAACCTTCTAGATTTTTAATAAAAACTGTGTTATACAATCAAAAATAATTTCGTTTGAACGAAAAAATCGTCGTTTTCGGTGTTTTGTTATATGACAGGCGATTTCATTCGTCGGCTTCGCTCTTGTTCTGTTTTGACCTTAAGAAGTTTTTCATAATCGTCCGTGAGCCAAATATTATTTTTAATGGCATCTATATGTACAATGTTTATGCCTTTTCTAGTCATAAAAAATAAAGAGGCAATTTACTCACACACAATACACATCTACCATAAAAAATAGAAAAATTCACTCCCCCTCCCCGTGAGAATTTCCATAAGTTTCTGAGTTCGTGGTATAATTCGCCAAATCGATTAGTTCTTGTTTTTTACAGTCGGTGCAAAGCAAGAGTTGAATTTTTGTAGTTTGCTCGTGGCAACCTGATGAGTAGACTATCCTTTTATATTATACCCAGCTGCCAAAAAGAGACTAAGGTTCTCATTTGTATAAGAGTTTGTGTATCTTTGTGTACACAAGTACTCTGGGGTTAAAAATGAGGGGAGGGGTTCATTTTTCTACTTTTTAAAAGTCATAAACCTTGTATAAATACTATTAAAAATAATATGTTTTACGAAAAATCTTAAATAAATTAAATGCTATAATTATTAGATTTATAAAAGTTTGTGTGTATTTGTTAAGTTTGACCCTGTAGATATACTCGACTAAAAACAAAAAGTTAAACTATGAGAATTTATACTAAAGTAATTATACTTGACGCGGCTCAGACGTGATACAAAAAAGTTGTTTTAACGTTATCTTTTTGTTGTTGTTAAGTACTAAAGTGACATCTTACAGAAATTTATGACATAATAACCCAAATTTAAGTTAAATAAATTAATGTCAAAAACGTGAATTCATATAGTGAGTTTATTTGGGTATATTCGTAAGTGCGTTTTTGATATTTTGAAGCTTCTGAGTAGCGTTGAGTATATTTCCAGTATGATTCATAAATGATTTCTCGTGTAACACACGGTAAATTAGCGTATGCCGTAGAACCAGCGGCTCGCTTATTTGTATATCGGTAAATAAGCGTACACCGATAACTCCCTAAATTATAATCCCAGCTGTTTAAGAACATTTAGTGACACTATATTTATAGAATCGATCATACACAGTGTTATCGATTTAGTCCGCTTCGAATAATAAGTCAGGAAACCCGAAAGATAGGAGCATCACCAAGAAAATTACGAGTTTTGTTATAAAAAAGTTTATTTCGTTAAAATTATGAATCTTTATAGAACAGGCGGATTTACTATCTTTGTACCAGAAGTAGCAACTTACATAGGAGCTTTTCAATTTTTGCAATAAAGATAAAATTTTCAACAAGGATTGACCGTGTTGGTTTCCTCAAATTTAAGCTGGATTTTTCATTATACAAGACAATTTTTATATCGGTCGGCGATTAAACGTCGTAGAGTAGAGACGTGTTTTTGGGTCTCTCCTCTAAATAATTAAAAATAAATAGTTTAAGTGTGTTTTGATTAATTAAATAATATACATCTAAGTGTTCATAGACATAAATAATATGTTGTGTGATTTAAGGAATTTTGAAGCCGTAATAAGATACATATTGAATAGTTATATTATATTAATTTGTGTGTGATGCGCTTGCAATGGCGAAGAATATGTATATTACAAATTCGTATATATGTATTTTGATACCGTTGTTTGAATGCATCATACGCATTGTATGTATGTAATTTTTCAACATGTATAGAACTTTTATGATTCCAGAGGATGAATAAGATAAGTGTTTTCTCATTTTTTTCCATTAACACGTTTTAATACATATTAATTATTAACATAATATATTTTTCCAAATAAATTTAAGCATATAATAAAATGATTACTGTATTCTATAACTCATAAAGGTGTAGAGTACTAGTATTCTCGTGGTGGTAGTATTGTTTGAGTATTGTTTGTGCCAGAAAGTGTTTTTCAATTCTGTTATTCTGTTTTGTTACACTCGATAACAATTTTTGTTGTTCTTTTTGCGACGATTGTTTTTCGTTGGTACTTTTGAATTCTAACTTTTGTTTTTTATATTTATTTACTCGTACGACGTACATTATATTTCGTATGGAAATTAGTATTGGAGGTGTATAGCGGGATATAATGTACATTTCAATACCACCGAAAATGTGGTTTTGCAATGTATATACAAAGCTTGTTATATGCTTTCGGCTGTGCTTTGTATGGATGTGTATGTATTGATTACGAACGAAACATATACAACATCAGGGGACTTTTGTTTTCGTTTTGTTTTATTTATGTCATTACATAATTATTATATTCTTACTTTTTGTGCTTGGTAGTGTAAATGTTTTTCTATATGAAAAAAACGATTCAATCGTTGATTTTTGGCTTTTTCATTTTATTTTGTGTGATCAATTTACACAGGGGCGGCGAGGATACGGTGGATGTGTATTGCGATAAATTTTCTTTTATATTGATGCTAACGGGCGATCGCTGAGTTTTCATCTATTGGGATTGGGAAATGACTTTATGGGTTGCAGTGTGTTGGTTTTTTTTATTCTAGAGAAGCGGGTAGCGAGCACTCCTGGATCTACATTACATATTTTTCTTGGTACATTTTACTAAGATTATTTATGAAAAAGATTCTTTCCACATTTTGATTTCAGAAATTAATTAATTTTACTAATTCCTATCTCCAATTATTCACCGTTTGAGTATTAAATTGTTATATTTATCATGTTTTATATGATGAGCAATTTAGAGTTATCAAGGTTTATCAGGGGCTGCATGAATTAGGGGGGTCTGAATTGAAGGTTTTTTTTCTAAATTAAAATAAGTGTTTTTGGTTCGTTTTGGAGATGAATTAAAATCGGAGTTGAAGAAGAAATGAAAAAGTTCGATAAGGTGAATTTGGGCGGGGCATTTCTTGATTCATTTTTAAAATGAATTAATATAAATGTTTATAGAATGAAATAATATAAGCCTTTTTATTTATATTTTATAACTAATCAATGTAAATCCATGCAACTATTATTTTCATTAATGAAAATTTTGTGGAATTTAAATTTAAATTTGAAATAGAATGTGCCTTTTTTAATTCATTTTGAAGGTGAATTAGGGTACGTGTTTTAAAAATGAAATAGTATAAGCCTTTGTTAATTCATTTCTGAGTTATCTCCTTTTTCTGAATCGTTTTTTTTAATTCATAATTTTAAGTTAAAAATATGAATTAGAATAAGTCGCTGGTGTTCATACAAAAATCAACTATTTTGCTTCATTTTTGGAGAACTTATTGTAGTATAATGCGGCGGAAAGTGAAGTAGAGCACTTGTTAATTTAATAATAAAATATAAATAAATAAAAAAACTTAAAATTTAATTTTAATTGAATTTTTATTTAGCGAAAATTATTTTTTTTATTGCTGGTGAGTGATGAGCCGCTCCGCGTTGCAGCGATGTGTCAGTGATGTTGCTCCGGCAAAAATCCAAATTGAATGTTAAGAATTATCTTTTCAATTATTTCTTCTTAAACCAAAATACAAAAAAAAAACAAAACTGGTTTTTCTTCCAGTTTACATGCACCAAAATATTTGGGTGCACCCTATAAAAATTATGTTTTATTAAACATAAATGTTTGCCATGCCATCTATTGTGCAGTGGCATGGTGGTGTGTATGTGCGTTTTACGTGATTTTGGTTATGCAAAATCCATGCGATTTTATGTATCTCTCAGTGATTTGGTTGTAGAGGTTGTTGTAATGCGAAATTTTTGTGAAACCAAAATATAATTTTTCAATTATATTTTGCTTGCACAGGTTTCGTATGTACAAGTGTTGTTGTATGATTACTATGTACAAGTTGATATGTACATTGTTTGTATATACGGGATTGTTGTATATTGTTTGTAATGGTTCTTTGGATGGAGAGTTGTCCGTTTATAAAGGGTTGTGTGAACGGAGGATTGTCCGTTGAGAAATAATTGTGCGGAGTTTCTTATGGTTGAAGAAACTAGCCGCTACGGACTTTCTTGATTCGGACTTTTTTAGTTCGGTACCCCTTTATCAGGTGTTTATCAGGTGTTTATTATTAATACATACTATATTATTCATTGCAGTTTCTGATTAAGCTAATTTATTTAGTTCTAATGAAAATTTTTGATTACAGAAGAATTTTGAAGCCGTAATGATTACATTTTTATTATTTGCAGCTTTATTATTTTGTAAGCGTCGAGGAATAAATACTCTTGGGATAAATAAGTTTTTGCCTGAATAGCTAATATACATATATGATTTTTTGCTATTATTGACAATTTTCCATTTAGCTAAAGGGATTTATTGTTGTGTAGCATTGCTTTTAGAGTAAGATAATTACGGTAAATTGAACAAAAATTTCCACTAATTAAAAAGAGTCATCTATTATTTAACTCATTAACTATAATTTTATATAATAAAAGAATCTGGAGGTTCAGATATAGATGGAAGTGGAAGCTGAGTCTTTTAAGCCTCATAACAAATAAGGCTATTTACCTTGGTTTAGAATAATATTTAATCATTGTTAATACTAATGAAATTTTATTTCTTATTTTAATTTAATTTAATTGTATATTTAAGATTTAATTTGTCTCACGACAATTGGTTTTATTTTAATAGATTAAATGACTATGGCTATATGTAACATTGAAGTGTCGTTAGAGGGAAATTTTATGGGTTGACTTATTTTTTGGCTTGGAGGCTATACAATAAAATTATAATCAAAGAAATATTGATACATGGATGTTTTTTGTATTTTTGAAATTAATGACACTTCTTTAATTAGATTATTTTCTAATAGCTACTTATTACTAATTCTGTCATCTTACAGATTCCTGATTAGCTTAATAGTTTTATTTAATTCTGATTGGGAATAAATTGTAATGGGTTAATTATACATATTCATTATTGATATATTACCTTTTAAAAATAATCATAGTTTAGATTTAGATTAATCACATTACAGTTCATATACAATATTTAGAAAACATTATTATACAAATAAAATGGAAGTCAGCTAATTTAATCTTATTCTTAATCTTTATTATATAATATGAATGTTGAATAATTATATTATTAGTATTCCAGGTTATGTACTGTATCTACAAATCTCCTCCAGGTTGATATTGGGTTGTAGCAAATAACCACTATTATATTAATGCTAGTTTTTAAATTAAATTTAATTTAGAATTAAGTTTATAATATGTTATTGTATGATAGAAAGTATACTTATACTTGGTAAAGCAATGAAGCTAATTTATGATGGGTGCTGATTAATGACAAATATTCGGATATAATGTTTTAAAAATGGATTGGAATAAGTAAATTAATTTAATCCGGTTTTAGGAATGGATTCCGGAATTAATAGTATCTATGTATCTCAATTTACTAACAAATTTAAATTCTAGAACATTGGTGTTTTGGAAGCAATTTTGTTGGCTACACTTTCGAATATTGTAAAGTGAAATGGTAGTCATTAATCTTAAGTTAATTTACAGAAAAATTTCGGAAGGTGACCCGGTTAATAACTATTTAAATTTAGTATTTAGTTATAATAACTTATTATATTTAAGTTGACAGTTTACTTATTCTTGGTAAAGTAGTTAATCTATTTTAAGAGTGGTGCTGGTTAGTTACGGACACTCTGGGTGTTGGTGTTTGGAACTGGTTTATAATAATAATAAAACTAAATTTATTATTGTTGTAAACCAGTTTTAAACACTAACACCTGTTAAGGAAAGAATTCCGGAATCAATAGCACTTATCAGCAAATAATTTAAATTCTAACAATTTATTGACTCTAGGAGATAAGCATTCTGGAAGCAGTTTTGATGGCTATACTTAACTAAAATATTTCAAAATAATAATTAATTTCTGATGCGGTCCAAAGGGAAGCTGACACAATTTGAAAGTACTTTTAGAACTGTGTTGTCTTGTGATGGTAAACTTACTAACTATCGGCTATTTCTAGGTGTTTGTAATAGGGCCAGGTCTGTCACATCTAAAGTACCTTTCCCATTTTTTGTTGTTTATAAAGCAGGTGTATGATGGGCGCGGCAGTAACTGTGAGTTCCTGCTTTAAACTTGGTCGTGCATTCAAATCAAATCAAAATTTATTAATCCTACTTTAATTAATGATGAATTGACATTTCAGATTTAGAGGTAGAAGAATAATATAATTCTTAGTGTAGGTTTATTTTAGTTAGGTGCTGATTCCCAGGAGAAATTGTTGATGACCATTAAAACTTTTATCCTTTGTATTGTCTTGTGTTGTACGATCCCAACCTATCGGCTATTTCTAGGTGTCTGTAACCGGGCTGATTCACTCCCATCCAATTAACCTATCTAATCCCTCGGTTTTGTTATATGTAAAAAGGGTGTGCGGTGGGCCCGGCGTCAACCGGGAGATCTTGTCTAAGAACTTGGTCGTGCATTCAAAATCAATCAACAAGACAATTTTTATATCAAATTCGGTAGGTTTAATTTTTATATTTAGAAATTAAGTGTAGTGTATTCGAGATCTATGTACATTTGTTGTAAAAAAAAAGTCGGGTTATTGCAAATGCGTCTACAGTGTCAACAATTATGTTGTATTAGAATTTACAACATAGAGGTTGAAGTTATATCAACCGGTGAACTTTTTTAGGTAAATACTCACTAATTTATATGGATCAAGACTTAGAAATGTATTTCCGAAGTAAATTTATATCAGAAGTGAAGACTGCGATAATGGGATAAGACTAAAACATGAAATGAATATGTGACAAAGTAGAATTACACGATTGAGTATAAATTAACTGTAAGTAATGGTTGCGCAAAGAGAAGATAAACAGAAGTGAAATTTCTACTACATAGGTGAATTTTAGTTTGAATAAGTGAGATTACTGTTGATTTATATTTTGGTACACCGCTTTGGGTGAATTATAATGTAGATTTGATAAAGTATGATTTTACAAAGGTCTGTATACTGTGGTATGGAATACTTACCATTGTTAATCAGCTATTTGATGGACTTCTCGTTCTTCTCTCGACGAAACCTCTAAGGGTTTACGATCCATTATATACAGTAGAAATATTTCTTATATATGGAATATATTTTATCTAATATGATTAAATTCTTTGACGATCTTATTAATATTTGGGTTACATTTTATATTTTTCGATATATTATATGCGGTTTAATTTGCTCTGAATTCGATTTGCGTATTATAGGTACATAATTAGACAAGTCATCGTATTTTTTCCATTTGCCATTTTCTATTCCATAGCAAATATAGTCGCACCGTCCGATGCCTTTGGGTAATTTACAATTGGGCCAATGTGAATAAAACTAATAATAGACGTTATTTCATAATCAAGCAATCAAACATTAATTGTAAGATGTTTTGAAAGTAATAAAGTCGCAAATTTTTCCCAGATTTGTTTGAAGTTTACATAACTTTTTGAAACAATTATAGAATCCATTACTCCCTTTAAAAATGTATGAACTTCTGGAGATTTTTGAAAAATTTTGTTTATATGTCATTGGCGGTTGTGTGCTAAATATGAGAGCAACACAAATTTAGTTTTACTACTTTCTCTTGTGACCTTGGACATTTAGTACTAGTGGCCCACATATGTGCTATGTTGAGATATTCAATTATATCCATTCGTTTGAATGCATCCAGAACTGAATGAATCTCAGCGAATGAAAAGTCTACCATGACTGTGTTGAATATAGGCCATCTCTTTAAATTACTCCCGACGTATATTCGATAACCTCTAAGCCAGTTACCTATTGAACGGTTGTTATGGCTAGAGCTAACCATACCTGGTTACATGGGCGATGCGGAGTAGCGATGTCCTTAGTAGCGGTGTCCGTAGTACATAACGCTTTGCATGTTTTGTACGGTTTGCGTATTAGCCCACCTGTTGCATCTAAATAAACAATCAAATCTTCATTTTTGTGCGGTTCTTTAATTTTTTTCAGTACACAACATTATTGTGACTACTTAACACTAAATGGATTTTTACCTAATTGTTGGATGTATTCTTCATCTTTGTTGATATCTGTTTTTTCTTTCTCTAAATTAACATGTTCGATGTCATTAGAATGATTATCATTGTATTGCAGAGTTCCACATCTTATTTTATTTAACACTCGTCTGTCTTTTAATAATAGAGAAGTCCAATTCCAAGTGACAAGTTTGTACGTTCTGCATCACTTTGTGTCACAGTAGGCTCTAATTGTTGTCGGTTCTCAGCAACATCATGCCCTTTAATGTTAATTAAACAGCCAGTTAGTTTTATTAGTTGGCTAGAAACATGATAAGTATAAAAGAATCCAGTTTCTTTTCAGTTTGGTTGAATAATCTTTTCCACACTTCTTGAGAAATTTCTACCCGATAATTCATTAATATGAATTTTGTTTTATTACTTTTATGAAAAATATTAGGACTTTGTTTCATTATTTTAAATGTATTTTTTAAATCATTTAGAGGGTTGCGCTTAGTATATGCATTCTCTGAAACTCTTCACCACTATCACCACCCGCGTGCGGTTCTGGCAATATAACGCCATTTTTCGTATTATCGAGCAAATTAGAACCCGTAGGTGGTGCATCTGTTTATTAAAGTTTGGTTAACGTTCGTCCCGTAATCGGTGATTTGGTTTGATGGAAGCACAAAATTTTCACTAATTGGTAAATTATCAATTGTATAGGATGGTTTTAACAATTCAATTGTAATTATTATTATGCGTTCCGAATTTTGCGTTCTAGAACTCACTTGATTTTCAGAGTTGCTACTTAAAACCAAATTGGAAATTTTATCTTTACCAACTAGAGTATCAATATTTATGATAGAACTGTCAGCATCTTTGTCCCTATCCTTATCATTACCTAGTTCGGAATCAGGTTCTCTGAAAAGAATATTGATTCTAATCATCAGCCCAGTGTCATTATTGTAATTTCGTTCGGAAACACCAAATATTGTATAATATTTTGCGATTCTTTTTATTATTCTTAATATGGAGGTCGAGGCACAATGATTTCATCTCAGTTGTATCAGATAAAAACAATTTGTCAAGAGATAATGAAGGCATAGCACTTTCGATGGTGTGCTCATTAAGGCTATGTCTATTTGTTCTATTATTATAACGCATTGTGTTGTGTGACGTATCAAAAGTGTCACGAAACTCTGCAAAAGTAATTTAAAACGAGGAGAACGGGAATTCAATAAACATATTTGTGTTTTAGGACTCGATGCAAAACAATTTAAAATTTCACACAATAAAATTGTTCTACAATAACTTAAACTAAAACGAAGATCGCTATTTTGCTATTTGGTAACACAATAAAACCGTTTAAACAAAAATTAAACACCAATAGTTTTTAAAAAAAACTTATTATTAAAAATTGAACAATATATCACAAAATTAAAATTGAATGAATAACACAACACGAATACAACAAAGTCTGAATTTCCAAATATAAAACAAACTTTTAAATCATCACAATAATTGGTTTTAATTTTTTATATGCAGGCTGGGATGTTCTAACATCACCATGTTTCGATAATTTATCGAAGTTTGTTTCTCGTTTCTGTAGAATAAAATTTATCTCTATTTCAATTTTTATATGATTTACCAGCCTGCTAGATTGCAACATTGTGACGTTTCTACTGTGTTTATATCACCAAATAATTATTTTTCGATTGTAGAACGAAAATAAGTGAAATAGATATATTTCAAATAAATTCTAGTAGACTGTGATAGCAATAGAGAAGAAATAATTGATACACGAAACAGAAGTCAAATTGATTATAGCTGAAAGAGACGTAGACTACGATAAAATATCGAAAAATGGTGATGTTAGAACATCCCAGCCCAGTTTTCAATCCGCAATCGAGTCGCTCCCGCGGATTCTATAATCGACGTGTAAGTCTAAATTAATAAAAAATGGTGGAGAATCTCTAGGGAAAATCAGACAAAAAAAATTGTGGCACCGAGGTAAATTAATGCTTGTTAGAATGCATAACTTACGACTCCGCCGTATACATAAATTATAATATCTGTAAAATGTAAGTTTAAGATTTCACGAGGCTCGTAACCGGAAAGTTTTGCATACAAAGAAATCCGAATCATTATTTCAAAAAAAAATTTAATTTGTTCCGTCTCTATATTATAGACTGTTGCTTATTTCGAAATTCAGATATAATACTGTTGTTTATTTGTAAAAAATGGTTAGTATATTCCACATGATATGGTTTTCGGAGTTTCATCTATTTATTGGTATAGATCAGGCCAATCTGGAGAGATGAGCTCCACAGGATTTAATGTGCCGATGTACCAAACTAAAAAAATATCACTTCACTTATCCCCTTCATGATCTTAACAGATTGAAACTGAATATTACTTCTGTTACAAAACTTCATCGAAAATTTAAGCTTCATGTATGTTTTATCCCCATGATATAGTAAACTTCTATAGTATATATCATTTACACATAAAAAAAAACTAATACAACATTTAATAGCAAAATATCGCACATAATATTATTTTCTTTCAATTACTACACAATTACCCTATACACATTTGTATATTTGACAACCGAGTCGCTGGATCAATCACCTTTTGATGCTTTAAACCGATAAGCAAATCGAAGTTCATGAGAGGACCGGCGCCAATGATAAAACCTCGAATAAACCATACATTTGTCACACGCGTTTACGAATATTAATCGCAATGCGTTTTTTTTATTTAAGAAGGTTATTTTCAAAAGAACCAGAGAGACCAACGCAAAAGACAGTAACGGTTATCCCAAGCGGAAAATCAAACAATCTGGTTTTAGCGCCTGAAGTGCAATTCGCAATTCATAAGATTACGAAGGATGATTTGAAGTATAGGCAAACTATTTTGGCATTATCACAGGAAGCGTTTGCAATGATCTCGGATGTTCTGTTAAATCCACCAAGAGCTAATAAATATGAAAACATAAAAGAAGAATTACAAACACGAAAATCTCCATCCGACGAAAGACCATTCGAAACGCTTTTAGATAAAACAGAAATGGCTGATAAAAGACCCTCCGACGTTCTGCCTCAAATGTCAGAGTTCATACGAGTTCACTTAGTTCCACAACAAGAGGAAAGAATCTCGGAAGAACTGGTCAAAATTAGACATACATTGAATGAAACCGTAATCACATCAAATTCGATAAGCTCAGTTCCTCGCAATAAAAGATCAAAACAAAGGCGACAAATTTAAGTTTCCGCTTTTAGTTCAACAGTGGAAGAGCATATTAAGAAAATCGCTATTATGCTCATGCGATTTATCAATAGAAATGCTAGCAAAGAAATATCTCTTCGGATGCAGATAATTTGGTCATTTCCTTTCGATATTGCGCTACTTATAATTCCAAAAAATCAGAACGTGCCTTATTGGCTGTCAATGGAACAACTCCAGACTGGCTCCAGGTAAACATTGTACCAGATTTCGAGTTACGTATAATCTTCAAATACTATATTCCCTCGGTGGAAATATGTGTGATGGCTGCTACTCGGTTTACAGATGTATGGATTACACTTGTACTCATGATATCACATAATTATTTTGATTCTAAAACCTATCACCAAATATCAGTAAATTTATTAAACGCGTATAACACGAGATTCCACTACAATCAGCATAGTGAAAATAATTTTGGTTTTAGTTTGTTTCTTATACAACGTCTAATAGCAAAGTCCTCATGACTATCCCCATAAGGATATGAAATAAACGCATAAGGACATACCTATGATAATCCATTTGTCATAAATGGAAAAATACGAAATTCCATTCCCTCAAACCTCCCATTGTACAATGAAATTTCTAATTATTTTTCGAGCGGACCCGACAGACCTGCCCGAGTTACGACATCCAGACATCCCGGATGTTCTTAACAACAACAACAACCACATTAGGAATTATATTTCATTTTCTTTCCCACAAATTAATTTTATCAAATTTATTTTTTATATTAACATTTCATATTTCAAATTCTTGTTTAAATGCTTATTATAGATTTTCATATATTTTATTTCATTTATCACATTTCAATTTTATTCTCACAAGTAATTTTGTTAACGTAATCTAAAAGGTACATTTTTATAATTTTTATATTACATTTTCATTTTAAAAAGATTAGATTATATTTGGAAGCGAACGACGGAACATCGTTCGTAGGAAGTGATAACTTGTGCTTGAGTTATATTGTTAAGTTAAATTAAGTGTTTTAAGGTGCTAAATTGTGCATAAATAAATAAATAAAGTAAAAGTATAACTTATTGTTAAGATAAATACAGTGTCTTAAGTTATTAAATTGTGTAGAAATAAAATAAAAGTTATAATTCCCGCACGTTGGCTTGCCTGCTATCAGCGGGTTCAGCAATCGTTTCTTCGATATTCGAATTTTCCATAAACTATAAGTGACATTTGATATTGAGTTACACATTTCAATCTTTTCATTTCGTCATTGAGCGCTTTCAGGTACCCTATCATGATTAGTAAAATCATCGCCAATTTGATTTCAAAATTTCATAGTCCTAAACGTCCACATAACGTTGGCTGCGATTTTACTCAACATGTTCCCAACTGTTGGGTTTCCTGAAACTACTCAATCTGTGGTTTGCTGTTGCCCAAAGTAAATTAAAAAATGAATGCAAAAATGAATGGCCGGACGATATTTGGTGCTTGTCACATTTGGTGAAAGAGGGGGTAATTTTCGTGAGATTGTTGGTAAGTATAATAAAGTGATTGCAAAAAAGATATTGCTGTTGTTGCATGTGTGTAAATGTTTGACGGTTCTATTTTTCATATGTATTAGCTGTATGGAGAAGACTGTGTGGAACTTAGTTGGTCATATAGTAGAGCGCCACTGAAAGGTCTGATATTATCGTTGAGGTCTTTCATCGGTTTATCGAGAGCTTCAAGTGAATGCTTGTGATTCACAGTGCATTCATCCCAGATAATAATTTTGCATCTTTGCAAAATTTTAACCATGCCGAAATGCTTCTTTATATTGTACATTGCGTCTGGATTTGTATATATGAACGATCAATGACAACTTGAGTGCTGAATGTGCAGTCCTTTCACCATCAAGCAAATGACAGATGAGGCAATTGACAACGTAATATGATTTTGTGATCGAATGCGCCCAAGTATCAGTGAGATGAAGAATGTTTTGCCAGTGTTACCTAGTGCTTAAAAAAAATCCGCCTTTTGTTCAGCAGTGAGCACTTTTTCATTATTTGCAATAAAAGGGGAGGCATCAAACTGTTGTTCACGCTGAACATTGCTGTAAATTACGGCTGTTGGGTTAGGCGATAGCATTGCGAAATGAATAAGTGGTATATTTGAAATGAGAATGCAAATATCATCAATCTTTATATGCCTCGTTATATATTTGTGGCGAAAAATCGATTTGGGGATGTTGATCAGCGGTACAAATGCGATGAAGAAAAGTTAGCTAGTTTGATCGTCATTAAATGTACATGTATATAATTGAAATTCATAGAAGATCATATACAGTATTCACTTCAACATTGCACCTTACACATTTTTTTCAATGGAAGTGTTTAAGTACACTTGATTTATGATCTAAAACGTTATTTCAATATGTTTTGTCGATGAATTACATTGTGCGGAAAAAAAAATTGAAGTTTCAAAACAACGCTAAGCTACGACACAAGTGGCTTGCGCATCTATAGATGCGTACGTAACACACCACAGGATTCGACATCAGCGCCGCCTATGGTACACAAACATAACTATGAACTATTCTCAGAACGTCAATTATTCACTTTGGAGGAAATTTTGGTGTTATATGTTCGGATATGCAAAAAATTTAAAAAAAATAAAAATTTCGTCAAAAAATAAAATAAATCCTAGAAGGCAATCGCAGCGCCACCTACCGGGTCGGGTTGTGAATCTAAACTATCCAGGAATCCACTCAAACACACACAAACAAAATTTCATTAAAATCGTACATAATAATTATATTTATTAAAATTCGAGGGGTGGGGGGGGGGGGTGGTGAAATGTTGGGGTTATATATTCTAATATGTGAAAAAAACAAAAAAAAATATAAAAAATATTTCGGCAAAAAACAAAAAAAAAATCCTAGAACCCAATTGCACTGCCACCTATCGGGTCCAATTGTGAATCTAAATCATCCAGGAATCCACTCAAATACACGCAAAAATTCATTAAAATCGGACCAGCCGTTTAGGAGAAGTTCAGTCACATACACACATATAGAAGAATTATATATACAGCCTTGACCAAAAGTATTGAGCACCCTATAAATTTGGGGCGTACACGATAAGTATAACAGAAAACAACCCCTTTTGTTCATTTAATATTTTTTCGAGATCTAAAAAGGACTAAAAACAGTGATTCAGACCGCACCGCAGCATCATCTGGTGCAATAAAAATTGTTATTTTTCCATTTTGTATTTATTCATCAGTTCGCTACTGTCACTCATTGTGTACACATCAAGCGATCTAGTCCGCTTTTGGTGTTTTGATTTGTTAAATTTAGTGATATTTGCCGTGTTTCTTGACGCACATTGATCCGGATTCGCGTTCCTTGTAATAATGAAAATGAAAAGTTCTTTTCATTGGCATTCAAGTAGTTTGAATTATTCGGACGTAATTTTAAATTTTACTGTGTGAAATCAAAATTTCTTATGGGGATTGCAAACCTACTCGATAGCTAATGAAAAAAACCCCATAGAATATTTATGGAGTTTATTAAAACGCAGAGTCAGGCGCTACACAATAAATAACAAAGAAGACCTAAAACGCTATCGGCACCAAGAATGGAGCGCCATACGTCTCGCAGAATGTAAAAAACTTGTAAGCTCTCTACCCAAAAGAATTTCTGCCATAATTAAGGTAAAGGGTGGACCCACAAAATATTAACTTTATTTAAATAAATAGTGATGTGAAAATATAAAAATTGTTTCAATTTATTTCAAATTGATACTCCCAAAAAAATTGTAATATGTCATGGGTGCTCAATACTTTTGGCCAAAACTGTAAAAAAGATTACCGAAATTTTTCGATTTCATTTTTCGATTTTTCGCATTACCTATCTTTTCGGTTGGGAAGTTTTCGGCTAACTTTGTATACAAATCATATTTTTTGGTTATGATTAGTTTCGAGAGCACAAATAAATTTATTTAAAATAGATTTTAGTAATTTGCCACCAAAGACCTGGGTAAATTTCTGTAAAATTGGGTTGTAATCGTTAAATAGCAAATTTACTTCTGTAAATATTTTAACTTAGTAAATCATCATTATAAAGCACTCATAAGACCTGTGCCGACTTTCGACAGCAAATGGTGGACCATTACCTCTAACGATTATAGCTTGTTAAAGCAACTTCTCGGAGGTAGCGATATTATCGGATTCATCAAACCCAATCGGGTTAGATGGCTCGGCCACGTTAGTAGGTCTCCACAACAACGAAAGACCTACTCGTATTAGGATATCGAAACTGGAGGACCAGAGCGATGGACCGAGACGGATGTAGGCGCCTAAATCCCTTCATGGGATGTGAAAACTAGAGAGAGAGATAAAATCATCATTTATTATTTTAAAAAATAGGATTGGAGGAAAAAATATGTAGGATTAGATGGTTACCCATAAACAACTTAAAAAAAAGGCCCACGAAGTGTGTTCGGGACTAATTACATTTTTGATCGTTTTACTATATATCTTTATGGTTTATGAAAATCCGCGTAGTTTTGCAGATATACGCTTCTACTTACATAGGCATGAGATCCGTGAACGTGAAATTATTTTCCATTCCTAAGCACGAATAAACATTCTCTAAATCTAAAATATATATATTTTTTTTAAATGGAACAAAATCGCTAAACGAAGAAAAGATATACGACGAGTACACATTCTAGATGAAATTCCAACAACATTGCATGCGAGGACATAAAATATATAGGTTTTTCTCTAAATGTAGTTTTCCATTTTCCACTGTAATCCTATAAATTTATCATTTTCTATCTTTTTTTTTTTGTTGCCAGTGCTAGTGAAGTTATTTATATGAAAATTATTCGATTTACATTTTCACTTAAGATTTAAATTGAAATTTGGGAAAAGTCCAGAAATAAAAAATAAAGTTTAAGACACACACACACATTCACACATACATACCAAGTTTATATGATACTAAAAAGCATTTTACAATTTCGCCAACTGAATTTAAAGTGTTCTGGGTGTACATACATAATGTTTTACAACTAAACGAACATGGATACATAAATTATTTAGGCGATGTATTACAAAAAAAATTCCAGTCTAATGTTTGCGAATATTTTCTGTGTATTTTGGGTCAATATAATGGCAAATTCATCGAAAGTTGTTTTATATGTATTTATATGGACGATGGCATAAATTGTATAAAATATTTTGTAAAACAAATTATTACTTTCACAAGTTATTCCGATTACTATTGTAGTTTTTATTCATCTTGCTTCGTCCAAAGACTTAATAGTTTCATCTAATATCGCTATATAGACATATACTGTTGCTGTATAACATACCACTGTGATATAAAAAATTTCGAGCGGAATGGTGGAACCGAGCGAACGAATAATAGCAGAAAGAAACTTTTTGGTTTTGTTCTCTGTCTCTAAGTAATGGAAAATTATTGTAGAAAATCGCATTAAAGTTTTTCATTTTGTTATAAATAAAAAGAACTGAAAATTAATTTTTCCCCCTTTCTAAAACTATATACACTATCACAAAAAGAAATTGTTAAAATATTTTTATAGTTTATACTGTCGTTGACTTATGTACTAAAAGCATTAGATTTATTTCAAAGTTTGGTGTATGACTTGCAGCCAGCACATCGAAAGAATTAACATCACATTTTGATATATGTATATATACATGGAACGATGACTACAATGCTGGTTGCAACAAAGGAATTGGAATGTGTACATTATACATGAAGCACACACACACACACACACACACACACACACATAAGACGAAAACTTTTAATTATTACAGATTGAAGAATTTTTGGATTGCAAAAGAACAAAAACAAATTTCTATCAGTACAACAAAAAAGTTGTGCTTTTATGTGTAATCGAAAATTCGAAGAAAAGCTTTGTTTGAAATAATTTTATATTTAAATATTTTGTTCTGGGTTAGAATTTCTTTTACGATATTAATTTGAAATTTTTCCAATTGAACGCATTCTGTTCGTCAAAGTTCAATGTTATTTTGTTGAAATGTTGTGGGATTTGATGTTCTATGAAATGATACAGCAAAGGTGGAGAAATATTTGCATTGTAAATGAAATAATTTGTTTGTGTCAGTCACGCGTATATTAAACTTTAAAATTTTAAATTTTTTAACAAAATAAATATTTGAACAAGTTTAGAAATTGTTAACAGGAGTCGTAGTATATAATGTTTAATTTTGATTTTCTGTGCTTCAAAAGCAGAGATTTTTTCTCATTTTAGCAGTTTTGATCACGAAAGTGATTTTTTTTAAATTTGAGCTACACCTCGAACAATTCAATATTACAAAACCAAAAGCTGTTTATCCGGTATATTATTAACCGGTTTATCAGCTGTACATGATATGTTATAATAGTTTACTGAAATAACAGCGGACGATCATTTTGATGTATAACTGAGGCCATTTGGGCTAGGATATCAAATTTAAAGAGTAGCATGATGTTTCTGACATATTAACAAAAATCCTTACAAAAGCTGAAATTTTTATAAATAAATCTCCTCATTAAAAGTGGCCTAGACAAACGTGTGTAGTGCAGTGCCCACCTGTTGATCACACCACACGATTAGTGCCCGGTCAGCTCACCAAAGGAGAGGGGGGGGGGGGGAGACAGCAATATATAGATGTGCAACCAACAACCAAACTCACGTACAAAAATATTGCTTCGAATTTACTGAGCCACAAGAGCCATCGTTACATGTTTCATACCTATCAACCGAACAATATTTTTTCTACTGTAAAGTTGATGAATTTAAGATGATTTTGGAATTCTTTAAATGATGTTTTATTTATTCATTTTAATTGCCGAACTTGTAAAAAAGAAAACATATTTCAATATTAAAATCAGAATTAGTCGACCAAATTTTGAAAGTTCTATTGATTACAAAACCGTGGAATGGTCCGGCGCACTAGGATTCGGCTTCTTGTTAAATTTGTCCTATTTGTGGAAAAACCCTGATTGGGCTACGGAAGTGTAATTTGGTAAAATTTTAATAGTTAAAATTTGGATAATTCATTGAGGTCACTGTAGCTATTTGCTAGGTCTTAATGCCTATTACCTCTAGCTCGATTGTAAAGAAATTCGGATGGGGCTAACCCTCCGTGTAATTTGACAAGATTGAGATAGTTTAATTTTTTGCATAGAAGCTAAGAATTAACTAAAAATCCGTAAAAATATCGCGCAAAAACTTTAATATAGTCAAAAGTGTTGTTTAGTGATTCTGCTATGCATATCTAGCCCAGCTCGGCTAACAGATTGCTTTTAGTGCCATAGAATAAAATCAAATTTAGGAAAAATGAAACAAAGTAAATATTTTTTTTGTAATAAAAGGGCAGAAACATTTTTATCTTTGCTAAGTATAGAAATATGAGGTAATACCCTACAAACACTCAAGGCAACAGTAGCAGACTGTATTCTGGCTGTTCGGCGACCAGAAATTGTTGACGCATCAGCGTCTCTTTTCCTTCTGACAGAACCATCCTGCCACCTAAAACATTTACTAATAATGACTTTTTTGGGACCACCGGCTGCCTCACTATATTTTAGTATAGTAAGGTAAACATTATGATTGTTGTTACCCACCAGAAAATGGCCACGGTTGATTGAACCCACGGGGTAAGTTAATAAAACTAATTCACTGCTTCGGGGTCCGGTAGCTAATGAAGTTACGCCACCAACAGTTTCATTGCGGTTATCGAGGGCCCCTTCTTCCTCTCCCGATTTAGAGGCCGTTTCTTTTAAAGCTTTCTTCGAATAAGGTGATCTGATTTTTAATAACTCTCCACACTATTATGCGGGTCGCCTCCACACGAGCTCTCCCTTTATTTTTTGCACGAGATAGTGCGGAATCGGATGCTGTCCTTAGAATTGTCCGCTTATCGTTGCATTTCGGCCTTTGTCTTTTAAGTCATATTCATTTCGATTTTTTATAAAATGGAAGTTTACATTCTTACTTCTTCCTATTTTATCGGCAATTGCTTGTAGAGAATATTTTTCGCTATGTGGCACTTGAAATTGGACTATTTGTTCCTTAATAAGTTTTTTTCCTCGACCCACTTTTTATTTTTTTATGTTAAAAATGTAACTTTTTTCATAAAAATTAATTTAATTTAAGTTTAAATTTGCTAACGCTTCCACTTTATTGATAACTATGATCGTTTCTATTCACGTGACCAAACAAACAAAAAATATTCTTTTTAAGAAAAAACAATATAAAATAAAATTCTTCTGGCCTACTAAATTATTTTTATTTAAATATTTTTTTCATTTTGAACAAGTGCTCACGAATATCATGTGAAAAAAGGAAATGTTAGACCGTTCCTATTCAAGTGAACTGCATTATATATGATTTATTTTAATCACAACGACCACATTTAACTTAAATAGAAAAATCACATAACCTGTTGTACAAATGTGCTAATATTTTTGATTGATGCTTCAACTCACTGGGGCTGAAAAACTCAACTGCTACATATTCAAAGATTGCTTTATCTCAGTTCATCAATAAATGTAGATAACATTGATGAAGCGAGTTACTTCGAATTTATTTTACTCAAATTTTTAATTTTATTCCAACGGTGATGTTTCCTTTATAAATTGAGAGTTGCTCGTCTGCAACCGGGACCAAAAGTCAAAGGTGGATCTGAGCAGTAATCAACGTTTGCTCTCGGGTTGCATAGGTATGCGATGTTTCTTCTGCGGCATCTTTCTATTATGAACGAGATGTTTTTGTCAAGTAATTTGTAGTAGGTACAACTTTTCTTACATGGAAATATGGAATATACCGGTGGGAGGTTTCTCATTTAATTCGATTTCATAAAGCAAGTTTTTATGAAAAGTGTTAGATTTAAACTTCAAATCCAAAACCCGTGACGTTCTATTGGCCTGTTTGTTTAGATAAAAACAAAGCCTCTTCCGTTTTTTATTTTATCGGATCCATCTGATACATTTTTTTCATGTTTTCATTTTCTCTCAGACCATTCTTAGATAGTCATTTTTCCATCTGAATTTTTTTTAGATAGTTCAGAGGAAAAACATATTTGAAATATTTTGACAGAAAATATGACGGACGCTATGGAAAATGGTATAAATTAATTTGTAAATAATTGTATTTTATTTTGATTAATTAATTGTAAAATTAATAATTCGCTAATTTGTTATTTTTTCGGGATATATGCTCAAATAACATATTTTCAGTGCAGTCTATACAACTTGATAAAAAGCCTTTTCAGATAAAATATTATCCGATTTGTCAGATAAATAATTTCTCTGATTTATCTGATATCTTGGATAGAATAAAAAACAGGCCATCTATGCGATAGCTACGAAAATAAATGCCGTAAGGGGCAGAAAATGGACAGTGGCAAGTCTATAAAACAGAGTTGGCTTTTACTGTATGCAAGGTACAACCCTTTTCATGATTAACGTAAACCGTCACGCAATACCATTAAATAAATTTGCAGTAAATTCTAAGCTAAATCAGGTCAAAGTACATTCCCGTTGTCCCATCAGAATTACTCCAGAGTTGGGTCACAGTTAACAGGCAACTATCAAAATCTTGTTATAGGCACATCACATTTTTTCAAGATTGAGCTAGAATAATTAACAGGCATTAAGGCCTTTGAACTGGTCATAGCAGCATAAATGAGGTTTTAGATTGCCTTAAGCGCCGGACCATTCTATAAATTTGCAAGAAGCTGAGCTAAGCGTGCATCCGCATTGCTTCATTGCGGTTATCGAGCAGGAGGTGTAGGATTTCGTAATCGTACTCCTCCAGCTTTAATCTCCATCGACCTAATTTGGAATTTGGCTCTTTGAGGCGTATGCATTGCTTTCATCCAAGGTAAGGATAAATTTCATAAAAAAGTCTGGATGCAGCAAGATATGTTCCTTATATAATAATTCTTAGAATATTTAAAACACTGGATATATTTGGTATCGTGGGTTTTCTTGACAGTAGCTAGTTAGACTGCCGCTCAACGCTCCTATTACGTGTATGGTTCACGTACTAGTGATAGAACTTACTTCATCTAGTGGTACTTGAATGAAATACGTAAACATAGCGAGCCGGTTGCTACAATACCGACGCCTAATTTGGTGAACAGAAGCTGTTGTGGTCTTGGGTTTATCGCGCCAATAACTTGCCCTGACATGTATAGTGTCAAGAACTATTAGCAGAATTTCTCCTGCATCGTTTTTCATTTAAAGTTACCAAGCGTGCACCGCGAACAAGTATAAATCTAGAACTTTGCGCGCTGAAGTTATCGTCATATATAATTTAAAAAGATTAACGATATGACTTAAAAATTTACAACTTTACAAAAATAAAGAATTAGCGAAATGCATTGCGATTGCTAACAAACATTCTCATTTTTAATAAAGTACGAACGCTTAGGGACGTATAAAAAGCTTAGTTGTTCTTTGAACAGAATGTTAGTACTGAAAGGATATGTAAAATATGAATTAAAAGTAAATATTTTAAAATGAAACGATCGAAATGGAAATCTACTATAATGGAAAGCGTCCAGAAATTCTTTGAACAAGCATTTCAATAGAAACCTGGCATTTTAGTTCTATAGGAAACAAGGTTATTTGGAAATAGCAACGCCAATTATAACCGCAACGGAGCACACTTTGTGGAAGTATTAGTTTCATGGGCGGCACTTTCACATTTCGCATTAGAGCTTTAGGCAAAGAAGCAAAAACTAAATATATGATTACTGCAAGAGGCAAAAGGCGAAGAGTTTCCTTTGGATGATAAATATCTAGGATCTAGGGGGTAACTGAACAAAATGAAGTTACTGCAGACATAACACCGAGGAGGACCACAGCCCGTTTTCTAGTATTCTACGCCAATATTAAAATATTTAAGTTTCTCCAAATACGGTCATAAGATTAAGACGTGCTTTCGTTGAACACAAATTAGTTTGGACGATGCTTAGTCCAATAAAAGTAATTTTATAGGTTGTAAATAGACCACGAGATGATATCATCTGATTTTTAAATTATTCAAGGTCGTCACATATTTTTCGATCGCAAATATGGACTACTATGAACTACTACTAAGCAGGACCTGAAATCGATACCAATGAAAGTAGGACCTCGTGGAAGACCATCTACTCGACCAGTAACCGACATATAGGTTTTGAACTTCATATTCACGATTTTGCAAATGATAATCATTTTTTTTTCAACCACAATTTTTCCCAAACGAAAATCATTTTTTTTTTTCAAAGTAACTTCAATTAAATTCAAATATTTTTAACACAAATTGAAGTTTTAATATTTCAAGTTCGTAAATTTTTTCAACTTATTCCGAAACAAATTCAGTGCTCCCAATTCTTAACCGATTATGATGGGTATGTTGGATGGAAATGGGATTCTTAAATGATTTTTAGAAGAAGTTCCTGAAACGGAACTCGGCCATTCCTTAAATAATATTGATAAGATTTTATATGTCGGATGAAAATTTTCTTAAATGATTTATGGAAGAGTTCAGGTGGCCATATTACAGAATTTTTTCCAACAATCATTTAAGAGTCCCATTTCCACCCAGCATACCCAATCCCATCATAATCGGTTAAGAATAAATCGTGTTCCGTCCCAGGTGGCGGTATTGGAGAATTTCTTCCAAAAATCATTTAACCCACATACCTAATCCCATCATCTCATCAATGATTAAAGAAATGGACGTGTTGTGTCCCGCGAGTTTATAATCCAGAACTTCTTTCAAAATTCATTTCATTCCAGGTGGCTATATTCCAAAAATTCGTCCAAAAGTCATTTTAGAATTTCATTTCCATCAAACATACCCAATACACCATAAACCGTTAAGCAATGGCCGAGTACCGTTCTAAGTGGCCATATTTCAGAACTTCGTCCAAAGCTCATTTTAGAATTTCACTTTGCTCTTTTGCATCATAATCATTCAAGAAATAGACGAGTTTCTTCCCAGTAGGCCAAATTGCAGAACTCACGAGGAGTAATTTACATGTAAATTACTAAGTTTATTTTTTACCTTGTGTAAAGTAAAAAACGAATAAAAAATGTTAAAAATGGCTTTTTATGACACGCGCGCCATCTCTTACAAAAAAATACTATTATTAAAATTGATGACAGTGTACTCGTTCAAAATAAAAAAGTAAAATTAATTATATGAAAAAATTTGAGGTTAGAAGAACGATTCGAGATGGTTGTAAATTCTTCTAAATTTAACCATGCCATTCGGCATTTTTGTAGTAAACTGCATTCTAAGTTCATCATAAAAAACCATATCTATATATGGGACTTTTGACTTCTGTAGAACAAAATTGTTTATTGAAGTAACATGCAATAAACTGTTGCAGTTATTCTTGTTATTCATATGACTGAACAAAGGAACCGACCATTTGGCATTTTTGTATTAAAGTATCAAGGCTATCATAAAAAATCATGTTTTTCTATATGGGACTATTTACTCAATTAATTTTAATTATTAATTTATTTTTATCACGCAACAATTGTTGCCATTACTCCTCCTAAATGTATACTATTTGTATATTCGCACACATGTATAATTTTTGTTATTTGGTAGAAATTTGACATCGGTTCCCTTCATCACTTAGTGTTGCTTTCAGGTTTTTGATTCAGGCTTTATTTAATTTTGATTTAAGTCCATTTAATGTTTTTAGCTGTCATCGCCTGCGCAGTATGCGTTTGTTCTTTAGGAGCTGTCGAATATTTTGTGACGCTTGTTGCATTTTCACTTTAGTTGAGCTGTTGCATGTAGCTTCCTTTGCTGCTTGCTCTAATGTCTTCGTTATGTGTTCCACTGCTTCAGCAATCTCAGATTTCGTTTTAAGTGTGATGCTCAATGAGCACTCTCTTGCCACTGTACATTTGCAATGAGACCAATTAGTGTGTCGATTCGTTAAAAAAATATTTGAATCTGAATTTTAAACTAGTGTGCTTAACGTTATTAAAGCCGGGGAGTAACATGTTCCGGCCGTAACATAAGTTTAATTTGAAAATTGTTGCTTTTTAATTGAATGTTTCAGAGAACACTAAGCTGCGGATATGGTGTATGTACTGGATCATTCTTTTAAGCATTTGCTAGTAGTCTGTATATGTTCCTCGCGATATTTTCCAGTTCATGGTGTCTTATTCTATCTCTAATAATAATTGCTGATTCCCCACGAGGTTTTCCGTTAGGGTGCTGGGTCTCGTAAACTTTATAATAATTAAATTTTACAGAGGTCATTTGTGTAAGTTTCTGTATGTCTCAGAGACCATCATAATGCCATTGTTGTGTTCATGAAGAACATGCTGTACTTCTAAAGGCTAATTTAAGTTCAATCATCTTATATTTTGATTGTTCGCTAACTGTTGCATCAGGGTAGTCATGTTTTGCAGCATGAGTCCCATATTTGTTTCCGCCACCTCTGAGAATAATGTTTCTGTGTTAATGGTTGCAGAAACAATTTTCTCATTGTTTGACCGTTTGTTGTCATTTTTTCCTTAACTCTTTGTAAACAATGCATCCTCTGTAATTAGCGGTATGGTTTTCTCAACAATTACTGTACTTCTTTACTTCAGGTTAGGTTTTGTCCAAATTACACCTGCTAGTTTTGTGAATGTTGCAACATATCACGCAAACAGTTGGTAATTTGCAATAGTTTCGAGAATGTCCAAATTCAGCAAATTGGTTTTTGCTGCTTCAGGTTCAAGCTCATCTTTGAACATTGGTTTAAGGATTTCCTTACGATTAATAATATTGAAGATGTGCTTGAAAGTAAGAAAATATGTTCAAGCGTCTGCTTGGATATAGCACAGGCTTTTGATAGAGTATTGCATAATGGCTTATAATATAAAGTGTTGAATTAGATGGCGTATACTCAGAAATCAAAAAAAATTTCAACAGGAGTACCACAAGGTAGCGTTCTGGGACCAGCTTTATATGTTCTATACACCTCGGACCTGCCAACGATAGAGGACACTAACATAGCGACGTTTGCGAATGATACGGCCATTTTAGCAGTAGCTGATAGCATAGAAGAATCTACCAGCAAATTGCAAAGAGCTACTAATATTGTTGGCACCTAGATGGAGAGATGGCAAATAAAACTTAATGATACAAAATCTGTTCACGTAAACTTTACCAACAAAATGGTCAACTGGGTACAAGTAGAACTGAACTCCCAGCAAATTCCCTATGCAAACACGGCAAAATATCTAGGCATGACTCTAGAGGCGAGACTTAAATGGAAAGAGCATGTGAAAAAGGAAAAAGTAGAATTAAACATGAAATTGGCTGTTAGGAAGAAATTCTGAGTTAACTCTACATAATAAATTGCTACTGTACCGGCAAATCCTAAAACCTGTGTGGACTCAGGGTTTCGTACACAGACTTCTAATGCTACTGCAAGTTTGTATGTGAAATAAATAGGGATGGGCTTTGTTTTGCTAAATCAACATTATTTTGTTTCTGGTCTGTTTCTGAAACAACTGTTTCTGTAGACAACAATATGGGTTGGGTTCCCAAGCAAACATAAAGTTTTATACAACAACATTTTTGTTTAATCATCATTATTTTGCACTTTTGACAATCAGATGAGATTTTTTTTTTGGTTTGTATGCACGAAAATCTTAAAGTTATAATTTTCTAGTTTTCATTTGTGTTGTGAGTGCTGTTCTCTCTATTCCCGTATGGGTATATATGATGTGAGGAACTGTTTCTTGTTGTTGGTTTTTTTTGGTGACCTGGAAAATAATTTGTCATGGTATGTACATATATGTATATGGTATTGGAAAGTAGAACACCAGGATTTTATTTTTAATTTCGTTAGACAAACGTAAAAGTTATAAGATGAATTTGTATGCAAAAACTGTATGTACCTATATTACAAATTTGATTAAGCTTTTTCCGATATATCTTCCTACTACTAAAAGCACCTAGGGATTGAAAAATTGATTAAATAATTTTTTAATTTAATTTAAAAATAAGACTTAAAAGAAAATAAAGAAAGCTTAAAACTATCAATTTCCTCAAATAAATTTGTATAAATTACGTTTACTATCCATATAAGATCGATATTCTTAAAAATATACCATTCTCTCCTCTGTACTCCTCTTAAAATTTAAGACTTTTTCAAATGTACAACAGAAGATGTAAAAAATTTGTGTATATTAAATAAAAATCCCTGCTTGAAGCATTTTAATTTGATTTTATTTCTATTAAATGAATAAATACAATATTGACCTAATTAAATCAGGAGGAATACGTAAAAGCTCGAGATAGCTTTTTTTCTGTTTTCTTTTTTCTCTTGCAGTTTGAAAACATAACAGTAATCACGTTATTTTATTACCTACTTTACAGAGCTTTTTCGTTCATTGGTATTTACGATAACTGCTTAGGTAGTAAATATATTGTTCAGTATGTCTTAACCTATTTTTAATAGCAGGGCAATACACTGAATGCTATACTGTACATATTTTGTGTCAAGA
Source organism: Nephrotoma flavescens (assembly GCA_932526605.1). NCBI lineage: Eukaryota > Metazoa > Arthropoda > Insecta > Diptera > Tipulidae > Nephrotoma > Nephrotoma flavescens. The sequence continues at coordinate 274,515,999 of OW052220.1, forward strand.
TAGGAGAGTGTCATTGTGTTGTGTGTTCCGAACTTGAAATAATACGATCAAGCGTGGTTGACAAATCAACGTTATGGAGTACACTGCAAATTAGGTTACGTCGACAACAATTCAAAATCCGAGCACCATTTTAAAACTGTCCTTACATGCTAAGTATTTTAACACTAAAAATCATCAGCAGGTTAGCCTAATTTAATTGCTTACATTGTAAGAATTATCAACTTAAAAGTATTTTAAAATTTTTATAATTGTATATAAACTAAAATCATTTACAATTAAAATGAGCATAATTAAATTCAAAGGCTCTAAAACTGTTTAAGTAGAATTACTGGTCAAAGTCCTTACCTGAAGTAAATGCACTGCTAAATTTTTAAACATTATCTCATCGAGTTAACAAACCACAAACAAAATTCTAATAGAGAACAATATAATAATCTAAATAAAGGAGGAAAAGGGCAAACCAACAATTAATTAACAAACACAAAATAAATTAGAAAACTAGTAAGTCATTTATAAACTGTTTGGAAGGAAAACTCTAATCATCAGCGTCAATTGTAGGTAGTAGATTCAATAGTTTACATCTGTAAAAAGACATGGGTCTACATCTGTAGATACAATTTATGAGTCAAATGAAGCAACTAAAAGTTAACTGCGATTAGGCCTGCAACTTCCGGAATAAAAAAGAGTTCGAAAACAACATCCTATACACAATAAAAGAACAAAAGCGCTGTACATCAACTCAATTCGGGACTATTCAATGTGCGGCAATTACTGGATGGGTAAGGGATTTTTAGGAAGACACTCATTACATAACATAAATAAATACTAAGGCTTATTACGCAGCTGCGACATAAATTTTTTGTCCGTGAATCCGAAATGAAAAAAATTGAAATGAAAATAAAAAAATTTAAGGACATTTTTGAGATGTAGATTTTTTTTAAATTTTATTTTTGAGAGAACAGAATAAAACAAGACAAAAAAATTTAATGATTTAATTTAAAATAAGGGTTTAAATTAAAAATTAAAATCTGTTGCGCAGTAGTTTGAATCCAGAAACCAAAATTGTGTGTAGCATGGCTGAATGAAAAAAATAAAAAAGTCTTTTTTTCTCAATACGATCTGCCATCCAAATGAACAACAACGCGCGCTACGTAAACACGTTTTTCATATTAAAATTTAATTAAAAGTTAATTAATAACCCGGGGGTGAAAATATAATATATTAACGTGTAATAATAATTACAAATAAATAAATAAATCTTGCAAAGAACAAAACTAAAAGTGGTAAATTAAAACGAAATTTGTAAAAGAAAACGAGTTGTGTAATACATATAACACACGAACGCGTACAGTTTTTTACACGGTTTTTCTACACGGTGTTTTATTGGTCCGTATCAACCGTGCAAAAACAAAATTAGGTGTACTTTTAAAAATATTTACAAAAAATGAGAAAGCTCCTATGGAAATTGTCACTTCCGGTGGATTGATTTTAGTAAAAAACACAGGGATCTCTCACTTTATGGTAATTGATTAAACATGAAGTTTAATCCCAATAAATCAGTCCAATAAATCAGTCCAATAAATCAGTCCGTCGGCTTAAGTATGAAGTTTCATTTAGTAAAATAAAATACATATAGTAATCATGAAAAATTTTGTCTTCGGGATTTTTGCATGTAGACCATTCGCTATATTGCCGAAGTTAGTAAAAGTACTTTTTAAAAAATCTCTCTGTGTTTGACTTAGACTTAATGTCAACAAATTTGTACACTTTGAGTGTCAAATTAAAATATGATTTTGAGTCAAAAACGTATTGCTGGTAATCATTTTGTTTGAATCCTAATTTGGCTAGGATGCAACGGTACGATTTTTTGGTGTTTTCCATAATTTGAGATAAGTGTTTTCCACCTTATAACCAAATTATAATTATTTGACAAATTTATAAGCCAATTTAAAAATTATTTTACTTCATTTATTAAATTTTTACATTTATGTTGTGTGTTTTCCGAATTAAAATAATTTGAATAAACATTTTTATTTTTCATATCATTAAATTCGGGGGGGGGGGGGGGGGTAAGGGGCATCGGTCTAGAAGGTCAATACACCAGCCCAAATGTCAACCTCACCTGCACGTGGTGCTCCCTGCTAATTAACCAACGAGGCTCTGGCGACCGAGTAACGGCGGGATAACCGAACACCGAGAACCTAGTAAATGATGTTCTCTCCACTGACCCACTGCCAATTTCACTGGTTAGATTGGTAGCTGCTTCAATAACCAGTCATTATAATGCAATGAGTTTTCAACAAAAAGGAATTTTTACCCCAGGTGGTACACCAACTGCTCAGTTGGCTAATCCACCCTCTAACGAGGCCGGCTCAAAGGATTCTGGGGTGAGCCAACCATTGCTATTCCCATTCGATCGAAGTTTAAAATTAGCTAGGTCACCACCTAGACAAATAGAGTTCGCAACTCAGCAGGAAATCGAAAATGCTGAACTACGCAGAAGACTGAGTGAAATAGAAAAAGTCGCATCGCAACTTAGCAATGAAATCGCTAAGTTAAAGAAAGAAAACGAGGAGCTAAAGAAGCCCAATCTGATAGAGGTTGTGGAAACTCCTCTTACTTGTTATAACGAAACCAGTACCCTTGCCCGTACTGACGCTGAGTTCCACACAGATGAGGAGGAACTTGCAAGAGAAACTGATTGGATACACAAACAGAAGAAAAGACCAAGGAAAAAACGAAGAGCAGAATTCTCGCCAGAAGTTGAGGAGCTCTCGCAAGCAAAAGTTAATGAAACTGTCAATCCAGTGCCTGTACCCCAACTTCACCAGCGACAAGAACAACGAAAGGTTGCAATGAAGACCAAAGCACCACCGCCAATTAATGTGATAGGCATTACCGAGTTTGCGAATATCCAAGTTCTAATGAAATCAGTGTCCACAAACGACTATAAAGTAGTTGCACTAAACAATAATGTTTGGAAGATAAACACAAGAGATCCCGATGCATACAGAGCTTTAGCCACAAAGCTCACTGAAGAAGGTAAAGAGTGGTATACATATAAAGACAAAAATAACCGAAAAATCAAGGTTATGGCCAGAGGTCTACATCCCACCTGCAGGAAGGAGGATATAATAGAAGATCTCAAAATGAAAGAACTGCAAATTGAAGACGCAGTCAATATCCTTAAACGCGAGATAGTTGAAAATAGTCAAGGAACCAAGATCGTTAAAAGAGGGCTCCCGCTATTCATGCTCACATTCAACAAAAGCGAAAAAATTGAAAATATATTTAATATCAAAGCAATACTTAATATGAGGGTTAAAATAGAACCACTGAAAAAGAACACGAGATTAATACCTCAATGCAAGAAATGTCAAGCTTATAACCACACCCAAAGATATTGCGGGAGAGATGTTAGGTGTGTAAAATGTGCCGGCAGACACAACGCGAAAGACTGTTCTCTTAGTCGAACCGAACCTGCAAGGTGTATAAACTGTAAAGGACAACACCCAGCCAACTATAGAGGATGCGAAGTAGCGGTACAACTGCAAAGGTTAAGAAATAAAACACGCCAATCGACTCAAAACAGTAATGTTAGAAGAGAAAGGATTCCAACTACAACTAGAGCGCCGATACAACCAGAGCCCATAGGGCCAGAGAGGAGATCCTACTCTCAGATAACGCAACAGAATACTATTGAAGAAAATCCACTAGAAAGGATATTTCGAAGTATAGAAACGATAAATGCACGCCTAGCAAAACAAGAACGTGGTCTAGAAGCTATATATAAGCGGCTAGATAGACAAGAAGCTACCAATGAGCTTACATCAATGCTATACTAATCAAACGAATAGATCATTTAGAATTGTTATTTGGAACGCGAATGGATTACCACAGCATGTTCCAGAACTAGAAATTTTTCTAAACTTAGAAAAAATAGATATATGTCTTGTCTCGGAAACTCATTTAACAGAAACTTCATTTATTAAAATGCGTAACTATCAATGCTACCATGCTATTCATCCAGGAGGAAACGCTAGAGGCGGGTCTACCGTAATTGTTAAAAATAATATTAAACATTACGAAGTGCCCGGCATTGAGGAAGAAATTATGCAGGTTAAAACCATAATAGTTGATCAATATATAATAGGGAACTCAGTATCTCCTCTATTTACTGTCCCCCACGCCATCAATTAAAAAAAGAAGACTACAGTCGACTTTTTAAATCACTAGGATCAAATTTTATCATAGGCGGTGATTTAAATGCAAAGAACACCTATTGGGGATCTAGACTTACAACCTCTAAAGGGAAAGAGTTATTTAATGCAGCTCGCGAGAGCAACTGTGAATTCCTCTCTAGCGATAAACCAACATATTGGCCTACTGACATACATAAAATTCCAGATCTTCTTGACTTCTTTGTAACAAAAGGAGTTTTAGAGGACTACACATGCATTGGAAATAATGAAGGGCTATCATCTGACCACTCACCTGTGATCATGACACTGAGTACAATGATAATAAAAAAAGATAATTCACCTAAGTTAACAAACAATAAAACCAATTGGGATCTATTCAAGAAATTAGTAGAAGATCGAACAAATCTCGGCGAACCAATTAGAACGAAGGTGCAGCTGGAAGATGAACTAGAAATATTTAATAACAATATCCAACAAACGGCTTGGGAAAGTTCACCGATTTCTCATACCAACGCTATAATGAAACATAACTATCCTCTTGAAGTCAGAGAGCTACTTAGGGAGAAACGGAAAGCTCGCAAAATCTGGCAGCACTCTCGTGCACCGCAACACAAAACTATTCTAAATTTTTTGTGCAACAAATTAAAACAACTAATAAAAGAAATAAAGAACGAAAGCATAACTAAGCGACTACGAGGTCTTTCTGAATTAAAGGATGACGATTACTCGCTTTGGAAAACAACGAAGGGACTAAAAATATCCAAAATGCATGTGCCGCCTATCAAATGCGATGACGGTTCATGGGCTAAAAGTGACAAACAGAAAGTCTCTCTATTTGCTGCTTATTTAGAAGAGACTTTTCAACCGTTGCCGAGGCAAACAGCAAATGAAAATACAACAGTCGTAAACAAAGCAGATGATCTTGACATAAGGCATGTGACTTTATTGGAGCTTAAAACTGAAATCAATAGTAACTTAAGTATTAGAAAAGCTCCAGGTTATAATTTAATAACTGGGCAAATTGTGAAAGCCATTCCCGAGAAAGGTTTGCGTAAATTAAATCAAATAATTAATGCAGCTTTCAGATTGAAATATATTCCACGACAATGGAAGGTGGCCGAAGTAATAATGATTCCTAAACCAGGCAAACCAGGAAACGATAAAAAATCATATAGACCGATATCACTACTTCCAATCATATCAAAAATATTTGAAAAACTGTTGCTGAAAAGACTCAAACGTATAATAGAAGAGAGATGCCTAATTCCACCACACCAATTTGGGTTTAGAGAAAATCACTCTACAGTTGAACAAGTTCACAGAATAACGGATGTCATTGAGGATGCACTCGAGAATAAGAAAATATGCTCCAGTATTTTCTTAGATGTAGCTCAAGCTTTCGACAAAGTTTGGCACCAAGGGCTTGAATTTAAACTGCATCGAGACCTGCCTCAGCAATTTTATCAAATTCTTAAATCGTACATAGCTGATCGACACTTTAGAGTCAAATTTGAAAATGAGTGCTCTGAAATAAAAAGAATATCAGCAGGTATACCACAAGGTAGCGTACTTGGACCTATTCCGTTTATTCTTTATACGAGAGACTTACCGAATATTGAAGGTACCACAGTAACAACATTTGCAGACGATACAGCTATTCTAGCAGTTGGAAAAGATATTTCGGAAGCAACAAGCAAACTTCAAAGTGCAGTTAACACGGTGAGCAACTGGACTAAAAAATGGCGCATCTTATTAAATGAAGCCAAATCAGTACACGTCAACTTTACAAATCAAAATGTAAACTGTATTCCCGTGGTTCTCAACTCAAACCAAATTACATATGCAAATACAGCTAAATACCTTGGCATGACCCTCGATGCTAAGCTAAGATGGAAAGAACACATCAAGAAGAAAAAAGAAGAGTTAAACATCAAATATAGAAAAATGTATTGGCTCATGGGTAGAAACTCTGAGCTCTCAATACACAACAAATTGCTTCTATACAGGCAAATGCTAAAACCAGTATGGACCTATGGTATCCAGCTTTGGGGTTGTGCCAAGAAAACCAATGTACAAATGATACAATGCTTCCAAAATAAAGTGCTACGAGGGATTGTGAACGCCCCATGGTACATTAGGAATGACAACATCCATAGAGACTTGAAGATGGAATACGTCACCGATGAAATAAAGAATCATGCAAGGAAACACGTACAGCGCTTATCTCTACACGAAAATGCAGATATCCGTCGTATGTTGGACACCACTAACGGCGTGAGGAGACTCCAAAGGCAGAAACCTCTGGAGCTGGGCAGTTTGTTTTAGAAGAAAGTATTATAAAATGAGTAACCAATAGGTTACTCATCTTAACCCGAGAACTTAATTTAAGAAAGATAAATTACTAGATGATCTCTGAATCAGTTGTAAAAAAAAAAAAAAAAAAAAAAAAAAATTAAATTCGGGGATAACTTCACATATGAAGTTTATTTGGAATGAAATATAATATAAAACGGGGCGGGGCTAACTTCACACAAGAGTTAGCGGGATACAATTATGTTAGTGAGTAAGTTTACATCGACATATTTGGTCCAGGACTATACACTATATCTGACCTAAAGACATGATGTAAACGCTAGTTACCCAAATTAGGTTGGCTAAAGGGTTGTCGCACTATGAAATAGATGTCGGTACTTGTAGTGACGTTAACTACAACGCAGTCGGCGTAAAATTCAGTTTACAGTTATATTGAAACAACAAAATTACAAATTAAAATGAACGAATTTAATAACGAGAGCGAATGTTTTACCCAAAATATTTATGAGCAAAACATTGGGGTAGATACTCGATCGGCTAGCAAGCAAGCAATTTGCTAGCCAAAACCTGGCTACTCAATCAATTTTACCAAGAAAATTTGGATTTCAAATTATATTTTTTATAAAATTTTTGTTTATTTTTGTAATTGCACAGTAAAATTCAACACAAAAAATTGCTGTTCATTTTTTTAAGCCGCAAAATTGAATGTGCAATCGCATAAAAAACAAAAAATTTTATAAAAAATATAATTCAAAATTCAAATTTTCTTGGTAAAATTGATTGAGTAGCCCGGTTTTGGCTAGCAAATTGCTTGCTTGCTAACCGATCGAGTATCTACCCCATTAACTGTGATGAAAACATAATTTTTGATCCCGAATCTGATCAAAATGTTGAAACAGTTGAGAAAAAAGGTGTAAACTGGAGTGATTCGGAAACTAAAATATTTTTAAACTTATGTTTGGAAAAAAATATTATGGGTTTGCTGGATGAAAAAAAGCACAGGCATAGTGATATATATAAGTAGATTATAAACAATGTTATTTATTTTCGGTTATTTTAATTTTAATACTATTCTTTGTTCGATTATTAAAGATCTTTGGAGCCCGAACTACATAAAAGAAACATTTTTAAGGACGCAGCACAAATGGAAATAAAAATGCAACATTTGAAGGAAAATTATTATAAATGTAAAAGAAATAACTGCACAAGTGGCCATAATTCCATGACATTTGAATATTTCGATGAAATGGATAATTTATTGGGAAATAGGTAAAAAATCCATTCAAAACGTAGATCTTAATGGTAACTTTGATTCATTAACTGTTTTATGTTCTTAACACTAAACTTTGTCATTGTGTTTATATAGATATGTCCGATGACTATGAGGGTACTCATAAAAGATTTAGGTCGCGAAATATCGGAGGGCAGTGTGTTTACTTAATTTTCTTAAAATAAGCTTGAAGTATAATTATATTTTATTTTCATTTTACAGGAAGATTATCAAATATTCGAAGGGCAGAACTTTTCAGTGATACATTTAATAGCAAATAGGCGGAAATGTTTAATGCAATAATCGAGAAAGAAAATCTAGAAGAAAGAAAATGAGAAAGAAAATCGAGTCTATTGCAAAGCAAATGGCAGAACAGCGGGAATGGGAGAAACAAATGATGCAAGAAGAGGAACATAAACACGAAAATCATCAGCTTAATGTTATGATGGATGGTTTTTTGAAAGCCATAAAGTCTATTCAGCATAATGGAAATTTACAATCCCTTTTCTCTACTTACGGTGATTTCCATTAAAACCAGTCTCAACCGCAATTTTGTACATCTACGCATTTTCAAAAACCAACAGTACAATCCGTAAATTCACATCACACTTCCACCTCAACTTCACAACGCAATAATCCGACTAGCTATGACCAAAATTTCACCATACCATCAATCACCAACCTATGAGTTCATTCTCAAAATCAAATATCTAACACGACCAACACCTTGTCACCGAAACTTTAAATTCCAATCATCAGTCCGGTTCAACAGATAATAATCCATCTTCAACGACAATGAGCAGTTTTTCCGATGGCCAAACATGTAAGTCTACACAAACACATATTACTAATATTAGACCTTTATCCATGCTACTGAAGTTAGCCGAAAATTTCAGCCGCAAAAAACCTGCATTATCGATATATTTTGTATCAGGCGGTAGAAAAATTTTTTGTTGTTATGAGCCGAAAATTACATGTAATAGAAGTTATAGCAGTAAATCTTCGCCGAAAAAAATTTATTTTATTATTTAATAACTCGAATGTTCAGTGGTAATTTGGACTGGATGAAGTTAGACTAGTACGGGAAAATAATAGGATCCCGTATTTATAATTTGTCGTGTTAGGGGGCTATAAATTTGAGTTTTGGCACTAACAGTGAACACCTGTGCCAAAAATCGGGCCATATTTTATGTAGCATCATAGTGAAATAAATTAAAATCTGAACGCATGTTCAGTGGTAATTTGGACTGGATGAAGTTAGACTAATTCGTAAATAGCTGGATCCCGTATTTATAATTTGTCGTGTTAGGGGGCTATAAATTTGAGTTGTGGCACTAACAGTGAACACCTGTGCCAAAAATCAGGCCATATTTTATATAGCATCATTTTATGTAGCACACTTCGTGGGAGCACAAAAAATACTACAACCACTTACGTGGCATTCCATTCCACCAGCATCACCACATTTCGGTGGATTGTGGGAAGCAGGAGCAAAATCTATAAAAATCCACTTAAAAAAATGTATAGGTGACACCAAGCTCACCTTTGAAGAGATAACAACTTTATTGAATCAAATAGAAGCGTGTCTGAATTCAAGACCGCTTTGCCCGCTATCTGAGGATGCTGAAACGCTAGCTGTACTAACGCCCGGATATTTCCTGATAGGAGAGGCCTTACTAGCGCCACCAGAAAAAGAACAGCCAACACAACATGGAAACGTCCTGTCCCGATGGAAGCTCAATTTTGGAAAAAATGGGTATCCGATTATTTACATCGTCTACAACAGCGTCCCAAGTGGCAACAACCACGGACAAATCTCAAAATAGGAGAATTCGTACTGTTGCGAGACGAATTACAAACACCGACGAGATGGAAACTCGGCCGAATTACAGCATTGGGCAATTCAAACGTCAAAAGATCCATAAGCAAGGTAGCACCTTTGCCTAGCCAAGAGCCACTGAAAAAAGAGGCAGCTCAAGAAGAATATCTAGTAAAAGAACATGCACCCACGACTCAAAAGAGAAGGCAACAACCCAGTCGTTAGTTGCCTAGTACTGAGTATAATAAGCTTGGTTTCCGGCATCCGATGGACTGAAGAATCAGGTTTGGGCTCAACCAATCCATCAACCACTGTAACTACATGGAACAACTCGGGCATGTACTTCGACAATATTGCCAAGGTAGAACTTCTTTCGACTAAATGGGAGTAAGTCGTTCGGTCAATTTGTCTAGTTATTGGCAAGAAATCTATAACGTGGAGAAAGGTTTGAGCTTGCTTGACAGGGCCTGCAAAAATGTACAACCGTTTTATAGTATCATTCAATAGATGGTGCTCATAAACATAAAATTGCGACCCAAATGTTACCTATAATTTTTGTGATGTAAATTGATTGATTGATTGATTGGAATGTGCGACCAAACCTAAGTAAGATTCCCGGTTGACGCCGGGCCCATCCGCACACTCTTTTACATATAACAAGATGGAGGGATAGGAAAGGTTTGTTAATTATTATGGAAATTGACCCGGTTTCAGACACCTAAGTAGTCAATAGTTAGTAAATTGTTAGTTGAAATGTAATATAAGACGGTTAGCACAAGACAACACAATTATTTTTGATTTTTTTTTCGATATATTCAGAACTCAGCATCCTAAAAAAAATATAATTATAATTAAAAAAATTTATTAATTAAGTTGCAGTAAATTTTCTGAAATAAAATGTCATTATTAAGAGTTAAATTAGCTTGAATGAAATAAATGTAATGTTATGATCAGTATTAACTAAATTTCTCTTAAAATAAGTTAAATCAAAATAAATTAAAACAAATCGAATCCAGAAATCACTAAATATTGCAGTACTAGTATCAAAGCACGAAAGGAACGGACGACTTTCTTTTTATCTTCAACTGGTAAAACCTTTGTGAATCTGTTGAATTAATGGATTTATTTATAAAAAAAATAGTTAAATAAAAAAATTATATAATATGAAGATCACTTGTCCTTGCCATCCCTAATGGCCAAATGAAAACTGGTTTCAAAAACAGCTAATCTGATATATGTAAGGTAATATCCATAATGTATGTTTGGCACAGTTTTAGAACCCCAATACCTAAACAAATTAAACCAGAATTGAATAGTTAATTTAAAGCAATCAGGAATCTGTAAGATGGCAGAATTAATAAGTAGCTAGCACAACTGTAGGATCCATTTTCCAAATAACCCAATCGTATTAAATAAATCATAAAAAGAACAACCAGCGATAATTGTTTATCAAACCTAGAACAAGTAAATCAAAACCTTCACCAATTTAATGTCTCCCAAACAACCTCTTCATGACAGTCGCCTGAAACAACCTAGAAAATAATTTAATTAAAAAAAGCCATGATCCCTGAAACACTATCTAAGTACAGCAATATTTAACTGCATTTCAAATTTAATCTGTAGCTTTCAAGATATCTGCAATTCCAAAAAGTATTCGCTGAAATATCAAATTTATTAGAAACCCGATAGCCATTATGATTCCTATTGTCTGCTCTTCTGACTTTTAAATTAAAATTTTATTTTTAATTAGAAAATATTACGACTTCAAAGATCCTGTAATCAAAAATCTTCATTAGAAATAACTAAATAAATGAGCTTAATCAGGAACTGGATTGAATAATAGTATTAATAAACACCTGGTAAACCTCGATAACTCTAAATTTCTCACCAAATTAAAATATGTATAATGATTAAATAGTCAAACGCCGAATGATTGGATGAAGGAATATTAGTAAAATTCTAATAATCTCTGAAATCATATTGTGAAAAGAATTATTTTATAAATAGTCATAGTAAAATGTACCAAAGAATATGTTATGCTTATTCAGGAGTACTCGATACCCACCCCCTCTATAAACAAAAAACACACTGCAACACACAAAGTTATATCCGAAACAACCCCAAAAGACGGTTTGAATCCTCTCCCCGTGACACCTCTACCATTCGCCAAGCGATCTCCAATCAACATCACTATTCGACAACACCCATGCTTCATACAGCCGTGATTATAAAAGTATCGCGGCAATCCTACAGCTCAAAAACCCCAACGTACGACCGATCAAACTGAAATTTCAAAAATGGCTCAACTCCCGCGAAACCGACGGTAAAGTGTATAAGAAAAACATCTATGATATTCAGCAAAGATACCAACCTGGATACACAAATCCAAACCTCAGACAAGGGTTCCATGCAAAACCGCAAATTTGCCTTTTTATACCAACAATTAATTGATAATTGATTGACATCAACTCCCAAACAAAACGATTTAAAATAGCCCAAAATAGCTTACAAATACAGGTAACGACAGAGCATGTTATATGAATATAACCCTCCGTAAGTTGAGAAACACAATGTTCAATGAACAATCATCATAAACCGCAGACACCGACCAACCACTCATCATGAACGAAATCTATTCAAAGCACTCTACCACAAATAACAAAGAAATTTTATTGCAATACGGCTCCACCATATCCTCGCCGCCTCTGTGAAAATTGATTACACAAATGAAACAATGAAAAGGCGAACAACTAGGAAAACAACAACTAAAATCTATGATTTGATCTTCTGTTTTTTTGTGTCTTTTCATATCGAAAAACATTTACACACACAAGCACAAAAAGTAAATACCTTTGCATATAACAAATATATAATAATTATGTAATGAATATAAATAAAACAATATGAAAACAAAAACAACCCTGATCTTGTAAATTGTTTCTTCATAACTAACACATATATACCCAACGGCCAATATAGCCAAAGCTAAAAGCATATAACAAGCTATATACATCGCAAAACCACATTTTCAGTGGATATTGGAATGTATACCCCGCTATACACCTCCAATACTAATCTCCATGTAAAATATATAATGTACGAGTAATTATATATGTATACCAAACAAAACGTAGAATTCAAAATTACCGGCAAAAAAAAACGAAAAATAATCGTATCAAAACAACAACAAAAATTGTTAAGCGAGTGTAACAAAAACAGAACAACGGCATTAAAAATCCCTTTCTCGCGCAAACTATACTCGATTGACCCACTAGATGAGAATACTAGTACTATCTACAACTTTATGGGTTATAAAATACAGTTAAAAGGTTTATATACTTAAAATTTATTTGGAAAAAGTATATATAATAATTAAAATATGTATTAAAACAATGAATAAATGGACAACACTTATCTTATGTATCCTTTGGAATCAAAAAAGTCATACATATTGAAGGTTTACATATAGCGCGTGTGATGAATTCAAGCAACGGTATTAAAGTATGTAATATAAGTGCAAATTGTTACGTACATATTCTACACCAATGCAAACACACCACACACAAATTTATATAAACATACAATATGTACAACTTTTCACTTTACTCATCAATTTACACAAATTATTATTATATTATTATTTATTTATTTATTTAACACATATAAAATTATTAGTTATTTATTAGTTAACTATAACAAATTTAAATTAAATAATTTATTTATTTCGAGGAGAGACAAAAACACGTCTTTCCTCGACGACGATCAATCGCCGACCCCACCTATAATTTTTGTGATGTAAATGGGACTAAAATGGGTCACTATTTAGGTCAGTCCCCTAAATTTTTTAGCGATGTAAACTAATGAAGAAATATGAAGAAATGTAGAAATGTCTTTTGATACATCTGAAGTAGCAACTTTTGGCCATGAGTCCATATATTTGATAATTTTAATTTTCCAGTCCAAAACGCTGAACGTAGAATATTTGTGACTCGGAATTTAAGAGTGCATGGATTGCATTCAGACGGTTTTATCGTTTTTCTCATATGATATACTTTTTAAAATATTTGCAAAAAGCGAAAAGCTCCTATGGAAGCTGTCACTTACAGTGGACCGTTTTACCGTGAACCCTCAATCCGTAAGTCGATGAAGTTAGCCCGAGCCCGAATTTTTTGGTGTATTTCTTGGATAAGTGTAGCCATCCCGAAAAATTGTAAATACATTAAAAAATGTAGCACCATCCCGAAAAACCAATTATACGTGAAAAAACAAAGAGTAAAGAAAAATAATATAACTGTAAAAAAATTTAATGGTAAAAATAATTTATTTAATTAATTAATTTATTTAACCCGAATAATTTGTGTAGTTATTATTGGCCCACATTAAATTCTATACTGCAATACCTGGAGATAAAGCCACCAAGCGGCATATATGGGCAGATAGGCCACGATACTACCTAAGATGTAGAAGGTTCCTCAAGTCCATATCAGGTGGAAATAACCTATTTTTAAATTTATTTATTTAACCCGAATAATTTGTGTAGTTACTATGGGCCCACATTAAATTCTATACCGCAATACCTGGAGATAAAGCCACCAAGCGGCATATATGGGCAGACAGGCCACGATACTACCTAAGATGTGGATGCTTTCCCAAGTCCATATCAGGTGGAAATAACCTATTTTTAAATTTATTTATTTAACCCGAATAATTTGTGTAGTTACTATGGGCCCACATTAAATTCTATACCGCAATACCTGGAGATAAAGCCACCAAGCGGCATATATGGGCAGACAGCCACGATACTACCTAAGATGTAGAAGCTTCCTCAAGTCCATATCAGGTGGAAATAACCTATTTTTAAATTTATTAATTTAACCCGAATAATTTGTGTAGTTACTATGAGCCCACATTAAATTCTATACCGCAATACCTGGAGATAAAGCCACCAAGCGGCATATATGGGCAGACAGGCCACGATACTACCTAATATGTAGAAGGTTCCCCAAGTCCATATCAGGTGGAAATAACCTATTTTTAAATTTATTTATTTAACCCGAATAATTTGTGTAGTTACTATGGGCCCACATTAAATTATATACCGCAATACCTGGAGATAAAGCCACCAAGCGGCATATATGGGCAGACAGGCCACGATACTACCTAAGATGTAGAAGCTTCCTCAAGTCCATATCAGGTGGAAATAACCTATTTTTAAATTTATTTATTTAACCCGAATAATTTGTGTAGTTACTATGGGCCCACATTAAATTCTATACCGCAATACCTGGAGATAAAGCCACCAAGCGGCATATATGGGCAGACAGGCCACGATACTACCTAAGATGTGGATGCTTTCCCAAGTCCATATCAGGTGGAAATAACCTATTTTTAAATTTATTTATTTAACCCGAATAATTTGTGTAGTTACTATGGGCCCACATTAAATTCTATACCGCAATACCTGGAGATAAAGCCACCAAGCGGCATATATGGGCAGACAGCCACGATACTACCTAAGATGTAGAAGCTTCCTCAAGTCCATATCAGGTGGAAATAACCTATTTTTAAATTTATTTATTTAACCCGAATAATTTGTGTAGTTACTATGGGCCCACATTAAATTCTATACCGCAATACCTGGAGATAAAGCCACCAAGCGGCATATATGGGCAGACAGGCCACGATACTACCTAAGATGTGGAAGCTTCCCCAAGTCCATATCAGGTGGAAATAACCTATTTTTAAATTTATTTATTTAACCCGAATAATTTGTGTAGTTACTATGGGCCCACATTAAATTCTATACCGCAATACCTGGAGATAAAGCCACCAAGCGGCATATATGGGCAGACAGGCCACGATACTACCTAAGATGTGGAAGCTTTCCTAAGTACATATCAGGTGGAAATAACCTATTTTTAAATTTATTTATTTAATTAACCCGAATAATTTGTGTAGTTACTATGGGCCCACATTAAATTCTATACCGCAATACCTGGAGATAAAGCCACCAAGCGGCATATATGGGCAGACAGGCCACGATACTACCTAAGATGTGGAAGCTTTCCTAAGTCCATATCAGGTGGAAATAACCTATTTTTAAATTTATTTATTTAACCCGAATAATTTGTGTAGTTACTATGGGCCCACATTAAATTCTATACCGCAATACCTGGAGATAAAGCCACCAAGTGGCATATATGGGCAGACAGGTCACGATACTACCTAAGATGTAGAAGGTTCCCCAAGTCCATATCAGGTGGAAATAACCTATTTTTAAATTTATTTATTTAACCCGAATAATGTGTATAGTTACTATGGGCCCACATTAAATTCTATACCGCAATACCTGGAGATAAAGCCACCAAGCGGCATATATAAGCAGACAGGCCATGATACTACCTAAGATGTAGAAGCTTCCCTAAGTCCATATCAGGTGGAAATAACCTATTTTTAAATTTATTTATTTAACCCGAATAATTTGTGTAGTTACTATTGGCCCACATTAAATTCTATACCGCAATACCTGGAGATAAAGCCACCAAGCGGCATATATGGGCAGACAGCCACGATACTACCTAAGATGTGGAAGCTTTCCCAAGTCCATATCAGGTGGAAATAACCTATTTTTAAATTTATTTATTTAACCCGAATAATTTGTGTAGTTACTATGAGCCCACATTAAATTCTATACCGCAATACCTGGAGATAAAGCCACCAAGCGGCATATATGGGCAGACAGGCCACGATACTACATAATATGTAGAAGGTTCCCCAAGTCCATATCAGGTGGAAATAACCTATTTTTAAATTTATTTATTTAACCCGAATAATTTGTGTAGTTACTATGGGCCCACATTAAATTCTATACCGCAATACCTGGAGATAAAGCCACCAAGCGGCATATATGGGCAGACAGGCCATGATACTACCTAAGATTGAGAAGCTTCCCCAAGTCCATAGCTGTAGCTCGCTTTAAACGTAATGGTTGTTTATTCAACATTTAATGCTACAGCCAATTCGGATTCTGTTTGACCAGAATCTTCAGCCAATGACGTCCCCGCCGAATTGGAAAAGTTAAAATTTTTTTATTCGTAAATTTAGCCACAATAAGATAATGTGTGACCGAGAGTCGAGGAACTTCCATTCCGGATCGCGGTCAAGAATTAAACATTTCCAGAAGCACTATGCAACGAAGTTTGGTAAAATATCTGCTTTTACACGCGTACAAGGTTCAGTTGGCGCAAGAAATAAAATCCGTAATTAAACCCGGCGCTCTTGTTTGGACACCCTTTAGAAATGACACCTATTGGGAAACGGTTTAGTTATATTCACACACCAAATATTTAACTCGAATAGCGAAAATTTATGTGTTACTATTGGTCGACATTAAAATTTACTTCGCTGTCTAGAGATGAATCGAACGGTATACAAGTCCGGATATTATGGACTAATGGCTTTTTAATATGATTTCTGTTTTTTCTGTGCCTGATTTAATTTGCGTTACCCAGGTAGCACCACGGGGAGGAAAAATCAGGGCTTTGCTACCCACTTATAACTAAGACTTAACTAAAATTAAAATTATTAAAATAAATACTTCACATATATAAAAAAAACATAAAAGAACGTAAAACAAAATATTAATTCAGTATCGTATTTTATACAAAATACTTTAATTTTGATATCTTTATGATTTCAAGTGTTTTGGGTCTTACGACTGTTCCAATCTTTTGTAAATTATTATTTGTGGTCGAATTTTAGTTGCATTAGGGCTCCGGATTTTTGGTACGTAAGTGCATAAGTCATCATACTTCTCCCACACATTATTTCTGAAGCCAAAACAAACGTAATGACCTTCAGATGGCTTTGGATATTTAGACAGCGGACCATCGTGACTAAAACTAATAACTGATGCTACTTCATATGCTTCGTTTTCAATTTTTATGCGAGTGGAGATTTCCGACAATTTAACATAAGTTTCTTTAACTGTTTCTGCATATATACAAACTATTTCTCCATATGCTTTGGTTGAAGGATGCATTGGCTGAAAACAGTTATGGCATTTTTTTTGTGGAATTTCCTGGAAACATGACTCAATTTTTGAAATTCCTTGCGTCTCGTATAAGGATAAGTCTAGATAAATTATCGGTCTGTGCTCTTGTTCTGTATTGGAACAGTTTTTATTTGAGCATTCTAGTGTTGCATAAATACTTGGGAAGTTAGCAAATATATTCTTAGATACAGTGAAGATTTCCGTTGTGCAATCAGATCTAAATCCTAATGTTTGAGCTAAAATTTCCTTACGAATTTCGTATACTTTCTTCATATCGTTATTAAGTAAGGATCCTAACAAATTTTTAATTTGGCTGTGTTCTAAATTTTCTAAAAAACTATTTTGATTGTTTATTGACAAAGCTATTGCTTGTAGAACAGAATCAATAGCACAAGTATTCTTGTAAAAACTGCACGTATGAAGAGCATTTTGAATTAAAGGCAGTCCAACATTTATGACTGATTCAACAATTGATCTAGGTTTTATCGACTTACGATTTCGAGGTGTTTCGTTTAAATTTTGACTTAATATTTTCAAAGCGGCAACGTCACGTTCATTGGATTTGTTAATCGATTTCGCAACGGCGAAATCAAAGCTGCTTTTTTTCTTTATACAGGTTATAGGAGATGAATATGGATTTTTTCTTTTCCATACTGAAGAGCTCTGTTGTATATCCAAAAGGCTTTGGTCATTCTGTTCATCTGATTTTATTCTAGAAACATTATTTGATTTTCCTATAGATAATTTAGGAACCGAAAACAATATTTCTTTATAAATTGTTTTATTTCGCAAATTTAATTCTCGCACAAACCGACCAACTTTTAACGGGATTTTCCCTAATTGTTGAGTTCGATTTGTGGCCGAAAATCTTCGTTTTAGAGTTGCAAAATAATTTTCTACATGCCCATTACTAAAACGTTTTCCATTATGAAGAATTCCAGTAAACAGCGGCAAAATACTTGCGTATTTTTTCAGAAATAAGGAGTGGAAACTTAAATTATAAAAACTATTTAAAGGTTCTTCTTCATTAGCATATGGTATACACATCTCAATATTACTGCTTATTTCAAAAAAATCTATATAAAATGGACTCTGTTTATAAATAGGACACGAATAATCCTTTTTATTAACTTCTTGGTCAACAAGTATATCTTTAGCGCAATCATATTCACTTTCAATGTTTAAACTCACTTCAACAGAAGCTGCAATTAAACTTACAAGACGATTAAATGATTGTTTTACATTATCATCAATAATTCTGTATGTTAACAGGACCGAAAATTCTCGCCAAACTTGTTTTACGTCTTCATAATCTCTGGCTGTAATAATGAAACTCATAATCTCTCGCACGAATTTAAAAGATTGAGCAAACTTATGATAATGAGTATACACATCTTTAGCAATAGTGTGCGACATATGTGAGCAACACAATTGTAGCTTGACAACTTCCGGTCGCATCTTTTCGGTTTTTCTTTTTGTAACCCATTTGTGGGAGTGTTTTAAATATTCCACTAGATCCATTCTGTTGAAAGCATCCAATACAGAATGTATTTCAGCATACGAAAAATCCACTACGACGGTGGAAAAAACTGGCCACCTTTTTAAATTG
Source organism: Nephrotoma flavescens (assembly GCA_932526605.1). Lineage (NCBI taxonomy): Eukaryota > Metazoa > Arthropoda > Insecta > Diptera > Tipulidae > Nephrotoma > Nephrotoma flavescens. The sequence goes on from OW052220.1 coordinate 274,535,265, forward strand.
TCTTCCACATACAGGCGATATTCACGAAGCCAGTTTCCAATGGTTCTAGTGTTGTGGCTTGAACTAATCATATCGCTAAGTGGATATGGGGTAGCAGCATCCTTATCTTGAGATTTAACCGGTATGACAAGAGCATAATACATTACCATTCTGCAAGATTTATACGGTTTACGAACAAGTCCACCTGTGGCATCTAAATATACTATTAGCTCGTCATTTCTGCGTTTCTCAGTAATTTTTTTAAGTAATACACACTGCCTTTTGGAGCACGTAGTTACACAGAAGGGATTTTTAGCCACCTGTATAATGTATGATTCGTCTGCTTGTAAATCCGTTTTTTCTTTTTCTAAGTGGATGTCTTCAATATCATCCGAGTGATTATCATTTGATAATAACGCCTCCGATCTTATTTTATTTAATACCCTTCTATCTTTTAAAACAGTTGCCGTATTATTTTCGTTAAAAAATGCTAGGTCTTCTTCATTAACCAAGTCTTCTGAGACTATTTCTGCCGTATTTTTAAGTAGCTTTTTTTTATACAAATCTCGCAAGCTTTTGGATGTATTTTGAAATTTTTTAAATGGGTGAAATATAGTACTGCTTGTGCTATAGACGTCAAATGATCCAAACTTAATATTTTGGTTTATTAATTTGAATGATCGGCATGGTTGATTGCCGTTTTTGTGCCCACAGTAGGCTCTAACAGTTAAATGACTTCGTGCTAAATCATACCCTTTAATTTTTATCAAACAACCGGATAAAGCAACTAATTCCTTAGAGATGTGGTGTGTGTAATGGTAAGAATCGAATTTTTTTTGTTTTTGGTCAAATATTCTTTTCCATATTTCATGTGGAATATGAACACGATATTCCATTAATTTGTATAAAATGGAACTTTTTGAATGAAAAAACTTGGGTTTTACCAATGATTTCTTTACTTTCAGCGGCTTGCGATCGAATATTTGATGATCTGGTTCTTCATTATGCTCATTATCTTCGAACACGTCATCAACTTGTGAATGTCGTGGGGTTAGTGGTAAATTAATATTTAAATCATCGGAAGGTTCATAACTCGTTATCAATTCAATGTTATCATTGATTGAATTTTCGATTATTTGACATTCAATATTATGTTTTTGTATAAGGCTATTACTATTAATAGTATCGGAAACAATACCATCCTTGGGTAAATTGATAATGGTGAACGGTGGCTTCAAAATTTCAATCGACAGAATCTGAATGGGGTTTTTTTGTTGCATTTCGATGTTAGGTAACACTATATTAAACGCATCATTTGTTTCGAAAGTCGCCGTTGGAGTCGTTTCTTGTGCATTTACCGTATTAACGGAAATTGCTTCATTGGGATTTAATTCAACGGATTTGTTTGCCTCGTTATTAGCGTCAAAACTGCAAGAATTTTCTGACCGCCGTAACTTGGAATACCACATATTGTATATTAATTTTCTATGTTTTTTGTTACATTTTACATTAAGTTCAGAACATAACAATTTCATTTGGTTTGTGTCAGATCTAGTCAAAATTGTATCCGAATCAGATGTTGACCGCAAAGCTCTTTCAATATTTTCAGCAGTGACATTATGTCGTTTTTTCCTGTTATTGTAACGCTTCATTGGAAATTAATAAATATGTATTACTAGTATAAAATGCAAATAAATATTACAACAACAAAATGTAGTAATAAAATATAAAAATTATCAAGTATTATGTACTAGAATTAGTTAAGTTAAATTTGCTTTCACTTGTAGCAAAATATTTCTCTGTTTACCCTTTCAAACAAACTAATGAAACGAATCGAAAATTTAAAAAAAAAGACTCTACGAACTGCAAAATACGATTCAAAAAATATATTGAATAAAACAATGAAAAAAGTTGTACATATATAGTAAAACGAGAATTTTTTCCGTATAAACGTATATTTTTGTAGTTTTAAGATTAAATTAAAATAATATTTCAATGTTGTCTTTAATACACTTGTCCGAATTATGTAATATTATAATTTTCTTGTAAGAATGTTGATATTAGCAGAATAATTTATAATTCCACATAATCATTAAATACAATTTGTCCGAATACTGAAATGTTTTTGTTAATATTAAAAAATTGTAATAATTTTATTGCATATATAAAATAAAAAACTGAAGCTTGTTCGGGACTCAATAGTTCATTAATTGTAATAAAATTATCGAAATAATCATCAAAAGTTTATATATATAATTCACAACTATAGCAAATATAATTCCATAATTTAAAAAATAACGCATTTCAAAGAATAACAATGAAATGGTCGTAATATTTCGCTTATGTCAGTTCTCGCAGTCAGAAAAAAAATCAACGTAAACTTGATTAACCCATTAAAGCCCGATGTATGATATATCATACGCAAATCACTACTTTCTTAACTTCTTCTCTCTTGAATACTATACATACAATTTTTTTGTTTTTTATTTTAAGTGGTTGAGGATAGTGTATACTAGTAAAATAATTTAAAACCTAACGGACACAAAAAGGTTCGATGTGCATTGAGGACAAAATGGATCGTCGTTGGAAAGTAGAGACTTTATAAAAAATTAGTTGTGTCATTAACTTTTATTGTGTGTTATGTATTTTTTTTACAAAATGATGTACTAATTAATTTAATTTTAAAGAATATAAAAATTATAACTCGCAATTAAAGGAATTATAGTGACGTATTTTCGATGTTATATAGTATATCATACAATGGGCTATGACGTTCACGTTAAATGGAGCTGTTACTAACAGATGGTTTTGGTACAGACAAGCACATCCAAAGGTCCATTCTTATAATTTACTAGAGATTTGGTTCGCTTAATACTTGCAGAGAATCCTCTACATAAACCTCGTTCCAAATTTTTTAAGAGATTTTTCAAATGCTTACAGAATAAGTAAGCATTTGAAAAATTTCTTATTTTTTTAATTTTAAATGAATTGTAATATGTTTTATTTATATTATTATTTGCTAAATTTACCATTAGAAACAGAAATAAATAAATAAAAAAGGTGAAACAATATAAAAAAAGTATACTGCTTCTGCCCATTGTATGATATATTATACCAGCTCCAGAGCCCCATTGTCATGACTTATTGAATTTTTTCTTACAATTACATTTTTCGACTTGAAATATACGTGAATTGTGATTTTCAGAGAAATCGGGCCACTAGAACATAGTTCGGGTTTTAATGGGTTAAATATATTATATTCCATGGAAATATTTAACGATTAGTCAAAAAGTTATTTAATCAAAATTGGCCAATTAGGCTGTTGCACACCTGTTGCACTATTCTGGTAATTCCCTGGGAATAGGGAATTGGGAAATGATTTTATATGTAATTTCAGTTCAAATATTTTTTTTCCGGCCTACTGAAGAGAAAAGTTTGATGTAAATGTTTGTAAATTGGGAATAATTTTTCCATATCTAAATTGGAAGGGAAAATTATTCCCAATTTTATTTTGTTTTCAAAAAATTACCACTAGCATTTTACCTCAGTATGCCAGAACAAAAAAATTTAAATAGAAATTACATATAAAATTTTTCCCCAATTCCCTATTCCCAGGGATGTGAGCTAAGTTTTCAATTTACAGCTTTCCGTTTTGGTTTCTAAAACTGAAATAAGAGAAATACTGTATATAAATCTCGGGGTCAACCAAATTTGTAAAGCAGTACATTTAAATGTTTTATTTTCGCCTTGGGCTAATTAATTAGTTCACATCGCCCGCGAAAATGAGCGATGTAAGCTATGTTTTTATCTCATAGGTTTAAATAATAAAATTAAATATGTCGAGGCGTACGAGTAGCTTGAGCTACGCTTCACGAATTCGGTTACACTTATTTTCTGCTTTGCAAAGTAAACCGAGAAGCTGTGATCTAAAAACATAGCTCACTTTGCTAAAAAATACATAGCTCAAGTGTGCAACGGATCTTAACTAAATATATTTTCCTGACTGCGAAAACAGATTTCATATAAAACATTTAACTGGCGCACAAAAAACCGGCCGTTAGTCACTTTTCTGTGCAACCGGCCATTAATGATTTATTTGTTGTTGTTTGCATCAGCTTAATAGAGCACTGATGTATCTTCGGTAGTGCAAATAACTGATTTTGTCAATACAACTTGCGAGTTTAGTTTTGGTTCTCCCGTTTTACTACCATGGTTCTCTTTGGTGATAGTTTGATTATTTTTCCTCGGCATTGCTCGATTTTATTTCCGCGTTTTATTTCTTGTTCTTTGCATATCTTTAGCTATTTCACATCCCCAGTTGTTTGCAGGATATATCTTATTGCAATTAACACATTTTTAGCACTATTTTTTTTTCTAACCGGCCATATTTGGGCATGATGCTTTCCGGCACAAAATTACTAACAAAAAAAAAATGAATTTTCATTTCATTCAAAAACACTTTTCGAAAGGCACACATATAAAAAAAATTCATTTAATGTTACGGGTTAAATAAATAAATTATAAAAGGGCTATTTCCACCTGATATGGACTTGAAAAATTTCCTACATCTTAGCTAAAATCGTGGCCTGTCTGGCCATATATACCGCTTGGTGGCTTTATCTCCAGGTATTGCGGTATAGAATTTAATGTGGGCCCATAGTAACTACACAAATTATTCGGGTTAAATAAATAAATTTAAAAATAGGTTATTTCCACCTGATATGGACTTAGGGAACCTTCTACATCTTAGGTAGTATCGTGGCCTGTCTGCCCATATATGCCGCTTGGTGGCTTTATCTCCAGGTATTGCGGTATAGAATTTAATGTGGGCCCATAGTAACTACACAAATTATTCGGGTTAAATAAATAAATTTAAAAATAGGTTATTTTCACCTGATATGGACTTGGGGAACCTTCTGCATCTTAGGTAGTATCGTGGCCTGTCTGCCCATATATGCCGCTTGGTGGCTTTATCTCCAGGTATTGCGGTATAGAATTTAATGTGGGCCCATAGTAACTACACAAATTATTCTGGTTAAATAAATAAATTTAAAAATAGGTTATTTCCACCTGATATGGACTTGGGGAAGCTTCTACATCTTAGGTAGTATCATGGCCTGTCTGCCCATATATGCCGCTTGGTGGCTTTATCTCCAGGTATTGCGGTATAGAATTTAATGTGGGCCCATAGTAACTACACAAATTATTCGGGTTAAATAAATAAATTTAAAAATAGGTTATTTCCACCTGATATG